>CM017470.2:6461581-7031581 GCA_007827005.2 Populus simonii | reverse complement strand
GGTTAAAATGTAATTGGGTCCCTGTATTTTAGCATCATTTACAAAATGATCCTTGAATTTTAATTCTTGTAATTTTAACCCGAATCAGCCTCAAACCTTGATATTTCTTCAATTAAGCCTCTGATTTCATTAATTAAATTAATTCCAAGTTGAATTAAGTCTCAAAACTTATCAATTCTCCAATTAAGCCTTTGATTTGATTAATTAAACTAGTCAAGAGTTTAATTAAATCTTTAAACCTCAAATCATGTTGCCTTTAACCCAAATTTTAATTCATTCTTCATTTATTTCATTTTTTACTTGTTTTTCATCATTTTTTTATTATCATTTTTAGTAGATAATAATAATAAAAAAAAAAGAAGTCAAAAATTGGGTTATGACAAAAATTAACAATATAAACTCAACTCATGGATATTTGTAATATCCACACAAAAACTTAGCCTGACCCGTTATATACAACCCACTTGAGTCAATTAAAATTAAATAGGTTTGGTTGGATACAATTATAGGCTCATACTTAAGCCAACTATATCCATGAACACCCATAAAAATACATTAAAAGGCAACTTCGAAAATTTGAAGAGTCAAATGTGAAAATCAAGGATAAAGAGAAAAGAATGAGAAAAAAGATCATCAACACTTATATGGTCCCAAAAATCAAAGTAGTCGAGGAACAGGGCTCCCAAGTTGAATAATTGATTAATCAATTGGTCATAGCAATCTCGTTCATTCTCCCTAGCCAATATGGTTGATAGCTTAGTAGGTCAAGGTGGCTTTATGGCTAATACCTACAAAAGATCCTCTTTAGTGGATGTGGGGACTCTTAGGTGCTTAAGTAAATATTTTTTTAGAGAGATAAAGTATAATAATATTATAAAAAGAGATGCTCTATATATATATATATATATATATATATATATATATATATATATATATATATAGTAAAGAATGAAAATTATGACCCTCTTATGAAGGATTCATAATATATTTATAACTCATGAGTTTTATCGTTTTATAAAGAGAAGGGGATATAGTGTAACTTTACTTTTATGATATTTTGAGTTTTATTGTGAGCTGTATTCCACCTATTTTATTCAACTAAAAGACAGAGACATAAAGGGTCATGATACACTTTAATACACCTAATGGTGTTGGTGGAGTATAGACTTGTTTAATTAAGCCTATTTGATAAGAAATAACTAAGCACGTGGGCTTTTTATCGTAGGTCATCCATAGTGAAATGTGTCTAGTACTATAGTGTAATTACTTTTTCACCCTTCATCCTTAATTTTTAAATCTTTACTTAAGGGATAGGAAGGTCTTTGCACACAAACAATTTGTCATTCTTAATTTATTTGTGGAAAGCACCGTCTTTTCATTTTTTTTCAAAAAAAGTGCAATTATCGTACTATTTTTAGAGAGTAAACAATCAAAATCTTTAGTCCAGGGGTTGCATGGTAATTTAATTATGTCATGAACAATTGAATTATGCGTATACCCTTAATACGCAAATTTGTTAGCCTTGGCTTCAGGGCTTAATTGTCATTTCTTAATGGGTTTTTTTCATTGTTGTTTAGTCCTAATGGCAATTTTATTTTTTTATATAATTTTATGAATAATTGAATTGCTTTATTACCCTTGCCATTCAAATTTTTAAGCCATGGCTTAAAGGGCTTGGTTGTGATTTCATAAGGGTTTTTTTTTTTTTTGTTATTGTTATTTAGTTATAAGGGTGCTTTCAGTTTTTGGCACATTAAAAAAAAACATTGTTGACGCCGATGCTTTCAGACAGTGCATGCTCCTGACAACGATGGTTGAAATTAAGCCTTTGCACATCATTTGATGCATCTCGTTTTTTTTCTTTATTTTCCTTCTCCTTCTTCTTCGAATTGCATGTTCGTCATGCAAAAAATTATACCATCCATTCAATTTCTTTTTTATTTTGATTCAGTCCTTCTTCTCTGAATTGTAATTATTTTATTTACATTGATTAGTTATAATTGGATTTTATTTTCAATTTCATCCCTGCTTGTTTGATTTTGTTTTTTTTTAATCAAATTTGGTCCTGATTTTTTTAATTGCTATTTTTTTGCTTTTCAATCATTTTCTTGATTAATTTTTTTTTTCTTCAATTCCATCATTAAGCATTTCTTCTTGTTGATTTTTTATGTCAAGTTTGGTGCCAATTCTTTTAAATGCTATTTTTTAATCATTTTCTTAATTGATTTATTTTTTTAGTTTCATCCCTAAATATTTAATTTCATTTAAATTTCCCCTTGACATTTAATTTCATTTGTTTTTTTAAGTTGAATTTAGTCCTAATTCTTTTAATTGCTATTTGTTTTGTTTTGATTTTTTTTAATTAATTATTTCCCTCGATTTCATCCCTCAATATTTGTTTGGTTAAGAATCTTGTTTCTTTATTTTTCAGGTTTGCCTTTAATAGGGTTACCCTGGTCTCGTGACCTGAGTCATAGATTTGAAAGATTAGCCCAAGTCGACTTTGGTTTTTTTTTAAAGCATTTTTTTTCAAATACTTTTTTTACTGGTGTTTTTTTCGCTATGCCATTTATGGGGTCATCCCAATTTCATGTCCAAGATCATGTTTGATTTGTTCACCCGGATTGGCTGTTAAGTTCACTTAAGGCTTTTTCTATCTTTTTTTTATATGTTTTTATAATATCAACATGTGTCCATTCCTTATATTTTTCTGATGTGTTTGGCTTTTTTTTAATATTTTTTTATGGTATGGGTTTATTCAGTCATTTTTTTATTGTTTAAATCATGAGCTTTTTTAGGTGAATTTATCTTTTATTTATTTAAATAAAAAAAGTTTAGTAAATATAATCAGGTAAATATCTTATCTTTATAGTTTCTTTCTTGGTTATTGTTAACGAGTTATTTTTATTTACATAAATAGTTATCGATTTATTTAGTTAGATGATTGCATGGACTTTTCAAATGACACTTTTAATTTTTCATGTAAAAAAACACATTGGAAAAAAACAATATTACTTTTTCTTTACATTTCCGATAGTTTTTCCTTCTTTTTCTTTACACTTTTCAAATGATATTTTAAAAAATATATATATAACATACATATCTCATAGTTTTTCCTTCTTTTCATTTACACTTCTTTTTGGAAAAAACTATTATTTTTGTATTCTTTACACTTGGACTATTTATACCATTCTTTTTGTTCATTTTTTATATTTTGTTTTTTGTAATTTGTTTTTAATGTTTTTTTTCTTTACACTTTTTGTTTTTGAAAATTTATTCTATACAGACTAAAGAAATGGTGTTTCACTGTAGTAATTACAATATTGTTTCATTTTTCAGCTACGTTAAAAATTAGTTTCAGATCTTATATATTTTTATTAATGCATATGATTTTTATTATATTCTATACAGACTAAAGAAGTGGTGTGTCACTGATGCAGGACCCAAGCGAAATGGATCCTGACGCCATACCCAAGAGCATTGGGTACAGAGGCAAGACCCAATGTTCTTGGGTCTTGAGTTTCTAAATTATTATTTGTCTTATAAATATTATTATTATTATTATTATTATTATTATTATATATTATTATAATATTATATTAAAAATAGTATTATTTGTATTATACATATTATTATTTTTATTATAATTAATATTATTAATAAAATAATTAAAAATTTGAAAACAAATATTATTATTATCATTAATAAATTTTTTAAAAAAATACTATTATTACAATTGAAGAAAAACCATCATTTAAAAAAAAATATAATTCAAAGTATTCATATAAAAATATAATTATTTGTGTTATAAATACAATTATTTTTCTTATAATTCAAAGTATTTATATAAAAAATATTATTATTGTGTTATAAATATTATTATTTTTATTATAATTTTAAGTATTAATATCAAAAATATTATAATTTGTGTTATAAATATTCTTAGGTTTCTTAATATAATTATTTGTGTTATATATATATTATTTTTATTATAATTCTAAATATTCATCTCAAAAATATAATTATTTGTGTTATAAATATTCTTGAGTTTCTTAATATAATTATTTATGTTATAAATATTATTATTTTTATGATAATTCTAAATATTCATATAAAAAATATAATTATTTATGGTATAAATATTATTATAATTCTCTTGGGTCCTGACACAGGACCTAGGGAGTGTTTGGGTGGGAGATGTGGTAGCTTTTTTTTAAAGATACCACCCTTTTAAAGCACACACCACACTTTCTAAAAGCTAAAAATACATGCTTTTTAGTAGGAGGTGTGGTAGCTCTTTGAAGAAAAAAAAACAACCACACCTCCCACCCAAACACCCTCCTAAGGCTCTTGGTTCCTTCGCCTAGATCCATTTCATTTGGGTCCTGCATCAGAACCCATGTCTCTTGGGTTCTGGCTCTGGAGCCAATTGGCTTGGGTACTGCCTTAGGACCCAATGCTCTTGAGCCTTAAGTTTCTAAATATTATCATTTATCTTAAAATTATTATTTTTATTATAATTAATAATATTATAATTAAACATATATTATTTATATTATTATAATTAATATTATTAATATAAAAAATTTAAAAGAAAAAATTATTATTATCATTAATAAATTTTTAAAAATTATTATTGTTACTATTGAAGAAAAGAAATCATTATTTTAAAATTAAAAAATATAATTCAAAGTATTCATATAAAAAATATAATTATTTGTGTATAATTATAATTATTTTTCTTATAATTCAAAGTATTAATATCAAAAATACTATTATTTATATTATAAACATTATTATTTATATTATAATTATAAGTATTAATATCAAAAATATTATAATTTGTGTTATAATTATTCTTGGGTTTCTTATATAATTATTTGTGTTATAAATATTATTATTTTTATTATAATTCTAAATATTCATATAAAAAATATATTTATTTGTGTTATAAATATTGTTCGGTTTCTAAATATAATTATTTATGTTATAAATATTATTATTTTTTATTATAATTCTTTTAGGTCCTGCGTCAGGATCCAAGAGTCTAGACCTATTTCGCTTGGATCCTGAGTTTGGAGCCAAGTTTGTTGGGTCCTGCCTTAGGACTCAATACTCTTGGGTCCTACATGAGAACCCAAGAGTATTGGGTCTAAAGATAGGATTCAATATTCTTGCGTCTTGGATTTTTAAATATTATTATTTGTATTATACATATTATTATTTTTATTATAATTAATATTTTTAATAAAATAATTTTAAAAAAATATTATTATTTTCATGTTAGCGTTGAACAAGCGAAAGGGAAGCAAGTGTAATTAGGGTTCCAAATGCCATTTGGCTCACTACTTGAAATGGACTCATGAAACAAATAACCAGAAGCATTTCCCAGACATCTGGTATGATTGTAACCAAGGTGGAGGAGAGTATACAGCGAAAATTAAAAAAAAAATCAACTGTTACTAAAAATAATTATCTGGATTAAATAATAGTATGTGTATATCTACATCCGAATAATTTCGTGTTGTTCTAGTGTTCATTATTTCTTTATTAATTTTTAAATTTAAATCTGAGGTCAACACAAAAGAATTTATTAAAATCTTGTAAATGGAGTGTTTTTAATATCATATAAAAAGAAGATTTAATCTTGGTTGATATTCCAACTAACATGAAAATACCAATTATTATTTAAAAAAAATACTTTTAATATATGTTTAAAAGTTCATTTGGTAATGTAGTAGCGATTGTTTTTCGCTTGGAAATACATCAAGATAATATTTTTTTTATTTTTCAAAATTTATTTCTATATCAGCATATCAAAAGATCTGAAAATATATAAATAAAATTAATTTAAAACAAAAATAATAATTTTTTTTCAAAAGAATTTTTAAAACGCCAAAAAACTAAATAGTCTCTTAATCCTTTTTGTCTATTTCATTTCATGTTATTTTATTTTTATTTTTATTTATTTTAATAAATAGAAAGTGTAACCAAAATAAGTAATAGTAGGGGTGTTTAAAAAAACCGATCAACTGATTAAATCGAAAAAACAAAAACAAATTAACTGAAAAATCGAACCAATAGAAAAAACCAAATAAATCGCTTAAAAAATTAAAAAAAACCACTCTATCCGGTTCGGTTTCGGTTTAAAAAAGCTTAAACCGATTGAACCGGACCAAACCAAACCAATTTAATTGAATCTAAATCACTTTAAAAAAAGTATAAAAAGAAACATCATAAACCCAAAGACCCTAACTCTAAATTATTTTATCTCTTTCCTCCTTTCCAGCTGTCACCCATCCCACTTTTCCCCCTTCCCTTTTCCATTCCCAGCCGCCCCCACTTTTCCTTCCCCCTTCCCCCTTTCCAGCCGCCCCACCCCTCCCCCCCTCCCTCCCGCTCCCTCTCCCTCTCCTATGTGCTCTTCTCTCTCGTTTTCTCACATATGTTAACATTAAATCTTACTTTTAAGTTTTAAGTCTTTGACACCACATCTCTCCACCTTCTCATACAATAACTATCTCTCTGGTTTCTCATATAACAGTGTCCTTCACAACCTTTACTTCACTCTTATAATCAACCGCCAACGGTGGTGATTATAATGTTAGAGATAATAATTCAAGATCTCAATTTATTTCATTGCCAACTTACAACAACGGCAGCAGTAAAAACAAGCTTATTTAATTGGTTTCAGGGTTTCCCGATTTTTAATGCTAAAAAATAGACTTGAACCGAACAAAACCTGTTCGGTTTGAACCGATTCTCGGCTTGATCCATGTTATATTAACAAGGAATACTATTTTTCAATTTGGTTGAATTTTTAGGTTAAAACCATACCAAACTGGACCGTGAACAACCCTAGTAAATAGGATGGAAATTTTATTTTTCTTTTCAAAACGCATTTTTTAGAATAAGATATTATTAAATGAATTGTTTTTAATACCATGGGGATTGATTAATTATATAAAGATGGAAGCGCGTCAAGTAGACTCTGGTTTCTTTCTTCTAAGACCGTTCCCCATCCGATCAGTAAGATCCTGCCACGCATACCTTCTCTGTATAACCTAGCACATGCGATATTTACTCTACCCACAGTATATATGCCACCTCGACCTTCTTGTTCCTGCCCTGCCACAATTTCCCGTTTCTTTTAGTTCAAACTCTGTATTCTCATATGATTTTTACATAATATTAGTGAAGTATTATCTCTCTTTGCGTGTTCCAGTACAGTATGCCCATGTCTGAATTGTGTTTGTATTTGATGTTTTAAGGTGAGCTTTGCGGAGTTTAACATTTTCCTTTTGGTTTTGTTGTTACATGGGGTTGAGAAGTAACCTCTGAGTGGCTCTGTTTTTTGGATTTGGAGTCACCAGAGGTAACGGCTTTTGAGAAATTATCTTCACTGTGGAAAGGTAAAGAGTTCTTGAATTTTTGTCACACACTCTTGAAACTAGTAATGAAGTCTTTGGATTTCCGACACTTGTTGTTGAATTTGGTGAAAAACAACTTTAATTTATGTGACTTCATTTGTTGATATTACGTAAATTCTGTTGAATTTGAGCTGCTGTGTTGGTTGATATGAGTTCTAACTTCTGATTCGTCTCTTTCTCTCTCTGGTTCAGGTGGTCGTATCAGAGTTTAGGCATTGGTTAGCTTACCGTGGCAGTTCTTGAACTATTTTCGACAATTGCATTCATAGGATAGAGTGTCACTACTTACACCGGCCTAAAGAAATGACGGTTCTTTATAAAAGTTGTTTGAGTTCTAGGTTTGTGGGTTGTGCATTGTTGTTGATGACCATAAAACCAATTTTTATAAGACTCGTGGCTAGTTGGTGTACCTTTATTTAATGCATTTACTTTCTTTTTATGTGACAAGCGGCGAGTAGAAGATATTTGAATTGAGGGTAATGTTGGTTTTCCTTAATAATATATATATATATATATATATATATATATATATATATAATAAAAATAAATTATTTGGGAGTTTCTAGAATTTTATTAGACAAATTTAGAGTTGTTTAAGGATTTATTACCTGAAAATATGATCTTCTTCAACTTTGAATAATTTTTTAAAGGCTGAGTTGTTGAAAACCACAAGCCATTCAATTATTCAGCCTTCAACGGTAATCCACACGAACCACCAATGAGGAGTCTCATAAATCTTTATTTAAAAGAGAGGGATTGATTAATTTATATTTGAATATCATGTACATAAGAGTAGGTGCATTATCTAGCAATGTGTCATAATCCTTTAAATATTAAAAAAGTCATTAGTGGTTTGACTTAACCATTTGGTGACCAGTTTCTCAGTGTAATTAATATCCTTTCATCAATAATGTTCTAATTTAACATTAAAGCATGGAGTATGCCTGTCATGTTAAATTATGTTTGTTTTCTATATAATAGTCATTGATTGTTTGAATAAGATTTGAAACGCTTTTCAAATCTTATTCCACCTTAGCCAAGAATTTCTCGGTCAATACTATTTGAGAACAAATAAAATATTTTTTATAATTCACCTAAGGTGATGAATCCTCTCTTGATCACTTAAGTACATTTATATAGTTCATGTTATACTCAATGTCTACTCTTTTGTTACCTCGATTAAGATAACATGTAACAGGATCAAAGCATAGCATTCTCTATATAAGATCTCTTAGTGATCTTAAGTATAGGGATCACTTACATAACCGTCATGTGAGTCTTTCCATAGACATGGGTAATCTTTCCATATGAAATTCTCATTCGAGTCAGTTCAGTATACATATCCTATGCCAAGCACCTATATATTAGTTCTAGGTATCCCTTATACCTCAGATTATAAGAACAGTTGCTTCCTTTCATAAATAAAAAAACATGATATGTATTAGTCTCTACAGTTATAATGAATGCCCAATATTTAAGAAAGTATCGACCAAAAACATTTTATAAACAACGCTTTGATGTAATAAAGATCTTATAATTATAACAACTTTATGATTTCATTTGCAAAGCATTTTTTTCCCATGAATTTTATCTTTACTCTAGATTCATAAATCAAATATTAGATTTATTAATCTAACATTACATGAATATTAAAAATAAATTAAGTTTTTATTAATAATAACTACATATTTACACGAATATAATATTGTCACATGTAATCAACCGAGTGGTTGCAAGGCATATTAAACTAACAGGTAATGCATCTAGGGGGTGAACGAACAATTGGCTCCAAAATATGCCTGTTTGGTCCAGGCTTTAGAGTGTGTTTGGTATTGTAATAGCTTTTGTGGTTATGGTTTGAAAAAAATAAGTTTAGAAAAATCACTTTTAGCCGTGAATGGTTTGATTAAAATATGTGTTTGATTAAAACATGGATGAAGTTGTTATCTAGGTAAAAGCAAGTTCAATGTGTTTAGTTAAAATTATAGTTAAAATTGATGTTGATAATAAAATGAAAAAAAAACATATAATTAATTTTTTATTTTGCAATTACATTTATGTGCATTTGTGATGGGGACACCGAATCGGAAACATTGTTTACGCACGCGTATGATCATAGACGATGGAGCATGGCCCAAACCATTGAGAAATTGGGCTTTAGATTATGTTTTTGGGTTTAATTTATATGAACTTTTAGTTAAGATTTATTAATTTGGTTTTATTTGTTGGGTTTGATTTAATTATTATTGGGTATTTTATTTATTGGAGAGAAGTTAAAGATTGTTTAGAGATGAAAGGTAGACCTCCTATAACTGATTGGATCAAAACAAAACAAAACCTTCAGGAGAAGTACCTACCCCAGTCTTATAGGAATAAAGTCTTAGACCAATGGAACAATCTAAGATAAGGGAATAAATCTATCAATGAGTATATAACACAGTTTAACGATTACATAATGAGATGTGCCATAAGAGAAAATGAAGTCATAACTTTGCGTAGATTTTATAAGGCTTGAAAGATGATCTTAGAAGAGAAGTTGTATTTCAAGGTGTATCTACCATTGACTAAACTTATACCTTAGTTAAAGACTACAAGTTGGTCATAAAGAATCAGTGGAAGAATCGTCAGGACTCTTATAGTGTCCCTATTATATCCCAATTCAGAAGTAGTGATTCTTTGTTAGATGCTCTACCCCACAGACCTAATCCCAGTAGCTCCCAACTTTATAAGAAAGATAAATGCAAACGAGTTGTTAATGAAGTGTCTAAGGTGAGTTCAATGGTTAAGTGTTGTCTAGGTTTTGGTCATATCTCTTTAGAATGTACCATTAAACCTTTAATCATCCAAAAATATAAGGATATAGATAAAAAGGAATATTGTAGTGTTGAAGTGTATGAGCCTAATCTTAAGGATTTTAGTGACCTAAATGATGAGGATGTGCAAAAAGAGGGACCTAACACAATGAGTCCACGTGAGCTTGAGAATGACGTTAGGGAAGAGTATGATATGTCTACTTTAATGGTAGAGGAAGTTTTAGGGAACTCTTTAGTGAAATCGCCTATAGAAATAAGTATGGTCTTAGAAGAGTCTCATGATATTAGTCATTCTAAACTACCTGATTCCTCACCCCATATGCTTGGTACCCAGCACATCATAAATTTAGAACAACATGTTGAGCTTTCTAACCCCTTACCTCATGCATGTGATAAGAAAGATGAAGATAATCCTAGTTTACTTGATTGTGTCCATACCATATCTACACATGTTTCAAACAATGTTTGTCTCATTCCACACCCTCGATCATTTAATGTTCATAGTTACAAACCTGAGAAGCCTATAGAACACTTTCCCATATCTTCTCATTATAGGATGTCTAAGTTAACTGAGTTGTTACCATGTGGAGTTCAAAATTTGCATGTTAAGATCATCAAACAAATTCAAGCAAGTAATGAACAATACAAATTTCGAGTTGATTTACTTAAGTATCATGATGCATTTAATGTTGGAGATTATTTCATAATACGGATTAGACCTAAACGGTGTCTTTTGGAAACCGGTCATAAATTGCAAGTAAGTAGTGCTAAACCATTCAAAGTGTTGCAAATGATTGAATCAAATAATTATGTCATTAAATTGCCATTAAACTTTGATATTAGCTCTACTTTTAACATGAAGGACCTCATTATTTATAAAATACAACCTATCATTGATGCTTCTTTTGATACCCCTACCTCATTATCCATATCTTTGGCACAAAAGGAACATATTAATGCTACTTTGAATGCACAAATTGTTTTTACCAGGGATGATGAACTTCAGCAAATCCCAGTAAATGGGCTCGACGACCAGATTCAAACTATACTTGGATTATCAAAGAGACATCAAAACAGCTTGATCCTTATCTTTGAGAGTATTATTGGAGCTGCCTTGACCTATACTCGACGGGGTCGAGTTCTTCCAACCCCGGGAGAATTGATGGGGACACCGAACCGGAAACATTGTTTACGCACGCGTATGATCATAAATGATGGAGGATAGCCCAAACCATTGAGAAATTGGGCTTTAGATTATGTTTTTGGGTTTAATTTATATGAACTTTTAGTTAAGGTTTATTAATTTGGTTTTATTTGTTGGGTTTGATTTAATTATTGTTGGGTATTTTATTTAGTGGGTCATAAGCCCAAACGCTTATTCTAGTTAGGGTTTTATTATTTATATCCTACTTTTCTAAATGTTAGACAGTTTTGATGATTATTAAAAATATTGCAGACTTTACATATCTCCAATCCCTTTTCTTCTCTTCTTTAGCTTTCTTCTTTCTCTAAAGCTTTTTTCTTTTCTTACTTTAATTCTTATTATTTATTGTCCCTCATCAAATTCGCATCAATTTGATTATTAATGCATTGTAAAAATAGCCATGCGAATTACATCACTGGTTTTATTGTCTCATTACATTTGCTACAATTTCTTTACAAATATAATTCATTCACAAAGGATTATGTATTTCACCATGATGTATTTTTGGCTTGTTACTAAACTACAAAAAACAAGAGCAATTAAATTCATTCTTTTGTTTCATTTTACTTTATCATTCAATAAATTAATATTAATATGAAAATGATCGATTAATTTTTTAAAAAAGATAGTAATTATCAAATAGCAAATACATGCCTTTCCTGTTCACGAATGAAGAATCTCGGGCCAAAAAAAAACTAAACCCGTAAATTTTTTTAGCTACAAAATGAGTTAGAAACTAAAAAGAAAATGGTTTTACATGGTTGTAATATAAGCTTTGTGATCTACATTTCATCAAGAAATTCATTCAAATTCACAAAAAAAAAATTATTTTTTTGTTGCTGGTGTCAAGCACTCTTGATGCAGATTTATGCAAACACAAACTCTTAAAGACAATTTGTTTATAATTCTTTTATTCTTACAGTTGTTTCTTAAACTAAGAAAAATTTAGAAAGTTGTTTTTATCTATGTGTTTTTTCAACAGGCAAAAAAAAGGCAGGATAAATGGTTTAATAAAAGCAAGTAAAAATTGTTTCACCTCAAACCTCATTTATTGGCAGGTTCCATGAAGTAATAACCAAAGGTTGGACTAAAAAGCAACAGTTGCTGTAATAACAAATAGTCTCTTAGCCTTCAAGGAATCAAAGTTGGCTTTCAACTTCGGGGTGTTGCAAAAGTTGGGCCATATGGACCCCTGGGTCCAGTTTAGAGACGAGATGTGTGGAGATGTGGGTCAACAAGGCTTCTAGTAGGCGAAGCTGATCATCCTGGATCTAGTGAAGTAGTGGGTCACATGTTATGCCGATGCTTGAGAGGATGCAATTTAAATTTGTTCCCTGGTGAGCTTAATGTCCCATTAGGACTCTGGGATGGTGTTTCTTTTGGGGCTTGCCTGAAAAACCTGTGACGTGGGCTCAATCACCATCATATATTCTACAGTAGAATTTAAAGCAAGGCATGTCTTATTTAGCGCGTGATATTAAACATGTAAACATGATTCATGATGCTTTGGTTAAGCATGAAACAACCACACTCCATGTATCGTTCTTGTTCACTCTTATGCCAAAAACCAATGATGAAGGCACTTAGCAGCTTACTCAACAAATGAAATTCTGAATTAGCTCACTCCATGTTTCTTTCCCTCTCCTTCCCCCCTCGACTTCTTAAATTTATCCATATTGAAGAAACTTGAGTATCTGGAAAGTATGCATATGCGCATTCTACTGTACTTCAATTGCGCCTACTGAAAAAGAATTTATTTAGCAATTATCGAATAGTTAAAGCCTTAGAAGTCCACATAATTAGCTGTTGTGATGTTATTTTTAGATTGAAAGCATGCTCGAAACTCTCTCTTTCCTTCTTGTTACATATGGCAATTTCCTTTTCAAACAAAAAATTGTGTTAGTTTTTTTTAGTTTTTGCCATCTGCTTTCTTTGATCATAATTTGAGGCTGTCATTGGTCATCTCTCGATGAGAGTCTCTGTGTATGTTTGGGGGGAGGGAGGGTCAGAGGCTCATGTGCATATTTCGGTGGTCTCAAACGTGCTTGTGGATTTGTGATGGGGACGATAGTTGCCTTTGGATGTCTGCTCATTTTCCTTTTGTGTTATTGAAAGTAAAGGCGATTCTGATGCAGGAAAATGGAGCAGAACAAAACCTGAACCCCAAGGTCCTTCAAAGGCTCCCAAGCTTTGCGCCAATAGCTGTGGGTTCTTTGGAACAGCAACAACAATGAACTTATGTTCCAATTTCCAAGTGCCATGATGACTTCATTTTAAAGCAAGAACATGCTAAAATGGCTTTATCAATATGCCGCGTGTGTTATGAACGTTTTCTTTCTGTTGACACCACGAGCAATGCTGTCATCGCTGTTGCTGTAGATCCACCAGCTACTTCAGCAGTGCCATTGATTAGCTCAACACCGGCATTGTCTGCAGCTGCTTCCAGTACCGATCACACAAATGTGAGAGAGAGAGTCCTAATAGGTGCAACACTCGCAAGAAATGCATTGGTTTAACTAGATTCAGTACTTGTCATTGCGGGAATCTTTTCTGCGCGCAATTCATCACTACCCAGACAAATATAATTGCTCCAGTGACTATCGATCTGCTGGTCAAGATGCCAATATTGCCAAGGCAAATCCCATTGTTAAGGCCGAAAAGCTTGATAAAATCTGAAAGTCCGCCATTGAACGAAATACACTCATATGCTGATTACTATGTACAGGGCTTATATTGGGTTATCTCCTTATGTTAGATGTCCCTGTGGCTCAAAATGTTAAAGTTGCAGATAGTCAGACATGTCCCCTGTGGGTTATCTTCTTATGATTTTAAAGCATAAAAGGTATATTTTGAAGAATATTTCAAAATCAGTGGCTAGATATCATTGTGAGGTAGTGTTTGATGCGGTATGACTGTGTTAGTAATTGTTTTTTAAAATTATTTTTGTATAAAAATATATTAAAAAATATATTTTTTATTTTTAAAAATTTATTTTTATCATTAATGCATTAAAAATACTAAAAATATAATTTAAAGAAAAAATAATAATTTAAAAAAAATCACTGCTATTACTATTTTAAAAATTAAAAAATAGATATTATTTTATTTATTTTCAAATAAAAATACTTCAAAAGATAGCCAATAGTATACTCTCAAGTCTCAAACGCAACCTTTAACGAGGAAGGCACTCGCGGTACTAAAAATATTTCAAACATGAGAACCTCTTTAAACAAAATAGATAGTTCAGAGACTTCTGATCTCGTCAACCCAATTGTGATCTTATCCCAACGTGTGACCGTTCGTACATCCCGCGGGTCCCACTCCTGTAGTATATATATGGAAAGGAAACCAGCCTAGAGCCAGGTTCATGTGTGGCCAACCATATTGCCTCACTTTCTATCCTTCCATGTGGATCCGCCACGTTTTCAGAGGGCGTGCAATCTGAACAAGGGACCGTTCATAGCTCTTCTCGTTTGACTAACCAGAACAAGTCACATCAGCTGACCATGTCATGTGGTTGACGCACCACTAACCGTCCAAGCTTTTCAGGCGTTGATTAGCCGCGTAGGTATGCTTCTAGCTGTCAGACCATGTCAAGAACTCGTGGAACTTGGAGAGTTCGATCTTCAAAATGGTTTCCAGCTTGAAAATAAATTTAAGCACAGGGCTTAAGAGTAATACCGAGCAGGACCTGAGCCTCCCGTTCCTCGGTTAAAATGAAGAAGATCGAGATCTACGATCATGGAAGGATATTGCCTTTCCTTTTCCTCTTTGGGCACGAGAAGGTGTCGTCTTCGGTACTGGAAAGTAGGATCGGAGTGCATGAAGATGGAGGGATTGTGTGTATCTACAGATCTCTAAGAGGTAAAAAAACAAGGAATCACGTTAATAGTTGATGAAAGAATTACGGGATTCAATGTTATTAATGTCATTAAAATACGCTGGTGCCTAATCCATTGAGGGGGGGGGGGGGGGGGGAGCACCCACGCCCTCTCCTGGACTTTACTGGTCTTGGATGTCAGGGGAATTGTCATTTTATTACTAATTTTAATAAATATAAATAAATAAATGTCAATGGGGTTTAATTTCATATTGGTTGCAAGAAAGTTGTGAAAACTTCACAAATTATAGGTTGGCTATGGGTTGAATCTATTTTTTCTATAATGTTTAAGAATTGTAGGTGTGTTTTCTAATAAAAAATAATTATAAATTTAAAATATAATATACATTAGACGATATTTTAAAATGATATTGATACAATGATAAATTATATAATTTTTTTTAATATTGAGATGACGGCATATTAAATTGACCCGAGTTAATCTATCAAATTTATAACTCAGATCATGAAATTATGATAATCTCATATAAAATAAATCAAGATAAATTATGGAAGTCAATTCCTGATAAACTCAATATTAAATGATGAAATTAAAAAAATATATGAAATTAAAAAATAACAAAAAAAAACTATCAAAGCAAATCTGTATTAACCCACTAAACTTGCACCTCGGGTCATGAGATTAGGATAACTCAATGAAAAATATAAAAAAATCATGAATCTCGATTTCCAGCCAACCCAACATTGAAAGATAAAATTAAAAAATTCAATTAAAAAATAAAAAAGAATCTCAAGTTAACATAAGCTAACTTGTTAAACTTACAACTTAGATCATGAGATCAAGATAAATTTATATATAAAAAAAAAATTACGAAGCTCTGTTTTCAACAAATCCAATGATAAAGGTTGAAATCAAGAACAAAAAAAATTCAGAAGATTAAAATCTCTAACCACCCTAACATTGAATGATGAAATAAATAAAAATCAATCAGAGAAGCGGTAAAAAAACAATTGAGTCAACTTTATTCAACTTGTTTAATCAACAACATAAGTCATGTGATCAAGATAAATTCTGAGAAAGAAAATAAAAAAAACATACGAAGCCTTACTTTTAACAAATCTAATATTAGATGTTGAAATTGAAATTGAAAATAAATAAATTTATGAAACTTATATATAACCAGCAAAAAAAAAAATTACAAATCACTATTCTCTAAACAATCTAATATTAAAGACGGAATTGAAAAGGAAAAATTAAAAAAAAATTAAACTAGGTTTCTAAAGGATTAAATTAAAATAAGATATCATTTTAGTGAATAGTTTTTTATAGGTGTGATTTGTTAATACCCCATTAATATATATTTTTTAAAAATAAATCTATGAAATTTATATATAACCCAACACAAAAGAAAAGAAAAAATAATTATAAATCATTATACTTAAAAGAAACTAGTATTAAAGATGAAATTAAAATTATGCTATTGAAGGGTTAAATTAAATTAAAATATCATTTTAATGAATCATGTTTAATAGATTTTATTTAATCGGTGTTTTGTTAATGTTAATACCCCCATTAATATATTTTAAAAGAAAATATGGCACCAACATTTGAAGTAATCATACATGCACTCCATCTAGAATAATGTAATGACAAACAAATCAAGCCGGTCCACGAGATTTTCCAGATATTATACCATTACTCAGTCCATGCTAATTTCACGTTTTGCACATGGGGAACTATAACACGCGCGTACAGAGAGAGTCGTAGGCGTCTGCAACAGGCACGGACGCGTGTCTCGCACACGTGTACGCCATGTCAGGTTCGACAGGGACTCGTAGAAAAAAGAAAGGTGGGGGCGGTCAGTCAGATTGGGCGGCTCAAAGCCCCCTGTCGCCGTTAACATCCAATAGTATCGTCCGCGGTTCCAGATTTGCCCCCATCAAGCTGCCTATGACGCATGAAATACTGTGTTTTTACCCCGGCTGGTGTAAAACCAGTAGCATAGAATTAGAGTCCAAGGACCAAATGGTTGATGATGGCAGCAAAAGATCAGGCAACGAGTCTGCAACTTGCTTGTTCAAGTAATTCCAAGCTTTCTCTGTAATTGGCTTCTAAAAGTCATTATATTCGCATCTAGTTGAAATCTGATAGGAGGAAAAAGTTAAAAATAAAATATTTGAGATTATTTTATTATGACAAGACAAGGGTTTTTAGCTATTGTTTTTTAAAATATTTTTAATTTAAAATTATATTAAATTAATATTTTTTTTTATTTTTTAAAATCAATTTTTAACATGAATAAATTAAAATGATAAAAAAAAACACTAATATATACATACATATATATATATATATATATATATATATATATATAGATTAAACCACAACCTCACTCAGACGAACACTTTCATATCGCGGGACAAGATTGCTTGAATGTTAAGCTATCTATGTTTTCACCTTTAAGCTGATTCAAGTTCATCAACCAACTTGTATGGGTATGTGTGGAGTGATTGTGCTTCCCTACTGCATCTTCTTTTGATGTAGAAAAGATGGAAGGAAAACAACACATTAATGAATGGACATGCTGCCTACCGGAATCTTAGACATAAACTACATGCATGGATTGATTTTAAGGCAAGAGACTTGTTCACAAATGTGAGTTGGAATCATATATGTTGTCCAAAAAGCATCCACAGGGACTCAACAAAAACCCAATTTATCATTCTCTGCAACGCCCCCCTTTTCTTTTTCAATCTTTATATGCCTATTATAGCACTCCCTTTCTATTTTATTTTGGCACTGTCTCAAGAAAAAATAATTGAAACACGATACCTCGCACAAATTCTACAGTCAAAGAAATCGGCGAGAATACCAAGTCTCGCCGGTTGTGGTCTAGAACGGGAAGATTATCACCGGCCAGAATGATAATCCAGTACACCTGTACTCGTCATTTATTAATATTCCATATAAAAATCTACCCGATAAGAAAATCAGGACCAACAGTTATAGTTAATGAAAACTCTCCACGATCATACCGTTCACTTTGGCCATTGCTTTGGTCTTGGTACACACGATAGAACCTCATTACAGCCGAAAATAAATAACAGCTTACAAATAATATTTAGACCCGGTTTGGTATCACGGGCATGACCCAACTTCTAAAAAACTTTATTTAAAAAAAATAATTTTTTTTGAATTATTTTAATCTTTGAATTTGCTTTTATACGTTACCAGTTTGAATGTTATAAATCTCAGAATAACTGAAAGTTTACATGTTATTAATTTTAAAGTTTTAAAAAATTAGTTAAAATACATGTAAATTCATCTAAATATTTATAATAAAAAAATAAAATAATAATAATAATAATAAAAGCAGCATTGAAGAGATGATTGTCAAGAATACCTGTGGGCTGAAGGGACGTGGCTCGCCCCACCTCACAAAGGAAAACAAAGGGCGGAGTGATGCAGTTTTACAGTTTCGCAAGATTCTCTCAGTCAAATTTTTTATTGGGTACAGTTTTCACAGTATTGTGTGGTGTAAAGGTGATCGATCTCCTAGACTTTCTTTTAATCGAAGATCTTCGGCGCAGTTTGTAAACGTGGTTTAAATAGCATTTCATAATTTTATTTATTTATTATTAAAATTAGTTTTTTAATTATTTCTATGTGTTGTTAAATTCAAAAATCATTTTTTTAAAAAATAAAAATATTATTTTAATATATTTTTAAATAAAAAAAATCAAAAAATCAAACATCATCCTATTAAAATAATTGTGGCGCTACCTTCTAAAAATTTCATAACTGCGAATAATATTAGAGATGAGTTCGACTAAAATCATACAGATTCCTCCGTCCCATAAAACAAGTCATGTTTAATCTCTTACACGTACTAATTAAAAACATTAAATACTATATGGGTTGTTATTTCACATTAAATATGAAAGATGAAAAGTTGGTGAATTTAATTTTTAACGAAGAGCAAAGTAGTCAAGTGATATATTTAGTTTTTTTTTATTTTTTAACAAGAGACGTATTCCGAGACAATTAAATAAGAAAATAAAAACTTTCTTTATGAGATGGAAGGAGTACTTTTATTTCATAAAGTAGTATTGTTTTCTTCATCCCTCCTTTAAAGATATATTATGGTAAGTTACATGCGTATGTGTATGCTATATATCTATACATGTTTGAGAATTTAGTTGCAGTTATTTTTTAAAATGTTTTTTATTTAAAAATATATTAAAATAATATTTTTTATTTTTTAAAAATTATATTTGAAATCAGCGCATCAAAATGATCTATAAACAAACACTAAAAAGAGAAGGAGACGATATTCCTATTTTCCTATTCAAATTTCCAGAAAATTTTATGTTTTTTTTTTAATAATCAGTGATATTCTATTAATTATTTCAGTAATGTTCGGTCTACCTGCATGGTTTCATTTCATAAAAAGGAGAAGATTTTAGTAATTGCATCCACCATTTAATTATGAAAAATGAAAGGGTGCCATTGCAATTAATTATTTTACAGAAAAACTCAGCACCAAATACTGTAGCCAGGGAGCGAGCCAGCCAGCCAGCCAGGGGCATCGAGAATCAAGGAACAAACAGGGAGGGAATCCAAGTGGTTAAATTACAGGTCCCACTATTTTGCATAAAACAAGCAAGCCACATAATACACTTCTCGATAATGACGATTAACACGTCAGAATCCAATTTAAGAATTAAGTAAATCTCTCGAGTAGTAATTCCACCAAAATCAAGAGGTCATTTTTGTCACAAACAAAACAAAGTCCAAAGAGAAATGTCTGATACGCGTCTCTATGAGGCCCATATTCTTTATCGCCATTACCGATCTCTCAATCCCTTCAAATCCCCCACATCTCTCTTCGCTTTAGCACCAAACCCCAACCCTTCTCTCTTCTTTCTCTCTCAGAACCAAATAAGAAACTGCAACTATTAAGAACCAAGAATTCGTCAATTCTGAATTCTTGTAGAAAAAATAATTATAATCAAGAAATGGCCCAAAGAACAGAGAAAGAAGAGACCGAGTGCAAGGTACCAGAAAACTTGACTTTATGTATCAATAATTGTGGAGTTACAGGTAATCCGGCAACAAACAACATGTGTCAGAAATGTTTCAACGCTAGCACCAGCACATCTAATCCCTCCTCCTCCACCACCACCACCACCACCACCACCATAACATTTGCAGCAACAACCAACGGTGTGTCTACCAACGAGATCTTAAAATTCACCAGCGAGAAATCGTTGAGATCCAGCATATCTCGCTCACCGGCGAAGGATCATCAAAGGCAACCAAAAACTGCGTTGGATAAAGAAAGATCTGACAGGTCTTCCGTGGCGAAGAAAGAGGTGAACAGGTGCTCAGGGTGCCGACGAAGGGTAGGGTTGACCGGATTCCGATGTCGTTGTGGGGAGCTTTTTTGCTGGGAGCACCGGTACTCAGATCGACATGATTGTAGTTACGATTACAAAACTGTAGGTCGCGAAGCTATCGCGAGAGAGAATCCTGTTGTGAAAGCTGCAAAGATTGTTAGAGTTTGAAACAAGAAAAAGAACGTGTTGTTCGTGCTTGCAAAACATCTGGTTGATCGATTCTCTCGATCTAAACCCAGTAGATCTCGATCGAGTGCGTGCTAGCAAGGCGTGCCGTTGAATCACCATGGATTTCAAGTTATCAAGATGTTTAAAGACCGAGATCAAGATTGAAATTATTCGTGTTGGATCAATCTATAATTTTATTTTTTTTTGCATTTCTTCAGAAATGAAAGATTATTATTAATATTATTATTATCATGGCAATTATTGTGCTTTACCGGAGCTATGTTTGATCTTTTTGTTTTTGTTTTTGTTTTTTTTAAGAATTTGGACATGGTGGCTGTGGGAAAACTTGATGATGGTAATGGCATTTGAATGTAAATCGGACGGGAACAGCGTGTGGGCTCTTATGTCTATTATGATTACATGTGGAACTGGAAATTTCATTTGTAAGCTTTAGAAAGCTCCGGACCCATATGTTGACATGCGATGTTATGTTCGCTTAATATATCGTGAGATTTAAATAAGTTAGTAGGGGTCGTGGCTAAATATCGTGTTAAAATTTCTTTTATCAACAGGATTGGCAACAAGTACAGACCCACTTAGATAGTGCCACGTATGGGAAGTATAAAGTCTGTGGCTTACAAAAGGAAAAGGCAGCGCAGTTGAGTCGGGTCTGACGGGAACATTTGCGTAAGGCAATTGGTTGCGTCTATATGTGAGATAAAAATGGAGGTGGGCAGATCTCGAGAAGAAGTAATGATCAGACGGCTGTGATTGATTATCGTGCAAATGACTTCATAGTGGCGCGGGTACAGGGTGGATTTGAGCAGGTATTTGGGACCATCTTTGCTTTTGGGAGAGGTTGGTGTCCTTTCAATGCCCTGTATAGCTGTTAAAAGACGTAGCGGTGTAGCGGTGTTTGGGAAGTAATAAATGTATTAAAATAATATTTTTATAAAATAAAAATTATTTTTAATATTAATATATTAAAAATATTAAAATAAATTGTTTTTTAAAAAATTCATTTTTTTTTAAATACACCCGTGAACCAATAACGTGTTGCATTTGCCATTGGCTCGTTTGGAGATGAGTAATGGGTTTTATTTATTTATTTATTTATTTTTGGGCGAATTTTAAAAGGACGTAACGTGATTGTAAAGCCTTTACAATCACGTTAGTCTCGGATTGTGACGTTTTTTAAAAAGATAATTTAGTAACTTACTAGTGTGAACTGTGAAATTTTTTTTTAAAACTTGAAAAAAAATATTCAAGCCTCAAATAATTATTTAATATTAGTATTAAGCTTGAAAATATAATTATTTTGATTTTTTTTATTGAGATCAATTTTTTTATTAAAAATGCTTTTTTTATCTTGACGAACACAAAGTTTTTAACTAACAATTTATTATTAATATTATTATTTTCATATCAAGATAAATTATTAAAATTTAAATAAAAAATTATAATAGCATCTAAGAACCAATCAAAATTAAAAACTAAATAAATCTGATACTTTTTTCCTAAGGAGCAAAAAAATCAACAACAAAGATAAAAAAAAAAAAAAGATAAAAATACAACAAAGAGCTAGGCCAAGTGACTCGCCCACCAGAAGCAAGTCGGGTCCGCATGTCTGACTCAATCATTTATTATTGTTTATGATATAATTTTTTTTAAAAAAATAAAAACACAAATAAACGATCTATGTTTATTGTAAAGAAAATATCAATTCTTGTTCAAAATCATGACCCTAGACTTGTCTTGCACGCTAACCACCCGAGTTGATACACGGATTTGATCTAAAGCAACGAAAAAAAAAAACTTGATTTATTATTTATGTAAATTGTAAAATTAATTTTCAGTTTTTTTTAGTTGTTGCTATAACTGATCGGTTTTATTGATTTATAAGTATTTTAACATTAATAAATGTACAGTGAAAGGAGCAATAATGCTTTTACTATCCAGACGAAAAAGTTCTCGCGTCATGAAATCTGATATAAGGTTGGCTCGATCACTTTAAATCAAGACTTTACATTAAATCATATCGTTGTTTCAAAGAAATAGGATGAGTTGATATGTAACTTATGAAGAATAATTTATAGTTTATAGGATGGTTATAAGCAAATTCCTTTCATGCATGGTTCATCAACCAGCATGCTATTCCATGATATTTTAAGAATGCAAACTTGAGATGCCGAGGCTTGTGGCCCAGCGGTCTTGACATGGTTTTTTTGTCTTTGTATCCTGGATTCAAGTTTCAGTATGCATGTCTGTCGCTTTCGAGATATCTTACCTGTTTATTGGGCTTGTAGGGTGTTTAATGGATCCAGAAATTAATCGTGGTGCGCGTAAGCTAACCCGAACATCCCGGATTATATATATATAAAAAAATACAAACTTGAGCATAAGTTGGCTAACCAATAAGGTGGCTAACCACCTCTTAACCAAATTTCTTCCAGAAAAGCACTCTAAATCCAAGATATTTTCAGAGACAAGTTCACTGTACTCAAAGTACTCAAAGACATGACTACCGTGAACGTCATAAGCCAATCAAACCGATGTGAATATAAGCGTTTTTATGTTTTTTTTTTTTTTTAAAATATATATATATATATATATATATATATATATATATATATATATATATATATATATATATATATTTGATACGTTACCAAATACCCTTATATATAAAATTGACAATTCCTCTTCACCAGCCCAGGTTAAATATCAAACCAAGTTTTATCCTTCAAAGGTCAATGGTTGGCCTTCCACTTCCGGTTAAAACACAACTACCCAATCAATTAGGATTTCACTGGAATTAATCATCTAGGTGATGGTCCAATGATAAGAGTTTGAGATTAAGAGGTTTGCTCTTTCTATGGTCTCAGGTTCAAGCCCTGTGGTTGCTCATATGATGGCCACTGAAGGCTTACATGGTCGTTAATTTCAGGGCCCGTGGGATTAGTCGAGGTACGCACAAGCTGGCCGGACACCCACGTTAAACTAAAAAAAAAAAAAAGATTTCACTGGAATTTCTTCTGTCAAGAACCCCCATAATGAAGAACCCTAATTTTATTTTTTTATCCTTTTGATTTGACTGTGCTTTCTTCACCAGAAAAACAAAGAGGGTTTGGCGTGTACAAATAAAAGAAAATTATAATTATATTCATCTAAGCTTCACATGCAGCTTTTTAAACTCTTGAAACCTGATCCTGTTTGTCCATTCCAGCAGTCTAATTCTCGTCTTGTTACAATGTACAGCCGTTTCATTAATCTGAAGGCTCAAAGAATTAAGTCACTTAATAACGTGTAGTTATTAATCTTGCTAGAATCATTGAATCAATCCAATTAAACTTTGACATACAATTAACTCATCCTAGAAAATTATCCATCTAAGATATAGCTTGTTTTAGGTTGGGTTTTTTTTTTTTTAAAAAATTGATTTAACATCGACTCGATCAAATCAAGGTAATTCGATAAATCAATCTATACCTTTAGTAAGACTTGACCTGGTTAACTTTAAGGGTATTTTTTTATTTTTTTCCCTCCCAAATTAACATCATTTCACTAAAAAAAAAACATAAAGTAAAACAATATGATTAATTTTAAGATTGATTTCATGACTTATTGACCTTCAACTCTTGGACAATTCCATCAACCATGTTCAAGAGAACACCTGTTTTTTGTTAATACGATTCTGGGATTACTCAGAGTCAGGTGGGGTTTTATATATTCTCAACACTACTTAGATTGTGTGTGTGTTTATGGTAATGGCATTTCCATTTCGTTGTTGCTAATGGCACTTCCCTAATTTTTAATTTGAAAGTTGATAAAGTTACAGCTTCTGTCGTCTTAAATGTTAGTTTTGATTTTTAAAAATAATTCAATGTTTGATGTCAATTGTTGGAGTTGAAACTTTACATTTTTAAAAAGAATAACATAAAGCACTCTGCCACTAGATCACATCATGCATTGAATTTATTTATTTATTTAGTCAATACAGTTTAAATCATATTTTTTAAATTTTTATTTTTAAAAAATATTTTTTATATTCTAAAATTATTTTAACATGCTGATATCAAAAATAATTTTTTTAATATAAAAATTATTATCTTAATATATTTTAAAAAAAAACACTTTAAACCACGATCATTACAATACTTCCGAATACCTCATCCAACATTCATGGATCACTAGACATTCATTGAACTCAATGCTCTATTTTTTCTTATATATGAGATACCAGAGTGTATAACTATAACCTGCTTCATATTTAACAAAATATAACAATCTTTAAACAATTATATTTGTTTATCAATTAAGAAAATATTTAATAACATTATTAATATAGTAGCACTTTCATTTTTTTCAATTAGGGTATGGAAATATAGCATTACTATATTATTAGTGCAAAAGAAATATAGCATTATAAAGTAAGTATTTGAGAGAAATGGTTTTTTAATAGTCATTTGCACTTTTCAATGTGTGTGTGTGTATATATTTCACTTTATTTTGAGACTGTATATTTGGTAGAATAAATTAATGGAACATTGAGTATAACAAATGACCTGTGGTGTAATAATTAAGTGCTCCGTGTTGCTGTTTTTAGATATTAAGGACTGGAACCCAATAATTGATGTCAAATATAAAGAGGAGCACCTTTGTCGGCTTCTAAATTAAAAAAAAATATATATATATATATATAATGGAAATGCCATTAGCAATGATAAGGTACCAACATTAATGAGAGTGCCGACAAAGTTTAATTAATATTTTAATAGGTAATGCAAGTATATGTAATATTTTTTTAAAAAATTTATATATTTTTTTAAACCATTAAAAAATATCAATTTTATATTTTTTTTCCATTAAAAATCCCTCGCTGCCTTATAGCATGTTAAATTTCTTATGATATTTTAATACGTATAAATTTTATTTGAAAGTATTATAATAATTATTTTTTAAAGTGTTTTTTACTATTAAAATAATATATTTTTTTATTTTTTAAAAATTATTTTTTATTATCAACACATTAAAACAATATAAAAATATAAAAAAATATTAATTTGAGTAAAGAAAAAAATAAAAAAATAAAATTTTTTTAAAAAAACTTTTGAAATGTAAAAACTTTTTATTTATATATATATACACATACATGGAAACTAGATGGGCGGGGTCAAGTTGATAGAAAGGATGTGGATAACAAGTTGTGAAAACTCCACCCATGTTATTTATTTATATATCAGTGATTATTTTTTAAAATATTTTAAATTTAAAAATATATTAAATAATATTTTTTTAAAAAAATTAATTTTTAAATAAACACATCAAAATAATTCGAAATACTAAAATAAATTCAAGTTTCCATAAAAAATACAAGTTGAACCACGACCCTAAATAATCACTTCACCATATCAATTAGGTAAAATGGGTTCTTTCTACATGTTGGGACGATTTCTATCTTATGAATCATGTTGTATCCCTAATATTCTCGTTTTCTCACCTAAAATTAGTCTAATTTAAACTCTTTATAAATAAATAAAAAATATCAGGTTTATTATTTCCAGTTTACGCTGTAACTAGATATTGAATAGACTGTAAAACTCTTGGCGTTCGGGCATGAAGCTACTCCTATGATTGAGATGTTTTCAAACATTCGCATTTGCCGAAAAAACGCAAAGAGGATTCGGCAGTGATATATATATATATTTTTTATTTACGTGGGGTATCCGGGCCAGCTTACGCGCACCACGACTATTCCTCACGGCCCGCTGGACATCCTGCAAGCTCAGGAGCATGTAAGGCACTGCGGGGGTGATAGGCGTGCACATAGAAGGTCGAACCAGAAATGAAGGCGGAACAAGTCACACGATTGACCACAACAGCTAGTTTATTTTGGGTAAAAGATGCCATGCTTAAACTTTCTCGGCAGCTCCAAAACCGGCAGGGACAGATGGGACTTGGAGATATTCCACCTGCTCCACCAAGATTAGATCCTAATAAGATAATCTTCAGGGAACTAATGTATTGATAAAAACAACGTCCCTTTCCTTCGATCATGGACTTTGAAAGCCATTTCGTGGCCTCACCGATTTCCTTGTTTCAAGTCATAAAAACAGAAGCTAAAAGTTTATGTTTTGCATAAAACAAAGAGAGCAATTCCATCTTAATTTGTGGTATTAAATGTTCATACGTGGTCCTAATGGAGAGATGATGATGCTACTACATATTAGAGAACCTCTAGCTATAGCTATCCTTGGGTTTCAAAAAAATAAATTAAAAAAAAAAAAAGCCGAGAAGAAGACAAGAAAAGAAACAAAATATTGTATGAAAGGGTTTTAAAACTCCAAAATTTCTTAGTTTTTTAGGTCTTGTGGTAGTCATAAGAGAACTTGTTTGGTGCATGATTGGATGATGACAAGAATGGGATTAATTCTATCTGTCTGTTTTCTTTACATTTTCCTGTAGCCGACTAGTTTTCTAGAAATTTCTGTTGGAAAGATTTGTTAAAATATGGGTAGTTTTCGTATTTGATGTCAAATTAAAAATGAGGTTTTTTAGGTTAAAATTTTATTGGAATTTAATCTATAATATAAGTTTTTTAATATAAAATATTAACATGGTTTAAATAAATTATAGGTAAATAAAAATTGATCTTAAAAAATTCTTGGTAGACATGTTTTGATGAAATTCAAGACTTTAAAAGTTTTTATTCCACATAGAAAAAAAAAATTCTTGTTATTTATAAAGTGAAAAGTTAAAAAGTTAAAATTGAATTTAAAAAGTATCTAAGCTTTTAGAGCCCATGTGATAATGTGATAACATATGCTTTTATTCTGGAAATGCATTAAAATAATATTTTTTTTGTTAAAGAATCTATTATTAATATTAGCACATCAAAATGATTTAAAAATACACAAAAAAATCAATTTGAAGCAAAAAAAAGTTCAGATTCTTTCAAAAACGATTTTCCACCACAAAAACAAACAGATTATTCGAGAGAGAAAAGTCTTAAACAAAGTAAGCTTTGAGTTTAAACTCACATGTGCTGGTGCATGCCTGTGTTTTGAGCCTAAATTTATTATAAAATAATATTTTAGATCATAAAAGATTATTTTTTATCCAACCTGGTCCACAAAGAATTATGTCTTTAGGTTCATTGTTTTCTCCAATTCAACCCATGTATGTCAACAATCTCTTCCATAAGTATATTCTGAATATCATCAAAATTAATTCTTTTAACATTTTACCTTTTAAAATCTACTATAAAAAGGATGTGAAAAAAGAGTTTAATACAATGTTTTTTTCTTCATATTTTTATATATTTTTCCTTACCTCATTTTTAGTGTTTTCCTTCTTTTTTTGAGCTTTGATTTTCCTCTTAAATCTAGAACTGAGATTCATCTTATTGAGAGATATTTGAGTTGCATAATTTTTTGTTCAAATATCTTGTTTAAAGTGTATATAAAGTAAGGTGGTGGTATTGGAATCTTGAAAGATTTATTATAAAGAGATGAACAATCAAATCTTAAGGATAAATGATTCATCCTTAACAACAACAAAGCTTCACTAATTTTAAAGTATCTTAACAAGTGGGTATCTTTCTTTTATTTTGTTTAATCCTTATTCTTTACTATGCATGCATGCTAGGATTGCTTTTCGATTTTTTATGCTTCTTTGAATGTATGCTTGATATAACATTTATGTATTTTTTTTAGTTTAACGTGAGTGTCCGCGCTAGCTTGCGCGCACCTCGACTAATCCCACGGGCCCTGAAGTTAACGATCATGTAAGTCTCTAGTGACCATCATATATATTTTAATCTTTGATAGCATGGTTGTCATATATATATATATATATATATATATATATATATATATATATATATATATATGTTTTTAAGTTTATTGCTTCTGAATTTCAGATTTTCCTTGAAACATCTTTATGTTTAGCATGCTTTTTTATATATAAAAAAGCTAAACAATCTTTGTTTAATTGCTTAAATTTTAGACTTGCAGTTGTAGTATGCTGGATAATTTATCCTTGATAAAATTCCGAAAGAAAAGGGATGGGGTAGTGTGGGTGGGAATTTGCTTTCTAACATCCTCTACGATGCAAAAAAAGATTAAAAAAAAAAAAACGCATGTCCTCTTCACCTTGTTTTAGGGTCCAAAAGCATGTTAAAAAAAACAAGTAAGTGTTACGAGTCAAATAAGAAAGAAATAGCACAGGACAAGAACACAAGCACTCGTCTTTCTTGAAGCCTCGCTAACTCAAGCGTTCCTGCCTTTTGGCAGACTTCCCAACCAGAAAGTCAGGCATGGAGTTGGTTCAATGAAACACGCATGACAATGAAGCAGGATAGAGACATTTTGCTGCCTCCCCCGTCAACCGGTCCGTGTGGACATTTAACATTTATTCATTTGTTTTTGCAGCTGATAATATATGCTCTGTTCACAACA
The DNA here is from genome assembly GCA_007827005.2 of Populus simonii. Taxonomy (NCBI): domain Eukaryota; kingdom Viridiplantae; phylum Streptophyta; class Magnoliopsida; order Malpighiales; family Salicaceae; genus Populus; species Populus simonii. Next base: position 7,002,266 of record CM017470.2, on the reverse strand, counting down.
ATTTAAACTATGTTTATTAAGCGTCCCAATGATGATATATTTTAAGAAAACAATTTATTGATAATAATTTCGGCTCTTGCCAAGTATAGATGATCGTCCAGATCAGACTTGATATACGGTCAGCATGGAATAAGTAGCCCCCAATAATTTGTTTTTCGCTTTGCTTGGAAGCCCAGCAGCGCTATAGCTATAGAAAGAGAGAGATTTAGCTTTTCCCGTTCCTGAATTTGTACCCCCATTCTATAATTTAAACATGAAAAGTTGAGATTAATTCTAAGCAATGCCTGATTTTAAGCGTCGGAAAGTCATTGAATAAAAATATTGGCACTGGGGCTGAGAGGGATTTTCCTTTAATTGGGCTGAGAAAACTGCCGACGACGTTACCATCAACTGATTGACTAAGAAGATTTTTTCAAATTTGGCAACTAGATGAGATCCTCTCGTAAATTTCAGCACATAAGAAGCTTAGACATTTCTGAGATAATTATTCATCATTCATGACCAAGATATATTCACGGTGTTCAGACTCAACAAACCCAAAGAAAAAACAATTAAATAAATCAGGATTTTTTGGGAGGTTTAGAATTCACAGTGAAAATCTCTACTCATTGAGAAGCTGAACCTCGCAAGTTGTTAAGTTAACCAACTGGGACAAAGCTACATAGCGAAGAACACCTCGCCGCGGTGCACAGGAATTGTGGCCAGCTGAACAAAAATCATCAGGTTAATTACACATTGAAAGAGAAACGAAGAGAAAATCAAGCGGAAATGGCCGCAGCACATCTATGCAATAATTTTCAAATGCAGAAATATAGCTGTCACATGACCGAAAGTGCATGGTGGTGGGCTACCCCCACCATAAGCCCACATGTGAACCTTTTACGGTTTCCATGAATAAAAGCATCATGAAATCATAATTAACCAACTTAAAATCAACTCCCTCTTGAGTCCTTAAACGCACAAGGCACTTGCTTGGTTTTATCGTGCATAGTCAGCGCAACTGTGCATTAGTAGAAAATCAATAGGGAGGCACGCCTTGATTTTTCTGCTCGGATCTTTTAGCCAATAAACCCCACAATTTTTTATTGCGTGGATGATGTCGGAATGATTTCTTTTCAACGAGTGTACCAAATAAACGCCAAAAGGAGAAGGAATAATTGCAAGAACCAAGTAATGAAAATCAAATTACCTGGCACCATGCACAACAATTCAACAGCTTTTCTGTTTAAACTAGATTAAAATAACATCAAGGATTTCAATAACACTTAATTCATATATTTTAAAGGAGGATAACTTAACAAGCACAACTATATTGCGTGCAAGGCAATAGGGTGAGATAACAATCTTACCATTTGAGTTCACTGAAGATAAAAATTCATGAGCACATGAGTAGACTAAGTAGTAGCTAATCACCAGCTACCTACTTGGTAACGAGGCAATTCTCAAAAAATAAAATGAGAGACAGGCCAAAGGCGCATACAGTTTCAAAGTTAGCGGCTTTGAATATAAACAAAGATATAACTAGGCTCCATCTGGCTGGACAAAAGGGTTGGCAATCTCATCTGTACCATCAGTTGGAGACACCAGCATCACAGCAGTTCCCCTGCAAACCTGTAGCAAAAATGAAACATTCTCCTCTTTATCTCCATACTTCCTATGTCATCTAGGGTCAAACGATTCATTTGCAATCCCACAACACCTCTGGTCACAATAAATTTCAAAACATATTCGCCAGTCCAGGATCATATGAAACTAGACCCTTCCTGTGAATGTTTAAATAGAATAACCAAGATCAAAAGAAAACATACAATTAGGCCAAGGCGCCTTGTCTGATCAGTGGTCTTTAGTGGATCATCAGCATCTGCAACCCAATGAAAAGAAATACAAAATCAATGCTGTGAATAGCACATGCATAATGGTATAGATAAAGCTTCAGCATTTAGCGAGGGTGAAAGTGACTTCAGTTGCACAGTTCAATAAAAATGTTGCTAAAGTTAGAGCATATTGGTGCTCAACATTTTTGATATTAGACTATTGTCCATTTCAAGATGATCTCAGTGACATAGAAGTAACTGGTGAGTTGCATGGCATGGCAGGCCACTCTACAAATCCCCAGTGCCATGGTGCAATTCTGGAGTTAACACTATTATAACATAATACAGCGCAAATGATAGTAGAAAGGTGTTGGCTGTTGTTAATATGAATTAAATTGAATGGAATGGCAACTTTCCATGATTCAGGTGACAGGATAACAGAGCCACCTGGAGGGATGCTTGAAAACAAGTCCAGGCAAGTGTTCTTTTAGTCCAAATCAAACTAAATACAGTTGGACACATGCATTAAATCACTGATACAAACTACCATAATACATTACCATAACAACGTAAAATTGTTACCTCTTAGAAATTCTACCGCCTCATCCAGGACAAGGTTTAGTAATTGGTCATATCCCTTCAAAGTCCCTGTCACTGAACCCAAAAGAGCAACAGTTTAGTCTTGCACACCACAGATAGAAAGTGTTAATGTTTTATTTATGAAAGATCTGGAAGCTCTCTCTAAATTTAGTGGCAGAATAAAAAATTTTCAAAGATCTGCCAAGATATTTGCTGGTGACAGAAGAATTACACAAAGTTATTCTTTCTTAGCTATACCCAAACTCAGTTATTAACTCAACAACCACGCTCTTATTCTCAAAAATCTGTCCCACACCCATCTACACCATACAATTGAAGCATGGCTTGTGCTCCAACTTGTTATGTTATTATGACCAACTATGAATCCGCATCCTAAATCTTCTAATTCAAAACCTAAAATCATAAAATCTACAGACAGAAAATAAAGGCTAGCAGATCTCTAATTGCAAAGAAAGAGATCATCTGTAAACTGAGATCATCAAATATTATGTACATTGCTTATCTCATCAATTACAATTGGCTCTTATTGCTTCAGCTAGAGAAATATCTGATGCTCACACTTTCTTTCAGAATTTGATTTTTATTATTTACATTGTTAGTGCTTCTTGTAAGCGTAATGATGAATGACAGGTTTTTCAAGCAGCTACAATTGAACATTTAGTTGATATTGGTGAGATTGAAACGGGTAAAAGAGTTAATTAAGTAGGTGATTTGCAACGACCTGGAGATAGCAGATGGAGCTTGCACTTTACATCAATTTGCAGTTTGATAAAAATGTATGGGGTAACTTGCTTGGTTCTTGAAAACTTTGCTTTAGATGGATCTACTTATTCTCAACATAGTGATGCGGCGTTTTCATTTAAGTTACTAATGTCATTTGATTTTTCGTTCATCTTACATATAATGACCTGGTGTCTAAAACTCAAACAATAGGGATCTTGTCTGGCCATTTACACCCATATTGTGAAAAGTTGAAGATTACAGCATTGCACATCACACTAGGTTTAAGTAAATACTACACGTCCTCTCACTTTTCCTTTATTTAACCTAATCACCCCCAAACAATACCAAACAATGCAAAAACAAATCATAATCCAGAAATCCATATCCATAAAATCTACATTAAAAAAAGAAGAAGAAGAAAAGTAAAAAAAGTAGTGACCTTGTCTACCACCAGTGAGCTTGACTTGAACACCCTTGTCCACGAACTTAGCCAAATCCAATACTGTTTCTTTCCTCCCTGACTGAAACCACAATTAGTTACACACATTAAACCCTAATCACAAAATCAACAACATAACACACAATCTCAATCCATACTTACCATCTTATCTGATTAACTATACAGCTCCTCTTTACACAACAATCCAATAACCCTAGACTGATACAAAAAGAAGAAGAGCATAAATGCATAGACAGCAACGAGAAATATATCCACAGAAGAAAAAGTTATTAAATAAATAAATAAAAAATCTATGCAAAAAAACTTGCTTTTTCTCGGGGAAGTGAAGCGTGCCCTAGATTTTCTCTCTTTCCCTGTCCTGCTGTGCCTTTCCCGCTTTGCTTGCTGCACACCGAAGAAAAACCACAACGCTATTCGTGCTAGTCGGGGTTCTAAAGTGAGGTTTCGACTCCCGGCTTCTTTTACGTCGGCCCAATAACGAAAGCCCATATGTACGGTTTCCTTTGGGCCCAGATAGGAGTAGACCCAGGAAACAAAAGTCTAGGGCTTTTTTCGTAACACAGAAATCCAAATGACAAAACTAGCCTCGGACATGAGGGTATATAACCAGCAGGTTTATGGAAAAACGAGGCTTTATTTAGTTACTTTAGGGTGGGCTGCGGCGGTAATAGGGTTTTGTTGTAGCAGCCGATAGGAGGAAGACTGTTTCTGGGAATAGCTGAGCTGCGAAGATGCCGGAGAAATCAGGGAAAGGAAGAAAGGAAGAGGTTATCACCAGAGAATACACCATCAACCTTCACAAACGCTTGCATGGATGGTATCTCACTCATTCACTCTCTCATCATTTATTAAAAATGGTCTAGATCTGATTTAAGAACAGTTTAATTTCATCTTTAATTATTGTTAATTTTCATTGATTGATTGGTTCTATTTGCCATGTTTCTTTTCTTAGTTATAGATATGTTCGCTGGACCGTGTAAACCAACTAATCTTGGTTAGATTGGAAAGCTGAGGGTATTGATTTTATTAATCAGCAACGAAAGAGTACAATACTTAATGGCAATGCCCTGTGATTGCAAATCGAATACCTTAGTGAATATGTTAAGATAATTAGAAGCAACAAAAGTTGGGGGGGGTTGCATATAATACGAGATCTGTTTATGCTCTCGTTTGCTATTTTCTCTTCATCTATTTTTTTCTAGATGGAGATGTTGCGTGTGACTGACTTGCAGCTTTGGTTGTTATCGTTGTTAGCTTTTTGCTTGTGATATAAATATGAAAATGTTTTCTTTATACTTGTTTGTGTTTAGATGTTGGCTGGATTGTTGTTATTCTTCACAGCTTAATATCATAAAATGATTTTATTCCCTTTCCAATTTGCTATCTCTCTTATTTAGGTTTTTGTTGTATGCTTTGTTTTCCCTTCTGCGTTATTTTCTTAGCATGTGATGTGTACGCGTTTTCAGAGTACTTGCAGGCAGGGTATTTTGTTGAAACTAATGGTGTACTTTGTGCTTTTGAATGCGACACCCAGGGCTGTTCAAGCTGTAAAGTAACGAAGTTTAAACCTGCTAGATTAATAATTGATGCAATTGAATAAGTTTTCTGAAGTTGTGTTCAAAGCCTTTTTTAAAAAAACAAGGTTGATTTCTCATTGCTAACTAGATTTATAGATTTACTGATGTGATATGTTTCAATAATCTTTGAACTAAATTTTGTTTGATTTCTATTTGAAGCACCTTCAAGAAGAAGGCTCCAAAGGCCATCAAGGAGATAAGGAAGTTTGCACAGAAGGCCATGAAGACAACTGATGTCAGAGTTGATGTTAAGCTAAACAAGCATGTGTGGAGCCGAGGTATTCGGAGTGTGCCAAGGAGAGTTCGTGTTCGTGTTGCGCGGAAGAGGAATGATGAAGAAGATGCCAAGGAAGAATTTTATTCCCTTGTCACTGTTTCAGAGCTTCCTCCAGAGGGATTTAAGGGTTTGGGCACCAAGGTCATTGATGACGAAGAAGAATGAAGTAACCTGCCTCCTTAGTGTTATATGTTAAGTTGCAGTTTTGGCTATATTGTTGATTCATCCAGTGAATTTCATTTTGTTTTGGATTCTCTTGGAGACATCTTTAGCAAAGATAGTATCCTTGACGTTTTATTTATGCATTCAGAGTTTTGGTTGATGTTTAATTGAGTATTAAGTTTCTTAATCGGCCCTTGCCTCTACAAGTGAATGCGATTTTGTGTGTATCTGCGAATGACATCCTAACTAGGTTGGCTTCATAATTCATAATTTCGTATTTAAGAAAATGAATGGCTGTTATACATATAAAGATAAATTGCTCCGTGCTGTTCTTGAGCGGTTCCAAAGGCGTTCAGTTGTGCAATAGGATGCAGTCGATGTTAATTTGGTCCAGTTTTCACATACTTTGGCAAGAACTCTACTATGTAATCTTTTTGTGCGAGCAGAAGTTTGTCTGGTGAAAGTCAATTCTGAACTTTTTTTTTTTTTTTGATTTACGTGGGGTGTCCGGGCCAGCTTGCGCGTACCACGACTATTCCCCACGGCCCACTGGACATCCTGCAAGCCCATGAGCAGATAAGGCACCGCAGGGGTGACAGGCGTACACATAGAGGATCGAACTCGGGACGGGGGCGGAACAAGTCAGACGGTTGATCACAGCAGCTAGACCGCAGTCAATTCTGAACTTTGTTTCCTTTAGTGGGTATGCAGCTAACTGTATTGCAAGAGATCTGCTACCGCTAAAGCCTACTAGTGCTAGCTCGCGTGCTTTTGAAATGGAAATGGATTTTAGCACGCACAAATTATGAAGTCTCCTGTCTAGGATGCTGTCCAAATGGGTGTTTTAGAAACTCAATACTCAACCTTCAACATTTTTTAAGTGCTGTTGTTTCTCTCAGTTTGCTGGAAGTTATCCACAGGAAAGTTATGGATTAGGCTCCTTTAGGCATCCGGTGCTTTGTGTGTGTGTGTGTGTGTTCTTAACAGCTTCGCAAATCAATCTTTATAGAGAAGCTAAAACATGTGGGATAATTATTGTATATGTATCTTTGTTTATTGTTGATTGTAATAGTAAAATGATAAATTTTTCATTGAAAAAATATCTCATATTACTATTTTTTTAGAGGTATAATGATATTTTTTTTTTATTTGTCACATGAAAATTGTTTAGAGGTGTCTGTCTTTTCATTATGTTTTTGTACCGTAAAATTACTTTGCTACCCTTGAAAGCAAAAAATCATTTTACTTTGGTCAATGTCTTTTCATTATGTTTTTGTACCATAAAATTACTTTGCTACCCTTGAAAGCAAAAAATCATTTTACTTTGGTCAATGGCCTTTTCAACATTTTACCTTTTTAATATACAATTAAATTATAGATTTGATCTTGGAGTTAAAAAAAATTAGCCATTAACACAGGGGTATTGATGTCTTTTCATATTAGTTATTTTGTGATTACTAATTTTGTTGGGTGATAACGTAATTTACTATTTTTTAAATTGAAAGGGTTGTTGACGTGTGCAAGCGTCAGTGCATAGGAGGTGCCATGTATTTTGAATGGTGCACGTGACACCTTCTAGTGGTTGAAAATCTGCTTTCATTATCTCATTTATTTCTTTGTCGTGTCATTTTCCTTGATAAGTGACACATGTCATTTATAAGTAGTTGGTTTATCGTGGATGACCCCTTTTTTTTCTCTCTTGTTTCTAAAAAACTAAATTTGACCCTCATTGTTGTTGTTGTTGTTTCAGAATTCATCATTTTGGTTTTGATTTTAGTCCTTTTTTTTTGTTGAAGTTTTATTTATTTTCAATTTAATTCTTCAATTATAGTTTGTATATATAATTATTTTGATTTTGTCCTTCTGCTTTTGATTTCTTATTTTTTTCTTTGACATTTTTTGTCAAAATTAGTTTTCAATTTTATCCTTCAAGTTAGGTTTATGATTTTTTTTCAATAGCAATAGTAATACTAATTTCAGTTTGATCCTTTTTCTTTTGATTTCTTATTTGTTTCATTTGTTTTTTTGGCAAATGACAAGTTTTTATAGTTTTTAGTTTTATCCTTCAAATCAAGTTTGTGTTTTTTGTTATTTCAATAACAGTAAGGACAATAACAACAACAATAACAATGATAATAGTGATAATAATAATAATAATAATAATAATTATGGTAATTATAGTAGTTGCAATTATAATTATCAAACCCGACCCAGGGATTGACTTGGCCAAGGGGCTGGGTTGCAGGTTATATGGGTCAACCTGAGAAAATTAAAAAAAAATATTTGAGTTTTAATTTTTCATATGAAAAAATTAAGAAATAATTCACGTGAATATATGTTATATATGCTGTAAATAATGAAGTTTAAAAGAATATTTCAAAAAGTTTTTTATCCCACATTGAAAATATATTATGTTATTCTTTTAAGTTGAAGTATTCAAACCAAATTTTTTTTTTATTCCATATTGAAAAAATATAATTTTTTTTCTTGTGAAGATAGAGTGCATATACTAAATGGCTTTAAATCCTACATTGAAAAAATTACTTGTGAACATGGAGTATGTATATTAAAGAGTTTCAAATCCTTCAAATCTCACATTTGAAAATATATTATATTATCCTTTTAAGTTAAAGTATTTAAACCAAAATTTTTTTTTATTTCACATTGAAAAAATAATTTTTTTTTAATATAGAGTATATATACTAAAGAGTTTCAAATTCCATATTGAAAAAATAAACACATTCCTTTACTATGCACTTTGAAAAGAGTTAATAACCAACTAATAGATATATATATATATATATAAAGGGATATAGGAGAAAAACCACATTTTAAAAAAAGGGGTCTCGTCTGGGTTTGTCCGGGTTGCTTGGGTTTGACCGGATTTTTGCATTGACCAGTTTTTTGCCTTACCCGGACAGGTCCAACCACCTAGTCAACCGGTAACAACAATAAAAATAATAACAATAATAATAATAATGGTGGTGGTGGTGGTGATAATAAAAACAAAAATAATAATAGCATTAATAATAATAATAATGAAACCAGTAACAATAATAACAATACTACTTAGTTGTTATAACAATTGTAGCAATAATAATAGTTTTTTTTATGATAATAACACAACAATTATAATAATAATTAGGATAATAATACTAATAACAGTAATAATTGTGATAATAATAAAAATACTAATAACAGTAATAATTGTGATAATAATAAAAATAACACTACCATTAGTAACGTTAGTGGTAATAATTACAGTAGCAGATAATAATATTAGTATGATAGTAGTAATAACAATGATGATAATAATAATAATAATAACAATAACAATAACAATGATAACAATAGTGATAATAGTAGTGTATTAAGATAGTAACAATGATGATAATAATAATAGTAATAGTAAAGATATTAATAGCAATAATAGTTTATTATGATGATAATAATGATTATGATATTAATAATTGTGGTAATAATAGTGATAATAATAATAGTGGTGGTGGTGGTGGTGGTGGTGGTGGTGGTGGTGGTAGTGATATCAATGTTATTAATATTAACAATAATAGGAATAATAGCGATAACAATAGTAATAATAATTATAATAATAGCTATAATAATAATGATGATGATGATGATATTATTTATTATTAACAGTAGTGATGATAGTAATTGCTGCAATGATAATAATAATAGTAACAATGATAGCAATAAAAATGATAATAATATTAGCGATAATTCATCATTCAACGTTAGATTTTTTAAGGATTGAGTTTCATAGTTTTTCCATGTATGATATTTTCAATTTAATAACCTGGGTTACGAGTTTGAAAAGTTGACGTATCCTAACATCATTTTTTTATTTTTTGCCTTGTTGTTTTTTTTTAAGTTTCATCGTTCAACATTAAGTTTTTAAAATAAAAATCGATCATCCAAGTTTCCTTTGAACCTAATGAACAAACCAATTCACATGGAGTTAGTTTTTATATAGTTTGACTGGAAACTCGTGCCAAGAATCCAAGTTAAAGGATTTCAAGATTTATCTTCTTCCTCGTGTTTAATAGCACTACAAAAAATTTCCATGTTCTTAGTGTTATTTTCTACATTTAAAAAAAAAATAGTTTGACCCGCGTCAGAGTGCTGGTCAATGAACTAGTACATCTTATACTAGCGAGTAAATATAATAAAATATTTAAATTATATCTCATAATTTTAAGTTATTTAATTTTAATTATAATATTTAGAGTTTCAAATTGTAACATTATTTTTATTATAATTAATATTTCAACATAGTAAAGAATAATAAGATAGCCATTAATCATTTAATATAAAATTATTATAACTTGAAAATTACTCTCATAGTAAAAAAATTATTATGTTTATAAAATTTAGAATGTCTTATCAACTCAACAATTCATTAGCTTAGAATTTAACTTAAATAAAAATCAACGAGAAAATTCTATTTTTTTTTAAACAAAATTATTTCAACAATTTATTTCTATATTTCTTTGGATTGACTACCTGATCAACGAATCAAGTTCCAAGTTGAATTGATCCCGAGTTAGGTTTTACTAGCATGAAAATACTATAAAAGCACTATGATCTAGAAAATGCCTGTATTTGGACAACGAAGAATAATTCCATACTAGTTATATGACCCGCGCGATGTCGCATGTTTTTTTTTTACATAAAAAATATATAAAAAACTAAGATTTAAAATTGTTAGGTTTTTCTACAAAATTATACCCAAGAATCTTGGGTTTGGCTGCAACATTTGACCTAAAAGTAATATTTATAATATTAATAATAACATTAAACTTGCATGACCCAAGTTTAAGTGAGCCTGACTGCAACACCGGACCCAAGAATATTGGATGTGGGTCTGGCTATAAGATCGTATCATAAAAGTGTGATAATTAAATATATTAATTAAAAAGAAAAAAACAAAGAAAAAAACCAACAGGAAGAGAAAAACTAATGAAGAAAAAGAAAAAAAATCTGAATTAATTGGGTTAACCCGTAAACCCTAAGATTCGCGTCATGAAAGTTTGATAACTAAATAGAAAAAAAATTGACGGGTTTACTCAGAATTAACTGGGTTAACCCATCAAACCAAGTTAACTCGTCAAGCCCAAGATACGTGTCATGAAAGTCTGATAATTAAATAGAAAGAAATTTAACATTAACAAACTAAACTAAACTAAACAAATTAATTAAAAATAAAAAAAATTCGGGTTATCTCGTCAAACCAGGTTAACCCATCAAACCCGGGATCCGTATCATAAAAATCTAATAACTAAATAAAAAAATTTAACATTAACAAATTAAATCAAATAAAAAAAATTCATTAAAAAATACAAAAAAAATTAAAAACGAAAAAAAAAAACAGTTCTATAATATAATATAATATAATAATTATAATAATATAATATATTAATAAGTAAAAGGCGTGGGGAAGCTACAGTAGCTTCCCCACGCCTTTTAGAGTATTACTTAATTAAGTTGAAATTCGGTGAACTGGTCCATTATCAATTCACTAAAGGGCCCAATCAGTCCATTGCCGCGAGGGAAAGCAAATCGTGCCCGCGAAGCTTTTGCTCTTGACCATTTTAATGGACAATTAAACCCGCCACCGCCTGCTCAAAATTTCACAACGTCAGATCTAACCACACCGAATCCATTCTATTCAATTAAATAAGGTAATCCCTAATTTTCTCTCTCTCTCTTATCAATGATGTACCCCTTCCATTTCCTTATCTTCATTCTCCGTTTGTTTCCCGAGCAAACGAGGTAAAAATAAATAAAAACCCTCCATTTGCAGAATTTAAAACCTTTTTTAGGTTATGTTGCTTAGTTTCTCATAATCAATCCTTTTATTTTAACTGCATTTCACGCCATTGTGTAATCAAGTTGGTTTTTTGTGCTTTGAGGATCTTCAAAATTTACAGGATTTCTATCCATCTTGTTAGAAAAATGAAGGGCGACCTGGAGTGTTGTCCGAAACTAGAAAATGGCGATGTCAAGTATGTCTCTGGACTCAGTACTATACTGGTAGCAACAATCCAGGAGGCGAAAGATAGGATCTCTCAGATAGAATACATATTTTGCAACCAGCTTTACCCGAATTTCCAAGCGAAATCCAAGAGTTTGCAGAAGATTTATGCGGATGCGGAAGGGGCGTGGAAAGAGAAGGAAAAAGATCTCTTGGAGCAAATTGAGAAACTTCGAGTTGAGAAGCAGGAAGTTGTTGAAGGAAACAAGGTTGAGAAGGAAAAGCCGAACGAGAAGGCAAATGCGCTGCTTGCTGCTACGCTAAGAAATCGAGAATCTAGAATTGATGAGCTGGAACAGGAGGTTGTGAAGAAGTCTAAGGAAATTGACGAGGGGATGGAATTACAGAATAAGTTACTCCAATTGGTTCAAACGAAGGCGGCTATGATAGTGGATAAAGGAAGGGAATTGAAAAGAAACGAAGGGAAGAGCAATGAGCTGCTTGCTAAAGTGAAGAGCTTAGAGAAAAATGTTGAAGAACTGCAAGATGAGGTCAGGAAGAAGTCGGAGAAAGTAGCAGAGAAAACAGAGTTGGCAAACAATTTGAGCAAGAGAGTTTTGTCTCTGTTGTCAATGATTGAGGATAATGAGAAGTTGAAGACTGAGAATGAACAACTCATGCACAAAGTAGAATGTCTGGAGAAGAATCTTAGTGGACTTAAAAACAAGCTCAGGGAGAAAACGGAAGAAACTGAAGGGGGAAGAGTACTGCAAGCAGAATTGCTTCAACAAATTGATATGAACGCTGTAGAAATCTTGAAGCAAAAAGAACAGCTAGACATGTCCGAGAATGATAAAAAGGAGCTCTTGGAAAAAGTGAATGGGTTAGAGGAGAAGGTCAATGAGCTACAGGAAAATCTAAGTAGCAGTGGTAAAGAGGCTGAAGGAAAGGTTTCGTACGATAAACTTCTTCACAACATTCAATTGAAGGACTCTGAGTTATTGGCCGAGAAGAGGAAGACGAGGGATTTGCATGGTCTTTACATGAAGTTGAGGTCTCAATACAACTACCTCTGCACAAAGTCTGGTCTTACTATGAAGAATATGCTCAAAGACAAACTAGAAGACGAAAGTGGTTCCTTCAAGCATCAGCCGACAACTTCATCTGGTAAGGTTTTATTGATTTTTTACTTCATTTTTCTATAAAGCGGAGAGGAACTAGACGATTGAATTTAGTGGTGATTTGCTAGTAGTTGTAGCTTGGAAGAGAAGTATAAATTGGTGAATTTTTCTGGTAGTTGCTTCAAGATTGACATGTATGTTTATTCTGTTTTTCTCTGAATTTGTGGTGCTTGTGCTTTATAAAATCCTGCAATGAAAAAAGAAGAAGAAAAGGACACAATCTTCAGGGCATGCTTTGTGGTTTACAATAAATTGCATGTACTTCTCTTCCTGATACTAACCAATCTTCCGTTGCTTGGTATTTTAGACGGTGGAAACAAAAGTGTAGATGCATCTGCAGCATTTTGTGAGACGAAAGAAGTCAAAACTGAAAATGAATCCAGCGATGGCTTGGTGGACAATAAAGTTGTGAAATCAATTCCAATCGCAAACTTCAAATCTCCTACTTCTATTTTTGTCGCACCAAAATGTCCTCCCACTGTAAAATCCGCTCAAATAATTGGCACAAAGAGACCTGCATCTAGTTGGATAGATACTAGATCTCATCAAGGAAAAGATGGTCCTGACCCTCATGATGATTTCCTTGATACCCCATTGGAGAAACTCAGGGCAGACTTGGACAAAACCATGGAGGAAGAAGTTCAGGATCTCCACATTGTACTTCAAAATGATAAAAACATGGACCCTAGCAGTTCAGATGATGAAACGCAGGATATAAATCTTGATCGTAACCTACGGGAGCAGCAGATGCCAGTAACAATAGGTGGCAAAAGAGGTTTCAAGTATGTTGAACCAGTTCGAAAGAAAGCTGAGCGGCAAAATTTGAAAGGAGTTGAATGCAAGCAGTGCAAAAAATTCTATGACGCAGTTCTCCCCAATAATGGAGGTGATGGTAATAAGCAGAATGTCCGCTGTGAGCATCATGATGGTGTTTCTAGGCATCGATACAAGTATGTTCCTCCCATGACTCCTGAGGGATTTTGGAATATTGGATTTGAATCTGAAATGTGATCTTGAGCTTGAAATGTCTTAACTGTTTATTCCATTAATTTTAGTTTTAAACCAATCTGGTAAATAACTGATAAATGGAAGCCCGTATCTTTGAGCATCTGCAAGATCAATCCTCTTCCCCTGTTACCTGATGTGTATCAAAAGTAAAACTTAACATTAGGTTCCTTTTATTGTTTACCATTGAGAGACCATTCCAATATGGAAATTTACTGTTCCTGAGCAGTTTTACAAAGATCTAGGTGATGTTCCTTAGGCTTCTTTTTATGCTAAGAATAGTCCTTTTACTGTCAGTTGGGATAGGAAATTCTTGCATGTTTTTAAACGACCTACAGTTGCTCAGGGATACAATTATGGTATTCTGCTTTATGACTTGTCTATTTTTCTGATTCCAACTTCCTTTGCAGTTTTTTATTTTTTCCTTTGGACCACTTTATAGGTTCAAAATCCAAGCTTCATGTGTTGTTTCGAATCTTTCGATCTGCTAAGATTAGAAATGCTGTACCATGTGTAACCTATTTCGTCTTCCGTCGTGGCTGTGGCTTTTAGCTATTCGACAATACTTTAAAAGCTAATATTCCATATGTTATTTTTAGAAGCTAGAATTTGGAACTTTTCAAAAGTCACAGTTTTCCTAAACGGATACTAATCTATGAACCTGGTCTAATAAATGAGGACGGAGCTCTAAGCAAGAGGTAGAGGTACAACTTCCATTGTCTACTTGACAAGGTATAACAACTAAACAAATATAAAAAGAAGGGGAAACGAGGTGTTGTTTTTCCTATCCTTGCTCTGGGTCCAAGATGAAGAATTACTGAAATTTAATTTCTTCAGATGTCGGTGAGAGAACATAATTACTGAAACTGAGATACCACAACACAGAACTTTGATGGAAATAAGATCAACGCCATTGGAATTAAAAAAATATATATTATATCAACATATTATAAAAAGTGTTCCAGAAAACTGTCTACCTGTTTTGGTATTGGGATTTAAAGATCAACGCAATTGGAATTATATCAACAGCATGGATAGTCACCAGAGAAGTGTTGTGTTTTGCACTTTGATGGGTATCTTTGAAAGAAGGAAAGATACCAGGGGAATCTCAGCGTCACTAGTGGATGGTACGCATTTCTGGATTTGGAATGACGTTCAAGAAGTTACTTGGAATTGGCAGGTTTCATCATGTGCTGTTGGAAGTTGTTTCTGTTACCATCTTAATGAAGGGTCATTAAAGAGGATGCCATTTTCGGAGGTAAAGCTCATGTTACCTTTTCTGTTCTGGTCTGTGAGGATGGAGACTACTAGTCTGGTTCTCGTCAAAGCAGAAGAGACATCTGGTGCACACTAGCAAATCAAAGCCTCTATTGCTAATTGGCTCCATCGCTGAGAAGGGTAGCATTGCTAAATGGGAATCAATTAGGAAGGTAGCATTTATTACTTAGGAACATACATTGCTGTACGAGAGTCTGATCTCTGCTTCTGTCGTTACTCCTATTCCCCCCAGCCATGGCAGAAATGCTGTGTGGGAAATATAAATGCTATCTTTAATAAATGCATGCGCAAAAGTATGGATATGTTCTATCTTTATGCAAACAATAATTGGTAATGTGCTACTGCTTGGTAGGAGCTTGCTCAAATCCAATGTATTGGACTGATTTATCTGAAGTATGCCAACTAGATCTTATGGACTTCATTTATGAGATAAGTTGGTTCATAAGATCTTCTGGAGGCCAACTAGATCATCATGCTATTATCGTCAAACCTATTCGCAGTATCAAACAATGGAAGAAATTGATTGATTTGTCCTTGCTCTTCTGTACAGTACCGAGAAAATCTGCAGGTTTCAGAAAGTGGAGCAGTAGCTAAAGAAACCCAGGAACCTTATTACTCGTGGATAATTATTTTCAAGTTCAGAAAGATACATGCTTCGATTCTGTTTCAAGTGCCCAAGGC
Source organism: Populus simonii (assembly GCA_007827005.2). Classification (NCBI taxonomy): domain Eukaryota; kingdom Viridiplantae; phylum Streptophyta; class Magnoliopsida; order Malpighiales; family Salicaceae; genus Populus; species Populus simonii. Next base: position 6,986,513 of record CM017470.2, on the reverse strand, counting down.
CTTGAAGAACAACAGCAAAACTAAGAAAGTAATTTATAAGCGAATCTTTACATACGAATGATGTCGAATATCTTTATGATCCTACCGTTGTTGATCACGTGGATGCTGTTTTTGCCATGTTTGTTCTTTCGGATCCAAAGACTAAGAACCCGTTTGGCTATATGGTAGTGTCCATATTTTATGCGGCTAAATTTTACAAGCTATTTGGTTCATTAAGAAACGCTTGTTATTATACATGAGTTCTATAATCTCCTGCGTTTGAAACGCAAGAAAAAGGAAAGCAGCTCCTACACATTAAAATAAAAACACCGTGCTTCACTGTTCACTGAACAATGAAGATATATATTCACTGTTCACTGGATAATTTTTTTTTTTGAAAAATTAATATAATTAATTGATTTTACTCGTACTATTCACGTGAATATGAACAACAATTATTTTTTGTTTTTTTTCAAAAATTAGTTTAAGGTGAATTAAATTTACTCGTACTGTAATCTCAATTTCATTCATGATAATATTTTACCTAATTTTATAGTTCTTGTCGAATGAATTTTGTACGTAATGGAATTGTAGATAGTTTAATGGAACAATAATTTTTTTTTATATAAAGTATGATTTATTTCATGATGTAATAGCAATAGTTAAATCCACAATATTTAAATTAAAAACCATCAATATTAATATATATATATTTAAATTATTTTATAACTTCAATTTCAAAAGCACTCTTAACCAAACACATTAAACTACTTTTTCTTCAACTTCAATTTCAACCACAGTTTTAACCAAACACTTATTTTTTCAAATCAACCTTAACTAAAAATACTTTTTATAAAATAACTTTTTTCAAACCACAATCATAATAGCTATCACAATACCAAATACACTTTCAAAAAACAAAGAGTAAGTGCTTGATATGTTCTTAATTACCTTACCCTAGAGTGATCAAATGATAAAAGGACTGCGTCCCGGTCCCGTTGCCATTTTAAGGTAGTATTTGAAAATGCGTTTTAAATAATATTAAATAAATATTTATTTTTTTTATTTAAAATTAATTATTTTTTTATATTTTTAAATCATTTTAATATATTAATGTTAAAAATAAAATTTTAAAAATAAAAAAATATTATTTTAATATATTTTTAAACAAAAAATACTTTTTTAAAAAACTATTATTTACAATTATTTCAACAATGCCCATTCATTATACAAATAATTATAATGGTGCTTAGTAGTTAATTAATATTAAACGATCTTAATCTAACTTTCCCAAGAATCTCTGTCCATCTACCTCATGCTGCTTATCACGTGCATGCAACTGCCCTACGTTTTGTCCATTTCAACTTAGGATCAACAACAATAAAATCTAGAAATAACTCTCACTTTAGTACGATGATGATACTTTTACAATAACGACACTTTGACACATCTATGAAACAACATTCACCGGGTACCGCGGGAGAAAAACGAAGCCCCCAATTTGACGCTTTATCGGCCGATCAATACATTAACAAGCCCTCAATGGGTTCCCGCAAAGACAATCATTAAAACTATATGAGGATGCTTCAAGGTGATCAAATGGTGACCCAACAGGAATTGGTCCGCAGAGATAGTTATGGCTTAAATCCAAATGCCCCACATATGCCGCCGACGAAAGTGAGCTGGGTATCGGTCCCTTCAAATTGTTGTACGACAAATCAAGAGCCATAAAGTAAGTTTTCGGCCCGAAAGCATCCGGTATGTTACCTTCAATAGCATTCTTGCTCAAGTTCAACATCCCCAAACCGGTACTACTCAACAAAGACTGTGGCAATGGACCGGAAATCATGTTACTATCCAAGTTAAGCGTAGAAAGAACTGGCATGCTGCCTATCCAGTCTGGTAGCGAACCCGAAATCTGATTAACAGACAAATCCAAGTCTGCAAGCCGATACATAACCGATATAGAGCTTGGTATGGCTCCACTTAGCTGGTTTTTACTCAACAATGCACGGCTAAGCATTTTCAAGTTACCAAAATCAGAAGGTAACTGACCAGTCAGCATATTGTTGCTAAGATCCAAATGCTTCATGTTTGCCAACTTTGTAAGTGACGAAGGAATCTCTCCAGTGAGTCCGTTATCGGCAAGATTTAAAACCGTGAGTCTCTGTAGATTCCCGATATTAGCAGGAATCTTGCCAGAGATCTTGTTACCTATGAGATCCAAGATTCGGAGATTACTTAAAGAATCAACACATTCAGGGATTTCACCTGAAACCCCTTTCCAGTCTGCTAGAATGAGAGTAGACAGTCTGTCAAGTTTGCATATTGAAGGGTTGATGGAACCTGTCATGTAACCTGACCTGCCAGCTTTTTCGAAGATGGGGTCTTCGGATTCACCACGCAGGTTGATGTCTGCGACTCTGCCCGTGGTGGGGTCACAGCTGATGCCGTACCAGTTGGAGCAGCAGTTGGTGCCTGCCCAGGTATTGAAGATGCCTAAGTATGGTTCATCGAGGGTAGACTTGAAGGCTTGTAACGCTGCTAGGTCTGATGGAGTGCAGCTGGAAGTGACGGAGATGAGGGTGAAGAGGAGAGTTAGTGTTGTGAGTAGCAATACACTCATCCCTGATGATTTTGAGTTTTGCTATAGTAAAATGCCGGAGGAGGTGTTTTGCTAATTGCTAGAATATGGTAGTTTTGTGTTTTTAAGAGGAGGATGGCGGTAATGAAAACAGAGTGCGTTGAGAGAGAGAGAGAGAGAGATGATTAGAAGGGGAGAGGAGGTTTTGGAAGTTGGGAGACGAGGTTGCTTATATATATTTGTTCTGGATCAGTATGCCTTGATATGTTTTCTAATTTACAGTTCAAGATCATACTGTGATCATTACATTTTTTTTGATAAATAAATACTGTGATTAGTTGCTTGCACATGCACCAGCAGCTAGCACATTACATGATTTAGCTGCATTTGTTTCTTAATTCCGATTCCACGTTAGTTTTGTTTTTTTAATAATATAACACAATCTATACTTATCTACAGCTTGATCTTAACCCAAGAGCGGTTAATTGACATCTTAGAAAGAATAATTCTTGGAATCAATCATTAACTTTTTCTGCAACAAACCTTCCAGCTCTCTCTCCTGGTGATATTATGATGATACACTACATTGCGATCAAATCCCGAAGGCAGGCAGGAAATATTGGTGAGGTAGGCCCATGAGGGACCCTAGCACATGCTTCCTCAGTCACCAGACAGGAAAGGTGAATCCCAAACACAAATGCCCCTTCTCCAGCTTTGCAGTTTCTAAGCAAAAGGCTGCGTTTATAGCATTATCTGCTGGAAAATGCAAAAACCCGAAGACTTTCAGTTGAGAATGGACAATGGCTATATCATCTACCACAATGGTACTAAGACCCTACCATGATTTCACTATAACCCCCCATCCTAATGATTAAGACGTTTTCTTGTATTCAGTTTTACTTTTTTCAAAAGTAGATCTTGCCATGTAAAACAAGTTTACTATAGCAAAATAATCAGTGCTATTCTTTAGTACTGGACGAGAATTCTTCTACCAAATTATGAGTTCACGAATTGATTAGGGATGCTGACACAATTCATCCCTTTGTAGCTGTGGAGCTGAGGACATCTGTCTTCTTTTCCCCTTCAGAAAGAATCTCCGTATAAATTCCGGACCATTGTTCTTTCCAGGTCCATCAATGAAATACGAACTAACGACACGAGAGAACCTGCATTAATGTATATAAGCATTCCTGTTAAATGTCAGTCTTACCTAATCTTCAGGGGGCCTTTCTTTCAGTCCATGTCCCTCCATAAAATCACATCAGGCTCTCCTTTTCTGACAGGTCTTCCATTTCATAAAATCAAGGATGAAATCAGGCAGTGACTTGTATAGGACTGAGTTTGAGTTTGATATACTGTACTATAATTATGCTGTCTGGGTGCCATAGCACATGTATTATGTACACGCACACATGGGGGGTGCTCTGTAGTTTTTCCCTACTTTATAAACTTTGGATTTAGAATGAAACATTACCATTGTCAGTAGTGCCTTTAAATCGTTTCTTTTGTTGCTAAAGATCTTACGAACCACGTAAAATAAAGGATAAATTTGAAATATTTCCACTATATTCAGCAATGCTTCTCTGCTGTAAAATTCTTACATTGACTTCACAGTCTCCAAAAAGTCTCATTTCTTTTTGGTAAACGATTAAGAAAAAAAAGTTTCATCCTGGCTTCTGATTTTTAATATAAACGGGCAATGATATCCAATGATCAGCTCACCTTTTAAATTTTTTTAGAAGGAAATATGTGAGAACAGTATCAAAAAGATCAAAGAAAAAATATATAAAAAAGAGGACAATATTTGAGCGTATAAATGGCCTAAATGAAGGATAAATGGGAAATGATCACCCATGAAAGAACATGGAGTTGTCTTGATTAGAAAATCATGGAAAGTTTAAACTTGTCATGTGAGAATGGTCAACCTCCAACATACACCTCTCCTCGTCAAAAAGGCGACAACGCCATGAGATTTTAAATTGCGAAATCATCACAGAATAATATAATCCAACTGTTTCATGTCGGTGGAGAGACAGACGCGGTAGCTATTTTGCATAATTACCTGTTTCATTTTTATTGAGTTTGCTCTGTTGTTGACCTGGCTACACCTATACTAGCTTGTTTTATTCTTGGTGGTCCTAACAAACCCGATGAAAATATATATGTTTTGGGATATTCGGATTCAAGCACTCGTTTATCCATTCATGGACAAAGCACGTGTCTTGTTATGATCTCTTACAATTTCTGCATTGCACTACAGCTTTGTAATGGGCAATTATAAAGAACGAAGCTCGAATGGAGTTTTTCTTGAACTTGAGGGCCTAGCTGTAGCCTTCATTCCAGAAGTTTGCAATTCATCTGGGAATGTTAGTCGATTTGCTTACAGTTGTGTTTCATGAAGAGCAAAGAAGCATTTAACAGAACCACAAGAGTGGGAGACCCACACTGACTGCATTATGAAGAGTTCCTTGGCAACACACACTTCACCTATCGTCTCTCCTACAAATAACTGCTAACAAAATGATTATCAAATAATTGATTGGTTTTCTCACTGGTTTGCCAAAATCAAGCAAGATATCCTCAGTGCCATGCGCGCAAGTTTCCGAGGGGAATTGAAGCTGCTAATAGCTCAACTGTCTAGAAGCTTCTTCTAACTCCCTCACCTACTTCATTCGGCAAAGAGTTCCCTCTTTCTGCCATACCCACAATATTAAACAAGAAAAACCCTCAAAAAATAAATAAATCATCATATACGTATTGAAACAGGAAGTTAAAGAGAGTATTTACATACAGAGCAAGGAGGAGAGAAGCGTTCAGGTAATGAAAGAGAGTAGTTGAGATGCTTCTTGAGTTGTGGTAAGTAGAGCAGAAGGTCTTGAGTAGAAAGAAGCTGAGAGGTAAAGGGGCTATTGCATTTAAGATTTCTATGCTCCTACTTGTCTCCATGGAAATGGAATTTCCTCCAGGTTCCCTTGCATTTTCGGCTTCTTGCTTTGACGGAGCTGTACAAATAACTCCTTCAAGAAAAAGAAATAACAGTCTCTCATCTTATTTTAAGTATCAATTTGATCCTCGAGATTGTTGGACAGGTGGCCTTAGCCCCTTACCTGCTACTGTTTTCTAACAAATAAAGTCAGAAATAGGATTTGACGAAAACAACATGGGGTAATTCTCTTCAAATATCATATATTATAATAAAAAAAAACAATTTTATAATTGTCTATTTTATAATTCTTTTTTTTTAAAAAAGAAATAAAGAAAATGAGAAGGGAAATAGTATTTAGAGTACCGTAGCACATATTTTCTCAAAACCAAGGACAATAGTGTTACTTTTACTCTGTACATAAACGAAAGCAACACCTTACCTTCCCTCTATTTCCACAATTTAGACGGTCCCTTCGAATTAAAAAAAAATTAAAAAAAAGGGCTGAGCAGCCTTAGCTTATTCTCGTATCCTCCATTCTCTATGAAGCCCCCAAAAGAAACAGAAAATCATCACGATCGATCTTAGTAAAATTCACAAATTGACATCAACGCTCGAAATAAACCATTCAGGTACTACTTATTCACTTGTTTCAGATTTCATCTTTTTTTTTTTTGCCAGATTTGATTTCTAGGGTTTCCGATTCTTTGTTTGAATTGTTTAATTTTTTCCGTTTGAATTATTTTTCTCTCATATCTCCCGTACCTGAATTGAATTCATGTCAGTTTATCAGAGTTAGTGATTGATTATATCCGTCAAAGGATTGGGAAAATTCGTTTTTGTATCGATTATAGAATTTCTCAAGTATTTGGGTTTTTTCTATGATTGGGAGTCAGATTGTTTTCTTGCAATGAGTGAAAGTTTTTAATAAAAAAAAGCTAAAAATCCCTTTTCTTTTAAAGGATCATAAAGATGCTAAAACAAATATGAGAGTTAAAAAAAATGGGATTTGGGCTTGCAAGTGGTTGAAGTTGAGGGGTTTTAGAAGCGACAGAGTGGTTGGGCAGCTTTGGTTTAGTTTCTGTGGATTGTTAATTTATTGCTAGCAGCTTTGTATGATTAGTAATTTTTAGTCCCAATGGAGTCGCAGAAGATATAGTTTTGTGAATTAAGGATATGGGTGGATTATCAGTAACATAGTTGTTTATTTTTCCTTTTTGTTTATTATTATTGTGATATTAAGAAAACGCAAGATTTACAGTCGCAAAGAACAGGCCTAAAGGTCGCCATGTATGTCTAAATTGCTTGAAAGCTTACTTGTCAGACAGTAACTTCCTGTAAACAACCTGAGGATATTTGGCTCTTTAGCTAATGGACAAAGGAGCACCGTCCAGTCTGTTTGTTAATGATGGTTCATTCATGGAGAAGTTTAAACAACTTCAGCAAGGGAATGGGAAGGAACAGGAAAAGGATAAGGGGGCTGCAGAAAAGGATTCTAAACCCAAAACAATTGTTTCAGGGTCTGTGACGCCTAAACCTTCTCTTGGTAAAGTAACTATGCAGTTGAAGGCTAACGATGGACGAAAGACCCCACCGACTGCTTCGGGTGGCAAACTTGCTTTCAGCTTGAAACAGAAGTCAAAGCTTATGGCACCTGCGGTTAAGTTGGGTGAAGATGAGGAGGATGAAGATGAAGTTGGTGCTGTAAATGCTTCAGGTGATGTGTCGGCAAAGAGGCAGAAGTTGGGTCAATTGGATACCTCTGAACAATCATCGAGACGATTGGATGTTGGTAATTACTACTAATATATATAATCTCTCATCTGGTTGAGTTGAAGTGAAAGCTTATTGTGAATTCTTTGCTGTTTCGACTTCTTGATTGATAGATGACACATGAGATATTTATCATTTATGAATGTGGCTTTACATTCTGACAAGATGTCTGTTGCAGTGTCACATATGATCTTAGTTACCACTCTTGCACACACGGCTGTTAGAGTGCTTATGCTTATACCTATTTCTTTCTAAAGATTCATATTCTATTCTCTTTTTTGCTCGTAGTTTTTTATGTGTTTGAATTTGTATTGAGGATTTGCATGTATGTCACGAGTATATGCTCCTTTGATCTTCTCATCTGCAAAACAGATTACTAGAGCAAAAGTTTTTTGTAAAATGATTTCCTTTCTTACCCCTTCCCCTTGACACATTTGAAGTGTTTAGTAGCTATCAATCTTCATTAATTCCTAAGGTCTTCATGTTGTTAAAGCTTTTATTTGTATGCATCTCTTCCAACAAGGAGCCTTTAGCTGTGGAATAAAGTTTGCCCCTGTTGTTAAGTAGAGTGCGATTGAAACCATCATCTGGGTATGGCTACTCTGATCTTGACTGGCAAATGAAGAGGACAAATCGTTCTTGAATGTTTCTTGTCTCATGAATGCAGCTTATATCTTAAGTACCAACGAACATTGGTGGAAAGAGATGTTCAATGAAAGATTTGGCATTTGTGGCACGCATACTACAAGAGTTATTTGCATTCCCTTGTTCATGCTCCTGGTATTAATCAGTTTTATAAGTGATGTGCAGCACCACCTCCCCCAAGTGATCCCACTGTGAAGAATGTTGCAGACAAACTAGCAAGTTTTGTTGCTAAACATGGAAGGCAATTTGAGAATGTTACACGCCAAAAGAATCCTGGAGATACACCATTCAAGTTAGTCATGAGTAACATTAGCTTCATTACACAATGATTTTCCTTTTAGTTCTGATAATATTCTTTTACTTTGCTTCATGTTGCATGTTGGGGTCTTCAATGCTTTATTTATAAGTGGTGTTTGTGCTATTTGCAGATTTTTATTTGATGAGAATTGTGCAGACTTCAAGTACTATGAGTATAGGCTCGCTGAAGAAGAAAAGGCTCTTTCACAGAGCAGGGATTCTCAAATCTCTTCTAGTGGTTAGTACTTTGATTACGATCCTTGTAGCAGTTGTATTCTTTTTGGCTGGGAGCTAAGGCTGTTTGAAGCTTCCATGGCTGCATTTTCGCTGCCCATAAGTCCAGGAACAAAGTTCACATGTTGATGTTGACACAAAGTCACTTCTTAAGATTTAAATTTTCTTCATTTATGACTGATAAAAAATGCTCGACATATTAAATTAGTATTGTAACGTTGCTCTAGGAGAAGGACGTTATTTGTTTGCTGTCTTGTTGAGGTTCTTCGCTTGTGTTGCTGTGTTTAATTTTCCTTGTTCAAATTTTGTCCATCATAGAATGAAATTTTCATGTCTGTCTGCATAGGTGGTACAAGTACTTCGGCATCTAAATCCACAGGTAGTTATCAGAGCTTGCAGCAGCAGCATTCAAATTACCAAATTCCCGCTTCAGCTCTATATGATGATGCTGAAGAGCCAAAGGGTTCGATGTCAACATCTTCAGGAAGAACTGGTAATAGCACATATCAGTATGCAATGGATATATTTGAAAATTTTGTTTCTATTGATAACCCAAGAGAAAAAAATCTGTTCTTTTAAGTTCTTTTAACAATAGAAGCTGTTTGAGCACACTGGAGATGTTTGCACTTGGTGAAGGTCAACTGATTGGAGTCTGTAGATTGTATGAAATTAGATAATCCTAATGTTAGTTTATCCAATTATGTACCCCTGCTCAAACCTTTCAGGCTTGGGTCCATCCAAATCCATCAATCTCTCTCTACAATAGAATGCTTACCAAACAGACTTTGTTTCACACTTCTTTTACTGAATTGGCTTCATTATGTTTAAAGCCAATTAATGTTGGATAGTTGGTTTGTGTTCCAACGTTATGTGTCAGATTTTTAAAGAATATATGTATTGGTTGTATATTACAACGAGTGTCTAGAAATTGCTTTGGACTCGCATGATTTTTAGCAGTTGCATTTTTTTATCATGATATTATCATGTAGAGAGGTACGGGTGGCAAGTCGGTACATCACTCCTCTCTTGTGTGCAAATGGATGAATTGTCTAGTTGTGGACTTCCATGTTATGTTGGGAAGCCATCAATCATGTGATGTGTTATGATAATTGTATACATATGTTGAATATTGGATTTACTTCTCTTTCATGTTGCAGGTGAATCTAGTGCACCAGCAGGTACAGATCCTATAGCAATGATGGAGTTCTACATGAAGAAGGCTGCTCATGAAGAGAGGAGGAGACAACCTAAACATTCTAAGGATGAGATGCCTCCTCCTGCTTCCCTTCAAGGTTATTATATGCTTTGTGTGCAGAGAAATTGTGGTCTCCAAATGATTTCTTCATATAATGGTCTTATTTTGAAATTTGGTGGCACTGCAGGTCTTTCCAAAAAAGGTCATCACATGGGTGACTACATCCCACCAGTAGAGCTTGAGAAGTTCTTGTCTACTTGTAACGATGCAGCTGCACGAAAGGCTGCTACGGAGGCTGCAGAAAGGGCAAAGATCCAGGCTGATAATGTTGGGCATAAACTCTTGTCCAAAATGGGCTGGAAAGAAGGTCCCCCCCCTCCCCTTTTTTTTTTCTCTCTCTCAAGCACACGTGGGTGCACATGAAAAACTAGTTTTCTCTGAAGTCATAAATCATGAATCAAATAATCCTTTCATGATGGGATATTCACGGTGGTTTCTTTGCATGGCAGGATTGAAATTATCTTCTCTTCTACAAAATAAATAAATTATTCATAGCATGTTTCCTCTAGTTCATTTGGCCTGTGTTAGCTCTTTTTTTACCAGTTCCTGATTTGTACCATGTGTTTTAAAGTGTACTTTAACAGCTACATTTTGCATGATGGGTCTGCTGGGAATTTGGAACCAAGTGTGCTCGTGAGTCTTTATTTTGCCAGTGCCTAATTTGTACCGTGTGAATTATCAATAGCATTTTGCATTATGTTTTTTGAAAATCGAGATGGAGTTTAATTATGTGCATGTTTGGCTGTTGAGGCCTTGAGGGAACAATTGTACAGGGAGTTTGGGAAACCTGAGATCTGATGTGAACAATCAGTCAGAGGAATGAAATTAGAGCCTTTATTACTATATTGATAAAGTGTACTTATTCTAATGGCTTACCTTTTTGCATATTGGTTCAGCAAGGAAATGAGAACAAGGTGTTCTCATGAATACCACTTCTTTTTAACGTGAAAGATTGGAACTAAAGAATTTTGTTCAACTTGATCATTATTTATTGAGGGCCACAAAGCAAGATTATAACTGATCTGCTTGAACCTCCTTAAAATGTCCACAAGTTGCTTGAATTTTGTAAAAGATGGATTCTGTAGATTCTGATGCATGGTATACAGATGACTCCAGTTCATTTCTCCTTCTCAATCAACATATGTGGTTTGAGTTGGAATCATTAGTGGTTTTGTTGAATTCCTCGTTTGCAGCATGACTTGGGATGTATTATAATTGAATGGATTGTAATGATTTCTGAAAACTTAGTTGGACATCTCTATTTATTTAAAACTATCAGTGTTTGCTCTGTAATGTGGAGTGGAAGCCTGAAATAGTGTGTGGCATTCAGGTGAGGGTCTAGGGAGCTCCAGAAATGGTATTTCAAATCCGATCATGGCTGGTGATGTAAAGAAGGATCACTTGGGTGTTGGTGCTCACAATCCTGGGGAGGTGACTGCTGATGATGATATATACGAGCAGTACAAGAAGCGGATGATGCTTGGTTACCGTCACCGGCCGAACCCCCTGGTATTATCCCTTGTTTCTCTTGTTCTCCTTTTTCATGTATTTGATGTTTGTTATTAGTTTAATAAATTAGTCCATTATATCCTCCTTGGAATTGCAAGTTCAATTACTACAAGGCTAGCCTTGTTCTGATGATCTCCCGTTTCCCATTGGCAGAACAACCCTCGAAAAGCGTACTACTGAGCAATATTTCATTCAAGCTGTTTGTTTGTAGACTGTCTTCAAGAAATAATCAGGTGTCGAATTGCTTATTATGCTATTGGATTGTACCCTGTGACAGAATGGGAGTTGTCTAGAGTTTGCTATGTTGTGTGGAATCAGTGCTCAAGGATAATTCCTTCATATTCTTTTTCTGCTTTCATTTTGTTAGCGGTGCAGTACTGGCAAGGAAACGAACTTCTGCTTTCATTTTAGTTTGCAGTCCTCTTAATATTTCGATCCATGTGCACAAATTAAATTTAATTATTGAAGAATCTAGCTGGCATCGACTATGGCCTGAGGGACAGAATGGTAGATCGATTGCCGTCAACCCATCAAGAAGTGAAATAAAGCACTGCCCTCTGGCTTGTCCAATCTTCGTTTTTATTTTTCCCTGGTTGGCAGGCAAGTTGAGCCCTCTGCTCTCCTGGGTTGGTGGGCCTCTTAACTGTGTACATGTTTGGGAGTAAGGTAATTTTTATTTTTGCATGTTTTTTAAAAATGTGTATTTTAAAAAAAATTAAATTGATGTTTTTTTTTCTAATATTTCTTTTAATGTGCTGATATTAAATAAAAAAAATTATATATGAAAATATTTTTAAAAAATATCATGATGCACATGACATCTTCCTCGTGAATAGTGTCTGGTAGCGGTGGCTACCTCCAATTGGAGGCTGGGTGGCTTGGAGCAAAGCATGCTCCTACGGAAGGGAGGTCCCCCGCATTATAATAGTGCATCCATCCGTAATTCGAACTAAAGATTACGGCAACCAAAAGTGAGGGCAAAGAGCAGTTTCCTCTTCTTTTTCTTTTTATATATATATAAAGCAAAACGATTTCTTTTGTTAAATGGCCAATTCACTCTCAATAAATAACTCCAAAATAACAATTAAGGAGATTGGGTCTCGATTTTCTCCCGAAGAAAAATACTCGGAAACCTTTTGTTTGGGGTAAATAACACAATAAAGTAGGATGTGCTTTTTATCCCATCTTATTGTGCAATCTCCTGTCATATTGAACTTCCGCCTGCGATATTTTTCATCAAAAAGAGCCACTAAAAAAGCTTCTTTGAAGTACATGCTGCCCAATTTCCTGTTTCTACTTTGTAGAGTACAGCTAATAATCATAAAGAAAGGCTCTCAAGATTCATCATCACTTTTATTAAAGGAGTTGGCCTTTATCACCTCATCCTCATCGTTTGTCCAAATTAATTAGTGGGCCTCAGAGATAAAAGGCTTATCTTGGTACCTAAAGGGGAAAAAAAAGACAAAAGGCTCTTCCAAAATTGAAGAATAATAAAATAATTTCTCGTTTTCTAAATTATTCTTTACTCCCATCAAGATCGTAGGCTCGTCACCAGTGCATTGAATTTGAGAACAAAGTATTTGTTTGATTCCATTTTTTTTTTTTTTTTTATCTCGGAGAGAAATCCCAATTAACAAGATCCTACCCTTTTTTTTTTTTAATCAAGAACAGCCACCCCATTTAATAAGGGGGAAGTGCATTTCTTAGGTGCCCCATTCACTTACCCACAAGATGCCACTTTTTAGGTCAGAGTTGGAGAGAACCACACAATTCGTAACGCCTAATAAGGCTCATTTATATCATTTGTGGGAGTATGATTTAAGATATTTGCTTAACAAGAAAAAAAGGGAGAGAATATATATACAAAATTAGCCAAGTTGGGTCAACTGTTGGCTGGGCATTCCGCCCTAAATTTCACAAAACTAAAAATAAAAAAACACGAATTGTTCAATAATGGATATTTCATGAAATTAGTTGTGTGTTCCTAGGAAGACGGTTGGATGGTCACTTGCTAATTAATAAGTGGGTTTGTCTCCTATTATTATACAAGATTTCGAATTCAAAGGAAGAGAGGGGGAAGAAGTTCCTCAAATTAAATACATCAATTTCGTTCAAATGCACATGCACATAATCTATTTAATTAAGATTGATTAGGATGATATTTAATTAGTTCTAGTGAATGAAAAATTATACTAGAATGTCTTAATCATTAAAAAAATAATATATAATTGATATCGACCCATTAACAGAAAATTAAGACATTACGAGGCAATTCTTACTTAACCATGTGCAGCGCTCCAATAATCTGTGTGGGAGACGGTTGCAAAATCATAATCTTGTTCACAAAATAAAAAAAAGGATATAATAATGTTCATTGCAAAAAAGGATTTAATTAATTTTTTATATAAGCTTTCAATTTTTTTTTAAATTAAAATAAATATTTAGCGCATGGCTGCTTCAATTATCAGGAGGATGCTATTTTCAAAATGACCATATATATTTGATTGATATTTTCAAGTATATATATAAACTCTCTGGAGTAATATTTATAGACACACAAATACATATTCGGTGGTTATCTTGTTTTTCCTTTTCTGCTTTTGATATATAGTTATGGATTTCCAATTTCAACTCAGGAATTAATTTCGAATTTACGTAGCATGCTGAAACTCATTTTCAACAGCAGTGGCCATTTATGGCACTCGACACAATCTACACGGTCCGAAGGTCTATCCAACCCAAAAGGTTCTGACTTTCCCCGCGTAGAGAGGGTGGACATTTTGCAAGTCAACTAGCTCTATAATCTCAACTGAAAAATGCATTTTTTTTTTATATATATTATCATTATTCATAATAAGCTAGCTAAGCAACACGAGATGAGCACGGAAAATTGATTAAAATCTCCTTAAATTCATGTAAAAATGCTTCCGAAGTTAGCATCCACCCTGGAGCCACTTGTGGGCGTGAACTACGTACAGGACATGAACAGCATGGTTTAGGTCAACATTGTCACTCGTTGAAAGGCTACTTTATATTATAATCGGGCTCAAACAAAGAGGGTTTTAATGGTTCCTTGACAAAGATGAAAGAAACCTCGTTATTTTGTCTTCTTCTCCTTTCTTCCTTGAATCTTTGAATTATGCGGCCTACCTTGTACTTACCGAAAGAGGGTTTTCTATTTAAAACCTGACTTGGTTTTGTTAGTTCACCGATTGGAAGGGTCAATATTCATGTGCAATATGTTCACATGGAAGGAAAATGACATCTAATGCCTTTAAAATACTTCAAAACCACCTAGACGTCCCAGTACAAAACCATGTCTGCGGAGAAATTTGCATAAACTACAGCTCTAATTAATGGTTGCCCGAAAACCCCCAGAAAACCATGTGTGAAGGCGGTTTTACATAAACCCACTGGTTTAATGTGGGAGGATTCTACCCTCAAATCCAGGGTATCCAAATTCAAAGTCCCAGCTCGCACCCCAAATTACCTTCACCGATCGCCATCGTTTAATTCTATTATGGCACGTGAATGTTAGACCAAGTTCACTGTTACCTGAACGTTTCACAATTACATACTATAGAATGTGCGAAAACTTAATACTGGTCGGTCACGCATATACTAATTAAATGCGTTGCCTATTGGTCATACTAATTAATACTACATGTACAACCTATTAAAACATCATATATTCTGAATCTCAATCATTTTAGCTCATTGTCTAATAACATAGTCACAAAAACAGCAATAATATATAGTTCAAGCCAACATTTCACATAATCACAAAAACATCAACAACAACCAACAACCAACAAAATCAACTAATTTACATAATAGGTAAATTTGTAATTATAAAAATTAATCACAACACCAAAATATTTCATTACAATAAAGAATATCAATTCAATTACAGATTAATTAAATTTCATAGTTAAACATCTAACAAATTAACCCATTGATGGACCTACACCATCAGAACCACAAGTATGTTGTCGTTGTGCATGACAACGAGATTATCCTCCTTTATTGCATTGTTCAAACGCCGAGCCTCCCCAACCTCGTCAAGTGAAGAATGGGACGATGGAAACCAAGTATTGAAAGCACCGCGCATAACATTGTCGGTAGCATCACGTTTGCCCCTCGCGTATTAAAAAATTCACCTAATATATTAGAAAAGATTTTATTATTATTTTTAATATATAAATAAGAATTTTATTACATGTTAAAAAAACTATTTCATACATACATATCAATCTATTATATCTTGGTGCACGAGGCTCATAATTATCAAAATTACATGTCAGTTGACGAGGACTGTCATGTGGATGTCTTGTCACACGCTCTCATGATGGTGTTATGAATCGTCTTGTTATATTCATGTACCAATACATGTAGAGATCTAACTTAATAAGCGGATACAACTTTATAAATATTCGATCTCTCCTCGCATGCCATAAATTGACATATTGTGGATGAACCATTGATCAATCATCTTTTTTTTTTACCTCAACGATTAACAACATGCATGTTATCAAATGTGTCAACATCATCAAGTATGTGTCGATGCAACCCAAATTAACTAATGCATTACCTAATCAGGGCAATACATCTCAACTATGGCAAAATAGTACATAAGGACCATTGTTAGCCATAAATCACTTCCCTCTATGCATAATAAAGATGCGCTTTTAATCAAATCATCAGTGTATTGTGTCCCTATCACCTATGAAACCATAACACACACACACACACACACACAACATTCACAAAAAAAAGTTAAATAAGAAAATGAATAATTGAGTTCATGCACTATCAGAAAATTGATAAATACAAACGGAAATACCGAGGGAATATTTTCGTCTGTAAATTTTCGAGGGATTTTACCGACGGAAATATTCCCTTGGTATATACCGAGGGAATTACCATGGAAAAAAAATTAAAACAAAGCAAAAAAAATGATAACGTGTCATTTTTACCAACGGAATTACCAACAGAAAATTCCGTCGGTAAAATCCATCGGTAAATTCATTGGTAAACTGTGAACACTGTTCATCATGTCAATTACAAAGGGAATCACCGACGGAATTTTTTGTCGGTATTTTCTAGAGAGCTCCAAAACTATTCACTTTCCAATTGCACTGTTAATTGTTGTTCTTTACGGACAAAATCACCGACGGATTGAAAAGTCGTCGGTGTTATTTGGCAGTTTTCTGAAAAATTCAATTAATTAAAATTTTTATTTAAATTTACAGACGGAATCACCGACGGATTGAAAAATTATCGGTAATTGTTGGCGGTTTCTGAAAACTTTTTATGAAATTGAAAATTTAAATTAAATATTACCAATGGAATTACCGACGGAATAATTAAAAAATATTAATATTCAATTATCCGTCGGTAACGCGCCCCAATAAAAAGCCTGAATCCCCTTATTTCACAAGAGACAGACTCATTTCTTATTCTTCTTCTTCTTCTTCTTGTTCTTCTACTTCTTCTTCCTTTTCTTCTTCTTCACTATATGTAAAAAACATCAATATCTATTTCTTTCTCTTCTTTTCTCTCCTCATCTCCTTCTCTTTTCCTCCATGCTTGGGTTTGTCTTCTTCTTCTTTCTTCTTTTATCCTCTTAGTTTTTTTTTTAATTAATATGCTTAACGAAATTTTTTTTTCTCTCCTTAGCTTCACTTGCAACTACATTAAGGTAAGATTTTTCTTTTTTCTTTTTTTTTCATGATTTGTTTCACTATATTTGTTTTTTATTTTATTTTTAATTGTTTTTGTTCTTAATAATTGTATAAATGTTGTTGTGAGATTTTTTTTTCATATGAGATCAATTTTTAGTTGATTTATTCATAGGATTTCCACAACCATTATTTACTACATCCACAACCATTATTTGTGTGTTCCAGTGGGTATTATTTTCCCAACTATCCCGCTGTGCTAATGTGGGAAAATACTCTCAACATTAGGGAAAAAATAAATTCTTTTGTCCTTTTTAATTGGGAGAAGTATATATCTATCCCCCAACAATTTCCCAATCCTCAATTAGGTTCTAAGTAAAACAAATCCTCAATTGGATCCCCTGTATTTTGGATGTTACTCAATTAAAAACCCTATTCCTAAGCGTACGTGATTATGAAACATCATCGGCCAACATTTATTAACCCTTTTATCTATCAAATTTTTAGCAGCTAAAGTGTTTAATAAACGAAAACCAATAAATATTTCATGGAAGAAACGAAATTATGATCAACTTAATTTGTACGTCCTTTTTTAGATAAATTAATCAAGAGACTCTGACCTGGTAGTTTAGTTTAATCATCACATTGCCTGGATAATTAAATTGAACTACCGTCCTCAAACAGAGAGGGGCTCATCTAACCTTGTAGCTTATCCACTTCCCTCTACCAATCTTCTCTTGACCCAAGAGGCAAAACGGCAAGCCACACCATCTGATACTCCATGCACGTTTCGTATCTCCACAGGCACAGCAGCACACATACAATGACTTGTCTCTCCATGTCATACGAGAGCCGCTTGACCCTTGAGTGAAACATCCCACAACTTCTTAAGCCCTATTGGATAAGATGTCAAAAACCCTAAAATAAACAATAAAGAAGAAGAAGAAAAACATCACATTAAAACTTGTTGGTAAACCCACAAACAGACAATAATACCTATCCAGGGTAGTTTGGTCAACATCATGATTACATGGCAGGGAATCTATAGTGGCATTCATGAAATTGTATCAAAAGATGAGTGTAATTATGTAGCAAAAAGGTTAATAAATACACCTTGTGGAGAGACGGGAACGTAAATACAGAGTACACGATTGCTCAACTCCTGCAACTCTCTCTCTCTGAGTCTGTCTTTTGTCTGTTCTTTATTTCTGTGTTTCTGCAGAGGTAAAAAGGCTGTGACTTTGGCTAAGACCCAGGAAAAACTGAGGTACTTTCTTGATAGTACTCAAAAGTATCGTTGATTTGAGCTAAGACTGTACCCCCCCCTCTCTTAGTGGGTTCTTTTGCCTTGATTCCACTTTCAATGCCTATGAACCTAAATGAAGAAAGATCCTGAGCTGAAGCCAAGCTGGTTTTCTCTTCTTGTCATAATTACATGATACAACATTTAAAAAGCTGCTTCTTTTGCTTCCTTAATTGTATGCTAAGCCACGGTCGACTAGTTATAGCTGTGTAAATGCAAGCTGTTGGTTATTTTTTTTAATGTGAATTTTGTTGCTTTTTTGGTGGGATTTACTTTGAAGGAAAAGCTGATCTTTCTTGGTTTTATATTCTATATTTTGAAGGACAAGCAACTTTGAAGCTTAAGCCAAGTTAGAGGTCCAAGTACTGCAGCAAGCAAAGCAATTGACAATTTATAAGTGTTTAAATCTTGTTCAGGTATTTTCTTTTATCAACAATTTAATTAAGCTTAGCCAAAAAGAAATCAATTGGCGATCAAATTGATGAAGGATTTATGGTACTGGTGGTATTCAGGGATCCTCAGAAGAAGACATGAGTCTTTTGTATAGCCCTAGTTTCAATTATTCAGATGGAGAATTGAGAAAGAGTCAAGAATTCATGGATTTAAATCCTTATTATTACCATCAACAACAACAACAACAAATCCAGCAAAACTCAGGTCTGAAGAGTTATCGCTCTGCTCCAAGCTCATTCCTTGAGAGCCTTGTGAATGGTACAAGTGGCCATAGTGGAGGTAATGGTGGGGCTGGAAGCGAAGATTATCGCTATCTTCGATCTTCAAGTCCTGAAATGGACACCATGTTGAAGAGGCCTATGTCATCATGTAATGGCTCTGGTGATTTCGGTTCCCAAAATTTGCAAGAATTTGAGGAGAGGCCAGCAATAAGGCAAGAACAGGAAGATTCAGAAATGGTTTATCGAAGTTTACCAGGGCATAACTTGGTTAAAGGCAATTCAGTGAGTGTTGGGAATTCTCTGGATAGCGCATACAGTGTTATGAATTCCATGAATGTAGAGAATTCTAAGCAAGCAACGAAGATGATTACTAGAAATGGATCTAATCTTGCTAGGCAAAACAGCTCTCCAGCTGGAATTTTGTCCAACCATGGCGTTGATAATGGTATGGCTACTTTCTTCTCACTCTCGGTTGAACTTCTGAACTCGTAGTTTGTATTTTTATTTTATTTTTAAAAATCTCTTTATTATATATGGGAAAAGCAGTAAGAATATAATGTTTTTATGTTGATTATTCTCATCAATTTCTGGAAATTTTTTTTGCCTAAAAAGCATGGCAGTCTGTTAAAAAGCATGGCAGTCTGTTAAATAGCGTTTTGTTTTCTCAAGTTGAAATAATGTAAAAGATTAAATTTTTGAAAAAGGAAAATACACTGCCTTTTTCTTCTCATTCTCAGTAATCAAACGTGATGTGGTCTTCCTGGACTGGTTGCACTTTCTTTGGCCGGAAAGCTGAATGAATCTCAAAAGTTTTACTCTATGCAAGGCTGACTTTAGAAATGTTTTCCCATTCCTTTTCTTCTCATTGAATTCCTCTCGTTGTCGGATAAAGAAATGGAAGACAGCGCAGAATTCTGGAACGAAAGTGGTCAATGCAATTGAATGTGTAATTAGCCCTAAATCTTAATTTAATGACAAAATAAGTAGGTCTGCTTTCGATTTGGATATTGACTACGTTTCTTTTTAATCTTTAGTTCAATACCTATGACTAGTTAATTTTCTTATGTTCATCTCTTCAATATTGATTCATTGCTGAATAACTCTCAATGGTTATCAGGCTTTGCTGTAATGAGAAATGCGGGTAGCTTCAGAGCTGGCAATGGCACGAATGGAGAAGCTACTCCATCAACTAGTAGGTTAAGAAGTCACGTGAATTTCTCGTCAGGGCATGGGACTTTGCCTCAGATTACTGAAATTGGAGAAGAATGTATTGGTGGGAGCAGTCCAGAAGGCGATTTTAGCAAGAGAAAGTACATGTATAACTTCAATAGTGATACTTGGGGTGATGCTTCGAGATTGAAGGATAATGATGGGAACATGTTTTCTGGCCTCAACACGCGGGACAGTCAGGTATCAATTGCAGCCTGCAGATCAATTAATCTGTAGCTTTTCCTTAGTCTGCTTATGCTCTGTGAAGATGCTAATGGTATTATAATTCTCCATCAGGTTGGGAATTCTGGAAACCGCATGACTGGTTTGACTCATCACTTGAGCTTGCCTAAGACTGTTGCAGAAATGGCTACGGCCGAGAAGTTTTTGGATTTCCAAGGCAATTTTGTTCCGTGTAAGATTCGAGCCAAGAGAGGTTTCGCTACTCACCCACGAAGCATAGCAGAGAGGGTATGTCCCTGATCACAATTACTTGATTGTCATGAAACACTGGCCTTTCCTTGTTGTCTAGGAAACCCAGGAAGCAACTATTCATACCTTCTGTCTGGTGTTTATTTCAGGTAAGAAGAACTCGGATTAGTGAAAGAATGAGAAAATTGCAAGAACTTTTCCCAGACATGGATAAGGTAGTTCTGACTCTAGATATGTAATTCTCACACAGTAATTCAAGTTGGCAATCGAGATTAGATGCTAAACGATTTCCATTTTCTTTTTGGACAGCAAACAAGCACCGCAGATAAGCTAGATTTGTCAATTGAGCTCATCAAAGACCTCCAGAAACAAGTTAAGGTAACATACAAAAGATACTAATCATCATTCAAGCTCTCCTGACCTTCAACTAGCTACCTCTATCTTCCTTTACCAAAAATTTCTCTCTTTTTTGTGCAGACTCTCACGGATACTAAAGCTAAGTGCACGTGTTCAAGTAAACAGAAATAATATTCAAGTACCTCAGCTTGATTTTGTTTCTGTACAGATAGCACTAGGAAAATGAAAAAAAAAAAAAAAAACATACCTCCTTAGTTATCTTCTGTAAAATAATAGGGTATCGGAGATTGTGAACTCGCAAGGACAAGTAGATACACTTTTCACTGCAATATTCTGTACCACTGCTGATCTCATTTCACGGTACCGGAAGCAGTGCCCTTTCATAGCTCATCTTCGGATTGTATTTTCCTGTTTGTAGCTTTTGATGTGTTAAGCAAGGTTGTTATTGCATTGCCTGTCAATTTCTTCCTTAAATGTACCTAAGATGGAATAGTACAACCTCGTTTGGGCCGGAATCTCTTAAAACAAAACGCTAGCAATTTGGGATAATTTATAGATTTTATTTTTTTCTTGCAATTTTTTTTTTATTTTCATGTTTATTTCTCATTTCTTTTATTATTTTCTTTTAAATCTATTATTTAAAATTAAATTAGTTGGAGATTAAGTTTTTTACTTTAACTCAAGTCTAAGGTTTTAAGGGACTTTTAAAAATTAATCTTAGTTTTAGAAATTTTTCCGAGCTTACTTAGTTTTTCATGTTATTAAATTAGGGTTGTTTTTTATATATGTTATTAGTTTAACCAAACTTATTAAATTCAAATGACTCGAGGCTCGAATTGTTTTTACTTATTTAGAAATCCTAGCATTGCTTGGCTTTTTTCTTTTTAAGGTTGAAAAATTTATCCCATCACAAGGCATGGTATATGTTTACTCAAATTATTTTTTTAATTGTTTTTTAATTTTTTATCTTTAATATTTGGTTTGTTATAATCAGGCTTTCTATTTTGTTTTATTGCGAGTTGCATGGTTTTATCACTATTTCATATCCATGTTACGGTTTCCTGAGGTAATCATGAAATTTAAGTTTATTCAATGTATCACCGTCTCAATATATATTTTTTAAAAAATATACAGTCTTATATGTTACTATTTAAGTATTTGAGAAGTATTTCTGCTAGGAAGAATTAAATTTTTAATTCGACTAATAATATAGCATGGGCTAAAAAAACTAGCAGTGAACTAAATAGACATAGGAACATTGTTTAGGTTTGATCCACTTACTAAATCCAGACCATTAAATTCAAGATTTTAGGATTAGATAGAACAGATTTAATACTGGCAGGTGCTTTGAATTTTAACCCTATGGTCACCCTTGTAATATTTTAATTTTTGGTAATTTGATCAAATAACAAGAGATATTTTCAAGACAGCTTGCTTCTCAATCGAAATTAAGTTCTTTTGATAATCTTACACTATAATAAAGTATTTTAAAAATTATTAAGAAACGTGATTTCAATTGAGTTTTCAAACACTGTTATATGGGCTAACGTTTAATAATGGGCTGGAAATTAGTTACTGGGCTATTTATTTGGGCCTAGGCTCCATCTTTTACCCAAAACAAAAGGAAAGACTTTGGACATATCTTGGGCTAATGTTTTTAAATGGGCCTGGTGTTATTTTGTGCTTGTACTGCGATATTTTTTATGCAGGAAAAAACTTAATTATTTGAACTCTATCATGTAGGCTTGGGCTAATTGCCCCACCTTTCCTTTCTTTCGTTTCGCTAGCAAGTTGACCCTCGCCCCTGTCATGACGCTCGAATCCATTTCATTCAATTATACCATTTTTTCTTTTTTTTTTTTTTAAAACAAAATATCGTCTTTTATCAATCTAAGGTGGAAAAGTATTAAGAAAAATATTTATCAATTAACTGTGTACAGAATAAAGAAAACATAACTAGATTGTCGGAAGACTTTTTTTTATTGTATTTAAATTTAATTAATAAATAAGTTAAATTTACATGTTTAAAATAGAAATTTAAATTATTTTGTTTTTTATATTATCTATCTTCGTTTTATTTTTTATTATTTTTTTTAAAATCTAAATGGATGTTTTATGAAAATTATTTTTAAAATTAAATTTATTCTCCTTGAAATAGTAAATTAGATAAGTTAACTTCTAATTTATTTTTGTAATATTTTTAAAAAACCAAAATTCATTTGAAATTTTATTCTTAATACAGTTTCCGATCATGAAATTTTATTAAAACCCTTAGTTGAATTATTCCAAACATGCTGAACGTGAGCTTGTCATCCTTCTTTTAGACATCAACTCAAGCAGGGTAATAAAGAATATATATATATATATATATAAACAAAGAACTTCTTACGTGCTCAAAATAAAACAAGACCGTTTTGAGTGGGGTCCGACACGCACAAAGTCGTTGGTCCCCTCTCTCCGGGTGTGCAACGTCCGGAAAAAAAAAAAAAAAAAAAAAAACAGCGCACTTTCTTCCTCCCTTGTAGAAGAATTGTTGTTTATCAATCAAACAAACCCTAACTTTCGTTTGATCTTTCAAATCTCACATCTAAAAACAAGAACGACATTCGATGATTGTTGTTTCCGAATAGGTCGAAAACAACATAAGAGTCTCTCCTGTCGGCTTCGCTCTCTCGAATATCCGATCAAAGTGAAATTGTAGGAATCAAGGACCAGATGTCGTCGAGTATGCAAGCGACTTACAACCAAAAGATAGATTACGTATTTAAAATAGTGTTAATAGGGGACTCGGCGGTTGGTAAATCGCAGCTATTGGCTCGGTTCGCTAGAAATGAATTCAGTTTGGATTCCAAAGCAACGATCGGTGTTGAGTTCCAAACCAAAACCCTTGTTATTGATCACAAAACTGTCAAAGCTCAAATTTGGGACACTGCTGGTCAAGAAAGGTACTCCTAATTCTCCTTTTTTCGTCTTATTATCACCTTTCTTTCTTCTTGGGGTTTTGATGGTTGTGATCTTCAGTTTGTCATTGATAATAACATGATCAGAATTTTATCTCTGCTATTCCAATTTAACTGTGATTTGTTTTTGGGTATTTATTATTTATTGACTTTTGTATAGTTTGTTTTTTGAGCTGCGAGTCTATTAATGAGGTTGGGGATTGTTATGGCTTTTCAAGGCAATTGGATATTGAGTTGTACATAATAAATAAGTGATTCAGGTAGTGAGAAGAAATGTTTGGTGTTTTCTTAATAGATGCAATCACTTGAATAAGTTTTGTATGTTATGTTGTTTCTTCTGTGCTGAGCGTGTGCCAATAATCTAGTCTGGGACTAATCATCGAGTGCTGCTTGTGTTGAATTAATCAGTGTTGTCTGGACTTATGTGATAGAAAGTATGGTAACCTGTGCCAGGCAAAGTATATAGGATGAGAAAAGAAAATAAATGTGCCCTTAAGCAAGGAGTTTTTTGTACTCAGATTGCATATAAATGATCGACTCAGTTCCTTAGTGCAGGTACTTCTTTAGATGAAGAGATGGTGAGCATTGAGCAATGAATTGGGCCAAACTAAAAAATTTTCTTTTAAGTTATCTTGGAATTTAAGGAGTTTGGAATGATGCGGGACAAGAGGAGTTGTGAAATAAAAAAATCTAGAAAATAAGTTGTGACTGAGGGAAGCCCTCGGTGATTTTCTTTTCCTATTTCCCTTTTGTTTGTGCATTTTCTGTGTGGTAAGCTGCTTAGACCTTTAGTTGTTGCATGATTATATTGTCAATTTCTGGTGAAGCAACTTCATGGTCCTGGAAAACATATTACCCGAGGAAGAATTAACTTCTTCCAATGATAGGTTTAGTAATCCGACCATGTAGTTGTGGATAATGGGAAGAGTTTGGAGGACTATAGATGCCAAATAATTGAACCTTCAGAATTCTGCTACCTGAAATGACTGTTTTATGGTTATAGAAGTTTTGTAGTGATGCCTTTGATCTTAAGGCTGTTTTAAAGCACAGGAAGGAGGAAAAAAAAGAAAGAAGGAGAATTGGATGTTTTCAGCAATAGGGTCCAATACTTGATGCCATGGTCAAATGCTGGGGCCTGCTATCAGAGGATTGCATGTTAGAGTTTTGATAGTAGCCTCTTAATGCAAAATGTCAAAGAGTATAGCTCTCTCCAAATTTTATCCAGAATGATCAAGCGTCTTTCTATTAGTAATACGATAATTAATGACACTGGGACTAGTTGTACGCAGTTTTGACTCGTCTAAACTAAATGCAGAAACATGATTTATATTGCTTGCTAAAAATTATTGGAAGAGCACAGATGTGCTAGGATACCTTACCAATTATTTGTGTGAGTTCTATATGTACATGCATTGGCACATTGTTTTTTTTATACTATTGAGCAGGTTTCTATGTCACTCCTGCTTCTTTTACTGTGAAAGTCCTGACTTAGGATCTTGTTTTGTGCATCTTGATGACAATTTAGGTATCGGGCTGTGACCAGTGCATATTATAGAGGTGCAGTGGGGGCAATGTTGGTGTATGACATAACCAAACGTCAATCGTTTGATCATGTGGCCAAGTGGTTGGAGGAATTGCGGGATCATGCAGATAATAATATTGTTATAATGCTTATAGGCAACAAATCAGACCTGGGAACACTTCGAGCTGTACCTACTGAGGATGCCAAAGAATTTGCTCAGAAGGAAAACCTCTTTTTTATGGAGACATCAGCTCTAGAGGCCACTAATGTTGAATCAGCTTTCCTATCAGTGCTGACCGAGATTTATCGAGTCATCAGCAAGAAGGCCCTCATAGCGAATGAACAAGAATCTGGGGGTAGCTCATCACTTCTGAAGGGAACCAACATTGTCGTTCCTGAACAAGAGCCAGTATCTGGAGGAAGGAGTTTCAGTTGTTGCGGGACATCATAGGATAATTCCCTTTTGTGTTATACCATACAGCTTTTCCCTATTTATAGTTTCAGGTAATTTTCTGTTTATAGGTTCATGTAAGGTTCGTATTTTTACTTGTTTAAAATGACTAACGTTTCTCATTTGGCAGCAAATCATTGTGCTGCGCCTTTGGAATTTTGTATATCAAGTAATTCACACACGGAGGTTTCCAGTTTGTGTAGCTCGAACTTGAAAAATGCTGTGACATGCATGAAACTACATCGTTGTAACCCATTATGATTACTTGTCTTGTTACTATTAACACTTCAGCTGATACTGGCAGCTAAAACAAAAAAGGTTTTTCATTACACAAAAAAAAAAACATTCCCAATCGAAAACTCAATATGTTCTTGTGCTATTTTTATTAATAGCACGTTATCATTTCGATTCTTGAATGATTTTTTTTTTTTTAATATTTAGCGTTTGCGGTGGTTGGATGGTGGCGGTCTTGTGAGTTGCGTATCAAAGAAAATATTCTCCCCCTTCATTAGATTAAAATATTATCTATCGACATGATACTATTCAGAAGTTAAATGAAAAAATATTTTTTATTGATTTATCTTTCAGTATTTATATTACACTTAAAAACAAGAGAATTTTTTTTTTTTAATTTTATACAAAACAAGTATACCCTTAATTACAAGGATAGTTTGCGTGGAGGGGATTTTGCGCCCGTGAGAAACACAGGTTAAATCACTTTGAGAGTTCTTTTTAAAAGTATTCTTGAAAAAATTAAAAAAATTTTATTTTTTATTTTAAAATAATATATTTTTGATGTTTTCAAATCATTTTAATGTACTGATTGATGTTAAAAAAAATTTTTAAAAAATAAAAAAATATTATTAATATATTTTTCTGAATAAAATACATTTTAAAAAATAACCCTAACCGCTCTAACACAGAAACTCTAATATAAGACAAAAGCAGTTCATTTCATTCAGCTCAAAAACACAATATCAAAGCTCAATGTCACGGGTGCTCTGCAGATCACTTCTCCTTTGAAATGATGGATTATTTTTAATTGCATGGACTCTATGCATTTGTTTTTTTCTCTGCCACCAATTGAGAGACTGTTACTTGAGCAGGGAATGTACTATATGTGCTATTATTTTATTTATTTATTAATATAGATGTATACGTATTTTAATTAATTTTATAAATTTTAAAATTAATAATTATTTAATTCTTTAATGTAATGTACTTAAAAAGAATTTAAATTTATAATTATTAAAAAATAAATTTAAAAACTCATCTATAAATCGTTACGTAACATTCATCGACTGCTCCGGTGGTGTCCTGCAAAAGGAATGATATTTCTGTATTTTTGCCATTGCCAAGTCACCACACAGTATCCCTGTACATTACATTATTAGCTCTGGAGGCGTAAAACAAACCCGACGCCAGGCCTCCAACGGCATAGATGGCCCGCAGATTACCGACAGGAATGACCTTGGGCTAAAAGATTGATTGAAGATGATTTTGCAGTGGTTGATACTAGATAATTTTGTCCGTGGGTTCAACTTTTTTTTTTAATGTCAAAAAATATACATTGCGAATATTTTTTCCTAGCAGAAACTTTTTTCCCCCCAAATGTACAGGGATTAATATGATATCATCTGGTTATCTTAACAGATTAAATGACCAATAAAAATATAATTCGACTTAAAATAAATATTTAAAATAATAAAAGAGTAGGAAGTGATGGTGAAGAAGATGATCGTGATTGTAGGAAGATGACAATGATTTTAGAGGAGAAGATCGTGGTAGTGGTAGAAGGGAAGATAATGATAGTGGTAAAGGAGGAGGTGATGATGGTGACACGGTAGTGATGGAGAAAAAGATGATCGTGGTGGTGGTGGAAAAATAGATGATGAGGTTGTTATAGTGATGGTGAAAGAAAAGATGATTGTGATGATGGTAGATGAGGAGGTAGTGGTAGGGTATTCATGGGTCGGGTCGGTACCTATAATTATATCCAACCCAACCCATTCAAAAATCATTTGGACTTGAGTAAGTTGGATATATTGGGTTAAATTAATTTTTTGTGAATAATATATATATATTTGCGTGCTGAGCATATAAATTTCTTTATTAATGGACAATTCTAAAAAAATACAAAATTGTGTCTTTAACCACAATTGATAGTGCACTATCTTTAATCACAATTGAAATTTTAATGATTGTAACATTTAGCTTGCCATTTGTGGCGTCCATGCATGTAATGGTAGATTTATTTATTGGATGAATTCAAAACCCATATCTGTCTTCTACAACAACAACAAATAAAATAAAATAAAATAAACCAATCCATTCATTTTTCTCATCAAGGAAATATCTTCAGAAGATTTTGTTTTTTTTAACGGATCGGGAGGGAAATAGATTTTTTATTGCATTGCTTGAACACTTAGCTTATACAAGAAAGCTCATATATCATACAATATTGTACAAGAGAGAAGGATTCAACGGCGTGCTCTTCACGGTGCGACGTTTGAGACTCCTTCGTTGACTAGAGAGGATCATTATTTAAAAAAAAAAAAAAAAACAGTTGCTAATAAACAAGCACGTAAGAAAAAGTAATTAAGTACATGCACTTCCAGAGGTAAGGGAAAATAAATCTTCAATTTCTGGCTGTGAACTTAATATGGATGCCATCGCCAAATGAAATGATAGGGGTCCGAGAGACGTCTCCTCCCTTGACTTTGGTAAAACTGGCATTAAGAAAAAAAAACCCAGAGAGTTAACAAAAAGATCTGTCATAAATTTAACTTCCATGTTGTCACTGTTCAAGTATGAGTAGGAGTACGAGAGTAAGAGAAAAATCAACTCTACCTGTAACTAGTGACCAGGATATGCAGAAAAGTGGACAAGACCAGTTTGCTGTATTCTGCCCCAGCACATTGTCTCGTGCCGCCACCAAATGGCATGAAATTCTTGGAAATAGTAACTTGATCAAGGTCCTATTTAGCATTGCAGAAACAATAAAAAGAAAAATTCAGCAGTTATAAAAGCATGATTGTATTAACGTTATGGTAAATTGAATCTATATTAAGGTTTGACTTGGGAAATGGAGCTGTACCTTCCAGCGCCATGGGTTGAATGTAACTGGGTCCTTGTATGTATCAGGATTTAACTGAATAGCAGGGGTAACGATCATAACTGTCCACCCAGCTGGAACGGTGTATCCTGGAGATTTCTCAAAGAATCAATTGAAATGAACATTTTGGAAAAAGAAAGCGAAGAGATTTTTGAGTTAAGAACTGGCAGCTGCATATACCTTTGACCTGGAAATCTTTCAATGCCTTGCGGAATAAACCAGGTGGGATGTTGGAGATTCTAAGTGTTTCATTGACAACCTGTGTATCATAATTAACATCGTGTGATTAAGAACATAAGTCATCTACCAAAAAATAATGAAAAACACGGTTTTTATTCCAAGACAAGAGGACCATATTAATTTTTAGGAAGCAGTGAATGATTGGTCATATTTCATAAGAAGATAACATTGTCTTATTACCGCAAAAAGAAAAAAAGGAAGAGAGATGTTAATGGAAAGTTGTTATACAAAAGGACAATTTTTTAGAATGTGGAGACTAACCATTTGTGTGAAAGTCATTGATCGGTACTCCTCCCATGTGAGGCGGGAGTTTGGATTTTCCCTTTTCCTCACAATTGCCTCATGCTCAGCCTGATCGATTAAATTACACAATTAGCGCGGGACATGGTGTGAATAGAGAGTGGTGGCATCTTCAAATTGAAAGCTTAAAATTCGATGCTATTAGGGTATGTATACGTACTCTCAATTCCTCAACTACTCGAGGGTTCTCTGTTAGAAACTTGAATGTTAGAGTTAGCGTGGTTGACATGGATTCAAAGCTGGCAAACAAGATCCCGAACATGAGTTGGGGGATGAAATCCACCGTCAAGAACTTCTTAGTCTTCATATCATCAATGGCTTGATCAAGAAAATCTCCCCGACGCTTTGATGGGTCGTTGAGCCTCTCCATCAGTGTATCCTTGAGCAATTTCAACATCTTCTCTCGTTCCTGAATCAATAGAAAGGTATGTTATTGAATGGTCATTCCTGAGCAGTGATTACCAAATATGAGCAAATCTCAAGGTTCAGGGACTCCTCTGTTTACCTGCATGCACTTGTGGAACGAAGTGCCAGGAATATTCAAAGGCAAGGAGATGAAACTGTTCAAGATCTTCGTGTAATTCTGACTGAGCGTCTCTTTTGAGTTCTCGGCATCATAACCAAATATTTTGTTTGCAGTAAAATTGAAAACCATCTACAGGAAGCAAAGGCAGGTTAGGGTTAAGAAGATACGTGAGAAAATGTTCATCAATACCAGTGTATCAAGTACTGAAAATAAATAGTGCACTCACGACAGAGATAACTTGTTTGACGTCAACAGGTCCCTGAGAAGCCCACTTTGCCAAGGTGGTGTGAAGCATGTCTTCGATTTTAGGAAGCAGTGATTCTTTAAGGCTCTCAACACCAAAGTGGTTCACAGTTATGCTTCTCAAGTATTTATGAACTGCACCGATTGCGTTCACCCTCGTTTCACCCTCAAGATTGAAAAATTTGGCAAAGGAATCCAAATACCATAGCTCAACCAAAGTTCCTTCGTGTTGCAAGATGTACTTGTTCATTTCATAGTCAGTGGACACAATAATTGGCCTTCCAACCAAGCTGGTTTTAAAGATCGGTCCATACCTGAAACAGGGAGATTAATATGAAATTGTTAGTAGGGAATAAAGCAGGCAAGTATATATGATTTAATTATGAAATAAGATGCTCTGTTTTTTTTTCTCTCGCAAACTATGGTAGCCAGTATATTACTTTTGCATCCTTTTCTTGACGAATGGATGAAGGTCTAGAGATTTTCCAGGAATGATGAACTGGAGAGTTTCTCCAATGAGGGGCCAGCCCATGGAACCTGGAGGGAGAACTCCTTCAATTTTTGGGCTTCTCCATTTGAAAATCATATGAGTATAGTATATCACCACCAATGCTACAACAACCAATCCAATTGCCCACATCTTTTTGCTTGATCTTTCTCTCCCTCTTGAGCTAATGGATGTAAGCAAGAGAATGAAAGATAAGACAGAATGTTAATGAAGAGGTGGATGAAGAGGTGAATGAAGAATGGTGCGACTACAAAGCATTATATACAACTCCAGCTACGTGGAAATAGCATCTCCAAGTCAAATACTATTTAGAAAAGCCAAGTTGGAATATAGTTTCTAATAGAATAGATATAGTTTTTTTTTGTTTGTTTATGTATATTCCAATGAGAAAAAGATATTTATAAAAACTTATTATATTTTAATCTATTTAATACACAATTATTTTAATAATCTAATATGACTTTGTTGGCCTGGCGGGTCTAAAAATAATCTGGATGATTTTCAATTAATCCAATATTAAAGTATGAAATTAAAAAAATTAATTAAAAAAATTATTGTTACCTATTTTTGGACTCCTACACAAAAATGAGAAAATACAAAAAAAATATCAAAAAATATTCGGAAGAAATCTAAAAAATAATAGCAGCGAGAAAAGGATGCTGGAATGCCCATAAAATGGCTAGAAATTGATCGAGGAGGTTCAAAAATACAAAGATTAAAATTCGACAGTATATTTTTGACTGATAAGAGCTCTGTAGACAAAGAAAATTCAATTTGATAAAGAAAAATCCAAAATTAGATGTTCATGGACTCAATTAAATTTTATTGAAGGTTTAATTGAATTCATGGAGGGTTTAATCCCAAGAAAAGTTATTTTTAATTCAATTTGGTCTTTATTTGGAAGAAATTAAAGTTCAGGGGTCAAATTATAATTTAGCCAAGGACTTGACTACAAAATTTCAGAACTTGAGTGACCAAACTAAAAATGGTCATTTCGCATCCCAAAACGACGCCATTTCAAAGGACACTGTCCATCATCTTTTTCATTGCACCAGGGAACCGTTTCAGCAGGAAGAAGAAGAAACAATTAGCCGAAGCTGCCCACGATGCAATATATTACTGAAATGTATGGCATTTATTCGGCTATAAAGCCAGAGAAAGAAACGTTGCGCCATGCCTGCTAAACGTCCACGAAAGAGTCGCCGACCGTTATTCCTGCATTAAAGTCCATGCATAGTCGTCTCATTATCTGGAGGTGACCGCATGGCATTCTCTGGCTATAAAAACCAGAGAAAGGCCATGACAAGGGAGAAAGGGCGGGGTGACAAAAAAGAGGAGAACTGAAAGAAACCAGGGGGGAGACTGAAACAAAAATAAACCAGTAGAGAGAGAAGCAAACAAACAGAAACATGGACAAAAAAAACACACACACAGAAGAATACTAGGAGGGAGGAGAAGACAGAGGCGAAAGGGAAGGAACAATGCCGCAAGAAGAACAGAAAATAGAAACAGAGAGAACAGGAGACCAGAAACCAGAGAAGAAGCAAATAGAAAACAGAAAGAAAGAGAGGAGAATCGTCCAGCCATCGTCTTCAGCTTTGCCTCCCTGCACCAGGTAAGTTCTTTTCATTTTGTCTTTTGTAGTTACATAACACTGTGCGGAGGTAATTTTAATTACCTTCGCACTGTGCATATCATGCGTGATTAGTTCATGTATGTGAGTGTTAGTCAGCCGGGTCATTGGCTTCGGCCAGTGACCCAGCCCACCTAAAAAAGAAAAAAGAAAAAAAAGGAGAGATTTGTGGTTTTTTGACATATTTATTTTGAGGTTTTATTTTTATATTGTAAAAATACAAATCTAATATTAAAATACCTGATATTCTATGAAATGTTGCAAAAATATATATATTTGGAAAAAAAAATGCTTTGTTTTCATGCATACGAACAAAGATAAAAAAAAATCATATTGTAGTCTCATATAATATAGAAAATTTCAGAAAAACAATATGTCTTATGCATTTTATGCTGTAATAACAAGTTCATTAAAGTCACGATAACTAGGTCAATATTTCAAAAATAAAAAAATATTTTGTTTTCATTTGGTATCTAGGATTACAATCTTATACGTAAGACGTACTCTTAATATTAAATAGAAAAGTTTGTTTTGTTTTTATTGATGTTAGAGCAATTAGGTTTTCTTTACCCGATAAGATAAGGATCTCCTTACCGAGGAGAACTTTTCTTCTTTTTTTAAGAAGACATTAACAAGAAAACTTTCAAAATCTTTAAATCACATCAAACCATGAAGCAGTTTACCTCAAGTAGGGTGTGTTAGGGGTGCTAATACCTTCCCTAGCCACAATCAGTCCCTTACCCATGAATCTCTGACAAAGACCAGCACACTCGGGTTTCCTAGTAACCCTGAACCAAATACTTGGTAGCGACTCCCAAGAATCAACAAACAAAAATCGCCATTGACGTTGCATGGGGCACGTGCGACAAAAATAACAAAAAAATAACTTGAGTCAACCCGGGTGAACTCGTTAAATCTATGACATGGGTCATGAAACCAAGATAATCTCATAAAAAACAATCGAGAAGAACATAAATTAAAAAAAAATCAAGGGAAAAAAAACACTACTCAAAAGAATAGTATATATATATATATGCCCGCGCGTTGTGGCAGGCTTATGAAACAAATGTACTTGATTATGTTAAAATTGCGAACCAACGCTAGATAAGTAATAGAAAATGAAGGTGTGATGGAGCTAATATTTCATGAGGGAACGGTCACACAAATTAATTACCCTAGCTTAAAACATAACACA
Organism: Populus simonii; assembly: GCA_007827005.2. Classification (NCBI taxonomy): domain Eukaryota; kingdom Viridiplantae; phylum Streptophyta; class Magnoliopsida; order Malpighiales; family Salicaceae; genus Populus; species Populus simonii. The sequence continues at coordinate 6,952,965 of CM017470.2, read as the reverse complement.
CAAGATAGTATAGAGCAAACAAGGAGTCGATCACACGAGGAAGGTTCAAGTTAGATTTTTATGATAGATGATATGCAATTTAGGAGGGGGGGTTTGATGTTATCTAGGTTGAAGCAAAAGAAAACAGAAAACTATCAAGCAAAATTAAATAAAATCAGAAAATTATCAAGAGAACAAACCTTGGTTACAAGTAAACATCCACCTACAGAAATCAGAACTCATCATGGAAACGAAACATCAATTTATATTCTGAATATTTATCTCTTCTTAACATTGGTTAGTTATACGGTGAAAATCATATAACTAACCCTAACCATCAAACAACCACATTGTCTACACTAGTAATTTAATTCAATGGCAGCGTTAAGAATTAGATAAGTTGATTAATCAAGAAAACATAACTGTTTGAAGTATATGTTTGATTTGATTGAATGTTCTCCCTAAGATTAATAACGTAGATCCGCCACAATTATTAAACTCAGTTGCTTCACAAGTTCATATACCACAACTCCGGTTTTGATATCAAACTTAGCAATAGATTATCTACAATAATAACTTAGAGTCTGCTCTAGCAATTAAAATAAACAATCATAGGAAAAATAAGCATAGGAGAACAAACATATTCATCATATAAACTGAAAAGAAAAGGTAAAATAGATCTCACAGTTCTTGAAATCCGAAGGTTTCTGTGTCCTTGCAACCAAGAAAAAGAGTTTAGCCTTGCATGTTTGTTGAACAACTAATAAAAAAGAAAGAAGAAAACATGAATTGGGGTTTGTGGAGGAGAAGGGGCTTTTTTTCTCTCTTGGCTGGCTCTTCTCCTTCTCTTCTTTCATTCTTTTTATATCCTAGGAAACCCTAGTCTCTATTTTACAAAATAGTCCTCCCTTAAGTAGACAGTTTATATTTAAGTACTTCAATAACTATTTTCCAAAAAAAGGAGAAATAGCCTTGCATGAAATCTTCAAGGCTGAAATAAAAACTTGGATGTTGGTTTGGATGCTTCGGGACGTAATTTGGACTCGTTTCTTCACAAAACCTGTTTGTTGGCAGAATTCATTTATCATCTTAGAAAAATCATATCTCACTCATATGAGATCATTTTTTGCTGAACTTTAGTAAGTGGATAGGTCTTTGAGTCAGAAATCCAACAAAATTTAGTTTGCATCAAATGGACTTTTGTAGCTCAAGATATTCAAGTTGAAATGACCATAGGTCAACACTAGCAGATTGCGAGATTTGACTTTGAAGGATGCGATTTCCATGCTCGTCCTTATTTTATTTTCTTGTATTAGATGTCCAGAAATGTATGGATGATAGCTTTTTAATGCCACTGTAATCACTTCATTTTGACTTCTAGAGCTTACACTCTGCACAAAACATCGACTGAAGGTCAAATTTGTCAATTACCTCCAATTTACTCCTTTTTGCATCTTTCACCCGAAAGTGCATTCAAAACATAAAACAAAGGATATCAAGGCATTTGATATATATAACATAGGCAAAACACTAGTTAAATGTGGGTGAAATTATGGAATAATATATTTGCATCATATACCCTCACATTTAGCTCTTGCTCGTCCTCGAGAAATGATAGATAAAATTAAATTAAAAATAACTATGACCAATCTCTTAATCTCTCATCAATGTCCAAGAATATATGCATTAGAAAGCATAGTTATTAAACTTGGACCGGCCCGGTGGGTCGACCTAGTGGCTGGACCGGTCCGAGTTGGTCAAAAGACCGGCTGGTGCAATGACCTGGCCAAACCCGGTCGACCCATAACCCGGGCGAACTCGGACGAGACCCGATGCTTTTGTTTTTTTAAAATGTGATTTTTCTCCTATACCCCTCTTTTTTCATATTTTTTGTTGCACGTATGCGGCGTCGCGGTGATCGTCCACCCTCAAGGTAAATGCAAATAGTCTATCTGGCAAATATGAGAGACAAGGAATTCTTGTCTCTTATCAGTAAAATGGAATGGAAGTCGCCACCTAGTATTTTGGTCACTAGGAACCCTAACTGGTCTTAGAGATCGGGTATGAAGATTGGTTGCGTAAAGGGAAGGTATTAGTATCCCAACTACGCCCTACTTAAGGTAAGCTGCATTGTTTTGTTGACTGATAAAATCTAAAGTCTTGTTGTGGTTTCTAATTGTCGGTCTGTCTATGGTTTAAGAAAAGTCATTCTATGTAAAGAGATCCTTATCTTATCGGGTAAAAACCTAACTGTTCTAGCATCCGAAAAAAGAATTTAATATCCGAAATATGTATTACGTGAAATGTCGTACCCTGGATACTAAAAGACAAACAAATTAAAATTTTTGTTGTTTTTGAAATTTTGGCCAATGTTCTCTTGACTTTAATAAACTGGTTCTTAAAGCCAACATGCATGCTAAAACATTATTTTTTGGTGTATGAAAAACACACATGATTTTTTAGCTTTGAGACACTTGGCTGTATGCACAAAAACATTTTTTTTTTCAAATTTTTTTTGGTTGGCGAAAACAAGGTATTAAAAGACGAGATTTATATTTTTACGGTACGTTTAATTGGAATGGGCCAGCATGACCAACATAAGGAAAATGGGCCAGCATCGACACAAAAATTATAATTAGCTGGTTACTGTGCACAACACAATAACCAATTAATTATTTTCATTTGTTGCAGAACGTGAATTGCTCATGTTCTGCATACAAATGAAAGCAAAGGGAGACGGAGCAGAGGGGAAGAAGGAAGACGAGAGAGGCGGGGAACTGACCCGCGATGGCTGCTGTGAAGGCTCACAGCGGTGCTCGCTGGTGGCGGTGGTTCCAAGCGGTGTTGCTGTCGGTGGCGGTGGGCAGTTTCTTCGCCCCTGTCTTCCCCTGTTTTTCTCTCTGTTTTTTCTTCTCCTATTCTTCCTTCCTTTCTTCCTCTTCGGGTCTTCTTTTTTTTCTTTCTCTCGGTCTTTCTACCCTATCCTTTTCATCCTCTTTTTTTGTGCTCTCCCCCTCTGTATTTATAGGTAAAACAGAGGGGGGAGAGAGGCAGGAGTGGCCACTGTGCAGCCGCCCCACAACCGCCCAAAGGGTGCATCCATGATAGGCTACAAGTCAGAACTTAGGCAAGTGGGGTGTTTTGGGTCAGCGTCTTTTTGGTGGTTTCGGAGAAAGAGGGAACAAACAAAGCAGGGGAGAAAAGTCTTCTTCTTCCCCTTCAAGGGAAGAAGAAAGGCTATAGTGTCGTTCAAAACGGCACCATTTTGGGTTTTTCCTTTTTTATTTGATGAACAATGTATGAAACGACATCGTTTTGGACAAAACGCATCGTTTCATTTAAAAGGAAAAGGCGACAAAACAATGTGTCAGAGTTCACATTGGTCCTCAATTTGTGATTTGTTCAATCGAGTCCTCTATTGCAATTTTAATTTAAAAATCAATGCAATTGCATCCCTGCAAAAAAGTAAACAGCGGCCCTGAAGTTGGCCATCGTTTTCACTTTGGTCCTTGGTCTTGAATTTATGCAATTTGACCCTCAATTGATCAATAAACTTTTAATTTCTACAATTTGGCCCCTGATTCGGTTTAATTGCAGGTCCTCTATTTATGCGCATTTTTTATTTTGGTCCTTGGTTTCAGATTTCTTCATTGAAATCCCTAATTGGCCATCAAACTTTAATATTTATGCAATTAAGCCCCTGATTTGACCAAATTAACTCTAAAAAATTATAATTTGACCCAGAACTTTAATTTCTTCTAATTAAAGCCCAAATTAACTTCAAAATCAATTTTTCTTGTAATCAAACCCTCTATAAATTCAATTAAACCTTTAATAAATGAGTCCATAAACATCTGATTTTGTACTTTTCTTCTTCAAATTGAATTTTCTTTGTCAATGTGGCTTTTATCAGTCAATAAAATACTGTCAAATTTTAATCTTTGTATTTTTGAACCTCATCAACCAATTTTTAATCATTTTTTGAGTGTTCTGACATCCTCTTTTCACTGTTATATTTTTTTGATAATATTTTTTGATTTTTTGTATTTTATTTTTTTTGAAGAAAGAAAAAAATATGAATTGGAGAATAACTCAAAAATGGGTTATGATATTTTTTAAGTTGGTTATTAACACTTTTTAAAGTTCAAAATATAAATATTAGAAAAGTGTTTTATTTTTTCAATGTGGGATTTGAAACCCTTTAGTATATATACTTTATGTTCATGAGAAAAAAATTATGTTTTTTCAATGTGGGATAAAAAAACTTTTTAAAATATTCTTTTAAACTTCATTATTTACAACATGTATAGCCTATATTTACATGGATTTTTTTTTAATTTTTTCATAAGAAATATTAAAACTTCAAATATTTTTTTTTAATTTTTTGGGGTTGATCCGAATTGACCCGAATTGACCCGGCTTGACCCATGAAACCCGGGGCATGACCCCTTGGCTAGGTCAACCCTCGGGCTGAGTTTAATAACTATATTATAAACAAGTATACAATCAAGAAGGATAGAGAGTATAGGTTTTCATGAAGTTATTTACATGCAAACTTCAAAACTCAATTAATCGTTGAGATTTAAATGAAATCTATGTCATGCCGAAGTGATAGGTCATCTCATTGATATATACTCCAACACTCACGTGCATAAGGCTTATGTATTTAAATCTCTCAAATTCAATCAATGAATATGTTATACCATAAGCTTACTCTTCAATCCCATCTCCATTGCTAACATATTATAAGCAATGCATGAATCAAAATGTCTTATTTTCCGGTTATAATGGGGCTAAGGTTAAGGTTAGGTAAAAGAGAGTAAAATAAAATGTTCAAACCAAAGAAAGTAGAGCATTCTGAAAAATAATATTTCAAACAAGATATTTCATTAAAGCGCATAAATTTTCCATCTTTAAACACCAATGCTTAACTTCTTTTGATTTCAAGCTCCATCAACATAGAATCTTAAGAACATAAAGGAACACTTTTCTTTTCTATTCTTTTCTTTTCATTTTTTTAATTTTTTTTTCTTTCACCTATGACAACTTTGCCTATCTTTTCATCAAGCACCATTTCTTCTTTCATTTCACATAATTTCCAATCATAATTCCATGAGATATCACAAGTATATACTCTACTAATCCTTGGCCAGGGGAAAAGAGGAAAACTTATAAAAAGTTAAGGTTTATACATGGATAAAGCAAAGAAAAGTTAAACAAGCTCAAAAGAGGCTCACTAATGATAATATGCTTTAGGTTAGCTTTTTGGCTAAAGTGATTAAAATTCCTAATGCCTTTATCATCTTCATGTATATATGTAATGCGAATGTAATCTCAACAGGATATGAAGCAAGTTCTAGAGATACATATCATTGAAAGAATGCACAATTAAAGAATATAATGTTGAAAGCTCAAAAGCTTGCATTGATATAACACTATAAAGTCAACATGAGATATTTTCAAAGTCAATCCCTAAACCAATTAAACGTTAAAACTTGCCTGCACACTTATTCATTTGATTTTTATCTTCATCTATCTCAATTAATTCCCACACATAATACTCATATTCTCAAAAACCAATGGGAGTTCAAAAAGATCAAACATAGATTTTTTTTTTTTGTGAAAAATAACAAAGAAAACCAAAATTCTCTTAATACCCCCACACTTTAAACACAACATTGTCCTCAATGTTGAAATAAAAGAAAAGGAATATAAGAGAATGACAAAAATAAAATAAAATGCAAAAAATAAAAGATAAGGGAAAAAGAAAGCAAATCTGATTTTTTTTCTTTTTGTGCTAGATTGCCTCCTAGAAAGTGCTTTTGTTTTATGTCATTGGCTTGACATGTGGCATGCTCATTCTTCATAGATTGGTTCAGCTAACTCTATAGAAGAGGTGAGTTCTGCCGTCCAATCTTCATAGAAAGGTTTCAAGCGATGCACATTGACCTTGAGCACTTTGTTTGTTTCTAAACTTGTAATTTCAACTGCACCATAAGAAAAAAATATTAGAAACAACAAAGAGTCCAATCCAACGAGAGCGCAACTTTTCAGGAAAAAGTTTCAAACACAAATGATAAAGGAGGACTTTGTCTCCAACATGAAACTATTTTCTTGTGATCATTCGGTCATGAAGACTCTTAGTCTTTTCTTTGTAAATCCTTGCTTTCTCATAAGTATCATTTTGTATCTCTTCTGACGTGGTTCCAGTCTTTTTGAGTACCAAAAGGATAGGTGCCCCCATTTGTTGTCCATGATGGGATAAATGACTCTTGCATTATGAAGGACAGTTTGCAAAGCTTGCAAAGCCAATGCTGATTGGTGCATGTTTTGGGGAATACAAATGTGCCTCTCCATCTCTTCTATCTCCGTAAAATCATAGTCATAACTCAAAGCCACACTTAATCCGTTCTCACAGTCAAAATCAAAAACTTGCTGCACACACTTATCAACTTGGTCATAACATGTTATAGAATAAACATTGCTATAAGGATATTTCATTGCATCATGAAAATTAAATTAAATTTTTTCATCTCCTACATCCATAAACAAAGTATCCTTACCATAATCAATCTTTGTATTGACAGTTTTCAAAAATGGTCTCCCAAACAATATAGGAGTGTTGTTTGAAGAATCACAGGAGTCATGTTCCATATCAAGAATATAAAAGTCGCATGGAATAACCAAACTATCAATCTTGACTAGGACATCTTCTATCACACCAAGTGGATAAACAAAGCTACAATCCGCAAGTTGTATTACAATACTAGTTTTATTCAAAGGCTTCAGACATAAGGCCCTTTTAAAACTAGTATTACCAATAACACATGGGATAATAAATGCATCTAGGTCTTTTTGCTTCAAAGGTGTATTCTTTTGAACAACAACAGATATAACTTCACCCATCTTTACCGTTTCATGACCTTTTAGCTTGAAAGCTCTCTTGGTAGTACACAACTCCTTTAAGAATTTAGCATACTTGGGAATTTGCTTGATAACATCAAGCAAAGGAATGTTGAGTTCCACTTTCTTGAAGAACTCTAAAATTTCTTTTTCTTTATCATCTTTCTTTGACCTAGAAGAGTTCATAGGAAATGATGGAATTGTTTTAAAACTGGAATTCAATGAGTGAGGACTTATCTTTAGAGTGTTAGTCGTTGTTTTAGTTTGGAAGAAGGATGATGTTTCTTCTTTGTACTCAATTCGATTTCTATCTCTTCTTTTTCCTCCATCTCAATTTGTTTCGACCTTTGCTCTTCAAGTTCTTTCCATTTCGCAGCATGATCGCACTAACATTCTTTTTGGATTCAATGTTTGGGAGGGTAATTTTCTATTCATTTGTGCTTCAAATTTCCCCACACTTGAAGCTACTTGCCCCATTTGCTTCTTTAAGTTGGGAATGCTTGACCTTGTTTCCCGTTGAAAAAACATGATATTTTATTGCAAGGTCACCGTGTTAGAAGCCAAGGTTTTCATCATCTCACGAAGATCATCACTGGATGACCCTATAACATTGAAATTTACGACTGCAGGGGGTTGTCTTGTTTGATAATTTTATTGGGACTGAAGTTCATGGAACTGTCGGCCTGGATTGGTTTGTTGAAGCGGGTTCCCATAACGTAAGTTGAGATGATCTCTCCATCCAGGATTGTATATGTTGGAAAAGGGACATACTTACGCTGAGGGTGTCCAATGCTCCATCAATTGCATTAGCTTGTTCAATGTAATCTTCTTGCATTGTTGGGCACATATCCGAAGCATGTCCTTATAAGGAGCATATGCTACAAACTTTCACCTGCTATACATTTCCATAAGCCAAAGAACGCACAAGAGAAGTAAGATCATTAATTTTATTCTCAAGGTTAGAAATACTTACCTCATTTACTCGTTTGCTTGAGAAGTCTCCACGGGTGCCAAATTGTTTCGAGTTGGCTGCCATATTTGAGATCAATTGGCGTGCAGCCTTGAGTATCTTATCTACCAATGCCCCTCCACTTGCCGCATCAATGATATTGTGGTCAGTATGCATCAGTCCTTCATAGAAATATTGAATGAGCAACTGTATCTGATGATGAGGGCATTGAATGCACAGTTGCTCAAATCTTTCCCAATACTCGGAGAGTGTCTCCCTATGAGATTGTCGAATCCCACATATTTCTTTCCTTATGTTGGCAACTCGAGATGCTGGGAAATATTTTTCAAGGAAAATCTTCTTCATGGCATTCCATGTTCTAATGGAACCTAGGGGAATAGAGAAAAACCATGTCTTTGCTGCCCCTTTTAAAGAGAAAGGGAAAGTTTTCACCTTTACCTGTTATTCCTCAACTCCGTTCGGTTTCATGCCAACACAAACCATGTGGAACTGCTTGAGATGAGTATGAGGATCTTCTCTGGTAAATCCATTGAATATTGGCAGTAAATGTATAAAACCAGACTTAAGCTCGAAGTTGACATTATTGTCAATGTTTACATTAAAGTACTTCAATAACTATTTTTCAAAAAAAAAAAGAAATAGACTTGCATGAAATCTTCAAGATTTGACTTAGAGGAGCTAAATTGCTGAAATAAAAACTTGGATGTTGGTTTGGATGCTTCAGGATGTAATTTGGACTCGTTTCTTCACAAAACCTGTTTGCTGGGATAATTCATTTGTCATCTTAGAAAAATCATACCTTACTCATATGAGATCGTTTTTGGCTGAACTTTGGTAAGTGGAAAAAATCATAAATAATAATAATAAAAAAACTAAACCATGTAAGGAAACATTGTAGAAATCCACAGTATTTTGTGAAGGAAGCTATAGTTGTAATTCTCAATCAGCTCAATATTAACAAAATAAAATCGACAAAAATAATTTTGAAAAAAATCATTAAAAAAAACCATATAGGGAAACACTATAGGAATCAATAGTGTTTTAAAGAAAAAAACATTAAAGCTAAATTCTCAACCAGCTCAGTATTAAAAAAATACAATCGATAAAAATAATTTTGAAAAAAATCATAAAAAAACTAAAACAATGTGGGAAAACACTATAGCAATCCACAAAGTTATAAAGAAAAAAACTAAAAAGTTAAATTCTAAACCAGCTCAATATTAAAAAAAAAATTGACAAAGATAAATTTGGAAAAAATCATTAAAAAAAATACAAAAACCATGTGTGGAAACACTGTAATAATCCACGGTATTTTAAAGAAAAAAACAACAAAGCTAAATTATCAATCAGTTTAATAACAAAAAAATAAAATAAAAAATAAAGATAATTTTAGAAAAAATCATTAAAAAAACCATGTAGGGAAACACTTTAGCAATCCACAGTGTTTTAAAGAAAAAAACTACAAAACTAAATTCTCAACCAGCTCATTATTAAAAAAATAAAATCGACAAAGATAATTTTGGAAAAAATTATTAAAAATAACAAAAAAAATCATAAAACAAAAACAAATGAAAAAAAAAAAACAAGTGGGAAACACTATAGCAATCCATAGTGTTTTGTGAGAAAAGCTACAGTGCTTTCCCCACATGTTAACAAAAAAAAAAAAAACAAAAACAAATCAAGTAAGGAAATACTATAGCAATCCACAGTGTTTTGTGAAGAAAGCTACAGTTGTAATTCTCAACCTGCACATTATTAAAAAAATAAAATCGACAAAGACAATTTTGGAAAAAAAATCATTTATAAAGCCATGTGGGGAAACATTGTAGCAATTCAAAGTGTTTTAAAGAAAAAAACCACAAAGCTAAATTCTCAATCAACTCAATATTAAAAAAATAAAATCGACAAAGAAAATTTTGGAAAAAATCTTTGAAAAAAAAACAAAAAAAATCGTAAAACAAAAAAAAACCAACTAAAAAAAATATCATAAAAAAAACCATGTAGGGAAATACTGTAGCAATCCATAGTGTTTTGTGAGGAAGGCTATAGTTATAATTCTCAACCAGCTCATTATTAAAAAAATTAAAATCGACAACGATAATTTTGGAAAAAATCATTAAAAAAAAACTATATGGGGAAACATTGTAGCAATCCACAATGTTTTAACGGAAAAAAATTACAAAGCTAAATTCTCAACCAGCTCATTATTAAAAAAAATTAAATCAACAAAGATAATTTTAGAAAAAATCATTAAAAAAATTATAAAACAAAAACAAAAAAAAAACAAGTGGAAAACACTGTAACAATCCATAATGTTTTGTGAGGAAAGCTACAGTGATTTCCCTACATGTTAACAAAAAAAAAAAACAAACCACATGGGGAGACTCTATAGCAATCCATAGTGCTTTATGAGGAAAGTTACAATTGTAATTCTCAACCAGCACATTATTAAAAAAATAAATTGACAAAAATAATTTTGGGAAAAAATCATTAAAAACAACACCATGTGGGGAAACACTGTAGCAATTCATGGTGTTTTAAAGAAAAAAACCACAAAGCTAAATTGTCAACCAACTCAATATTAAAAAAAAAAATCGACAAAGATAATTTTGGAAAAAATCATTAAAAAAAGTCATAAAACAAAAAAAATGAATTAAAAAAATATCATAAAAAAAAAAAAAAAAAGTCATGTGGGGAAACACTGTAGCAATTCACACTGTTTTGTGAGGAAAGTTACAGTTATAATTATCAACCAGCTTATTATTAAAAAAATAAAATCGACAAAGACAATTTTGAAAAAAATAATTAAAAAATTTCAAGTGGGGAAACACTATAGTAATCCATATTATTTTAAAGAAAAAAACTACGAAGCTAAATTCCCAACCAGCTCAATATTAAAAAAATTAAATCGACAAAGATAATTTTGAAAAAAATCATTAAAAAAAGAAAAAAAATCATGACAGAAAAAAAAAGAAAAAAGAAAAGGAAGAAACAAAAAAAAAACTACGTAGAGAAATACTATAGCAATCCACAGTGTTTATTGAGGAAAACTACATTTGGAATTCCAAACCAGCTCATTGTTAAAAAAATAAAATTAACAAAGATAATTTTAGAATAAATCATTCAAAAACCATGCGAGAAAACACTTTAGCGATCCACGACGTTTTAAGAAAAAAACTACAAAGCTAAATTCTCAACAAGCTCAATATTAAAAAAAATAATCGATAAAGACAATCTTGAAAAAAATTATTAAAAAAAACCCATGTGAAGAAACATTATAACAATCCAAAGTGTTTTAAAGAAAAAAACTATAAAGCTAAATTCTCAACCAGCTCAATATTAAAAAAATAAAATTGACAAAGATAATTTTGGAAAAAATCATGAAAAAACAAAAAACAAAAAAATCATAAATAAAAAAATATCATTAAAAAAAACCATATAGGAAAACAGTGTAGCAATCCACAGTATTTTGTGAGGAAAACTACAGTTGTAATTCTGAACCAGCTCATTTTTTAAAAAATAAAATCGACAAAGACAATGTTGGAAAAAATCATTAAAAAAAGCCATGTGGGAAACACTGTAACAATCCACAGTGTTTTAAAGAAAAACACAACGAAGTTAAATTCTCAACACGCTCAATATTAAAAAAAAAACTAAATTCGACAAAAATTATTTGGAAAAAAATCATTAAAAAAAACCATGTGAGGAAATATTGTAACAATTCAAAGTGTTTTAAAGAAAAAAACTACAAAGCTAAATTCTCAACCAGCTCAATATTAAAAAAATAAAATCGATAAAGATAATTTTGAAAAAATTATTAAAAAAAACAAAAAAAATTATAAAATAATAAATTTTTTTGTAGGGAAACACTGTAGCAATTCATTGTGTTTTACGATGAAAAAAAAAAATCCACTCTTTGTAGGCATAAGAATTACCACCGTGTGATTAATATTTAGTTAAAACGTTATTCATGTAAAATTAAAACGAGAACTTTAAAAAATCCAAAAACAGGAGAACTAATGCACGCAGTTAAGTGAATTTATACAGAACTTGAATAAAAATGATCGCAACTTTAAGACATATGAATGAAATCTTAATGATTGTAACATTTAGCTTGCATTGTGTGGCGTCCTTCTAATGGTAGATTTATTTATTGAATGAATTCAAAACCCATATCTGTCTTCTACAACAACAACAAATAAAATTAAATTAAATAAACCAATCCATTCAAATTTTTCATCAAGGAAAAATCTTTAGAAGATTTGTTTTTTTTATTTTAAAGAATGATATATGTAAACATCAAGGACATAACTTTAAACCCTCTCGGCTTGGAAGAACTTGAATATGGAGAAGACTTGCGGGCATAGCCATAGTCCTTTGCCAATTTTTAATTAATGGTATCAAATATCAGTGAAGTAAAAGAGACGCCAGAGAATATTGCATGCTCTGGTTAACATAGCTTGCATTTCTGGAAAAGCTGGATCGGGAGGGAAATAGATTTTTTATTGCATTGCTTGAACACTTAGCTTATACAGGAAAGCTCATATATCATACAATATTTTACAAGAGAGAAGGATTCAACGCCGTGCTCTTCACGGTGTGACTTTTGAGACTCCTTCGTTGACTAGAGAGGATCATTATTTTTATTTAAATAAAAGTTGCTAATAAACAAGCACATAAGAGAAGGTAATTAAGAGCATGCACTTCCAGGTAAGGGAAAAGAATTCTTCAATTTCTGGCCGTGAACTTAATATGGATGCCATCGCCAAATGAAATGATAGGGGTCCGAGATACGTCTCCTCCCTTGACTTTGGTAAAACTGGCATTAAGAAAGGAAAAAAAAAAAAAAAAACCCCAGTGAGTTAACAAAAAAAGCTGTCATCAATTTAACTTCCATGTTGTCACTGTTCAAGTATGAGTAGGAGGACGAGAGTGAGAGAAAAATCAACTCTACCTGTAATTAGTGACCAGGACATGCAGAAAAGTGGACAAGACCAGTTTGCTGTATTCTGCCCCAGCACATTGTCTCGTGCCGCCACCAAATGGCATGAAATTCTTGGAAATAGTAACTTGATCAAGGTCCTATTTAGCATTGCAGAAACAATAAAAAGAAAAAATTCAGCAGTTATAAAAGCATGATTCTATTAACGTTATGGTAAATTGAATCTATATTAAGGTTTGAATGGGGAAATGGAGCGGTACCTTCCAGCGCCATGGGTTGAATGTAACTGGGTCCTTGAATGTATCAGGATTTAACTGAATAGCAGGGGTAACAAGCATAACTGTCCAACCAGCTGGGACGGTGTATCCTGGAGATTTCTCAATGAATCAATTGAAATGAATATTTTGGAAAAAGAAAGCGAAGAGATTTCTGAGTTAAGAACTGGCAGCTGCATACCTTTGACCTGGAAATCTTTCAATGCCTTGCGGAATAAACCAGGTGGGATGTTGGAGATTCTTAGTGTTTCATTGACAACCTGTGTATCATAATCAACATCGTGTGATTAAGAATATAAGTCATCTACCAAAAATTAATGAAAAACACGGTTTTTATTAAAGACAAGAGGACCATATTAATTTAAGAATATGGAGACTAACCATTTGTGTGAAAGTCATTGCTCGGTACTCATCCCATGTGAGGCCGGAGTTTGGATTTTCCCTTTTCTTCACAATTGCCTCATGCTCAGCCTGATCGATTAAATTACACAATTAGCGCGGGACATGGTGTGAATAGAGAGTGGTGGCATCTTCAAATTGAAAGCTTAAAATAAGATGCTATTAGGGTATGTATACGTACTCTCAATTCCTCAACTACTCGAGGGTTCTCTGTAAGAAACTTGAATGTAAGAGTTAGGGTGGTTGACATGGATTCAAAGCTGGCAAACAAGATCCCGAACATTTGTTGGGGGATGAAATCCACAGTCAAGAACTTCTCAGTCTTCATATCATCAATGGCTTGATCAAGAAAATCTCCCCGACGCTTTGATGGGTCGTTGAGCCTCTCCATCAGTGTATCCTTGAGCATTTTCAACATCTTCTCTCGGTCCTGAATCAATAGAAAGATATGTTATTGAATGGTCATTCCTGAGCAGTGATTACCAAATATGAGCAAATCTCAAGGTTCAGGACTACTCTGTTTACCTGCATGCACTTGTGGAACGAAGTTCCAGGAATATTCAAAGGCAAGGAGATGAAACTGTTCAAGATCTTTGTGTAATTCTCACTGAGCTTCTCTTTTGAGTTCTCCGCATCATAACCAAATATTTTGTTTGCAGTAAAATTGAAAACCATCTACAACAAGCAAAGGCAGGTTAGGGTTAAGAAGACACATGAGAAAATGTTCATCAATACCAGTGTATCAAGCACTGAAAATAAATAGTGCACTCACGACAGAGATAACTTGTTTGACGTCAACAGGTCCCTGAGAAGCCCACTTTGCCAAGTTGGTGTGAAGCATGTCTTCGATTTTAGGAAGCAGTGATTTAAGGCTCTCCACACCAAAGTGGTTCAAAGTTATGCTTCTCAAGTATTTGTGAACTGTACCGATAGCGTTCACCCTCGTTTCACCCTCAAGAGCGAAGAATTTTGCAAAGGAATCCAAATACCATAGCTCAACCAAGGTTCCTTCGTGTTGCAAGATGTACTTGTTCATTTCATAGTCAGTGGACACAATGATAGGCCTTCCAACCAAGCTGGTTTTAAAGATCGGTCCATACCTGAAACAGGGAGATTAATATGAATAAGTTAGTAGGGAATAAAGCAGGCAAGTATATATGATTTAATTATGAAATAAGATGCTCTGTTTTTTTTTCTCTCGCAAACTATGGTAGCCAGTATATTACTTTTGCATCCTTTTCTTGACGAATGGATGAAGGTCTAGAGATTTTCCAGGCATGATGAACTGGAGAGTTTCTCCAATGAGGGGCCAGCCCATGGATCCTGGAGGGAGAACTCCTTCAATTTTTGGGCTTCTCCATTTGAAAAGCAGGTGAGTATAGTATATCACCACCAATGCTACAACAACCAATCCAATTGCCCACATCTTTTTGCTTGATCTTTCTCTCCCTCTTGAGCTAAAGGATGTAAGCAAGAGAATGAAAGATAAGAGAGAATGTTAATGAAGCGGTGGAGGAAGAATGGTGCGACTACAAAGCATTATATACAACTCCAGCATCTCCAGGTCAAATACTATTTAGAAAAGCCAATTTGGAATATAGTTTTTAATAGAATAGATATAGTTTTTTTATGCATATTCCAATGAGAAAAAGACATTTATAAAAACCAATTATATTTTAATATATTTAATACACAATTATTTTAATAATTGACTTGGTCGGCTTCACAGGTCTAAAAATAATCTGGACGATTCTCAATCAATCCAATATTAAAATAAAAAATTAAAAAAGAATAGAAAAATAACTTAAGTTGATTCGGGTGAACTTGTTAAATCTATGAATTGTATTTAATAATACTTTTACAAGATACACACACACACACAGTAGATGGCATACCCGCGTGCTGTGGCGGGCTTATGAAGCAAATATGCGTGATGATGTTAAAATTATGAACCAATGCTAGATAAGTAATAGAAATTGAAGGTGTGATGAATCCAATATTCCACGAAAAAAATATTGTGTTGGTGATCAAAAACTTAAAGATTGAATAGAATGAGTAGCAGCAATCCACGGTGTTTTGTGAAGAAAGTTACAGTGTATTCCTCACATGATTTAGCTTTATGTTATATGATTTAACTTTTCTGTTAATAAAAAGAAAAAAATTATAAAACTAAATTCTCAACCAACTCAATATTAAAAAAATAAAATCGACAAATACAATTTTGAAAAAAATCAAAAGAAAAAAACTCATGTAAGGAAACACTGTAGCAATCCATAGATATCAAAAAAATAAAATTGACAGAAAATTTTGAGAAAATAATTAAAAAAAATCCATGTAGGGAAACACTGTAGCAATTCAAAGTGTTTTAAATAAAAAAACTACAAAGCTTTCTCAACTAGTTCAATATTAAAAAAATAAAATCGACAAAGATAATTTTTGAAAAAAAAAACAAAAGAACAAAAAAAAATCATAAATAAAAAAACCATATAGAAAAACACTGTAACAATCCACAGTGTTTTGTAAGGAAAACTACAGTTGTAATTCTCAACCAGCTCAATATTAAAAAAATAAAATCGACAAAAACAATTTTAAAAAAGTTCATTAAATAAAAACCATGTGGAGAAATATTGTAGCAATCCATAGTGTTTTAAAGAAAAAAAATATAAAGCTAAATTCTCTACAAGCTTAGTATTAAAAAAATAAAATCGAAAAAGATAATTTTGATAAAAATAATTAAAAATACAAAAAAAATTCATAAAACAAAAAAAGAAGCAAAATAAAATCACATATCATAAAAAAAACAAAAAAAATCATATAGAGAAACACTATAGCAATCCACAGTGTTTTGTGAGGAAATCTACCGTTGTAATTTTCAACCACCTCATTATTAAAATCGATAAAGATAATTTTTGAAAAAATCATTAAAACAAACATATGGGAAAACACTGTAGTAATCTACAGTGTTTTAAAGAAAAAAAACAACAAACCTAAATTCTCAACCAACTCAATATTAAAAAAAAAAATCGACAAAGAAAATTTTAGAAAAAAATCATTAAAAAAACGAAAAAACAAAACAAATCATAAAAAATATCATAAAAAACAAAAAAAAACATGTAAGGAAACACTGTAGCAATCCACAATGTTTTATGGGGAAAGCTACAGTTGTAATTCTTAACCAACTCATTATTAAAAAAATAAAATCGACAAAGACAATTTAAAAAAAAATTATTAAAAAAAACAATGTGGGAAAACACTGTAGCAATCTACAATGTTTTAAGGAAAAAAACTACAAACCTAAATTCTCAACTTGCTCAATATTAAAAAAATAAAATCGACAAAGTTAATTTTGTAAAAAAACGTTAAAAAAAACAAAACAAAAATAAAAACCATGTAGGGAAACACCGTAGCAATCCACAGTGTTTTGTGAGGAAAGCTACATTTATAATTCTCAACCACCTCATTATTAAAATATTAAAATCGACAAAGATAATTTTACAAAAAAAACATTAAAAAAACTCATGTGGAAAAACACTGTAATAATCCACAGTGTTTTAAAGAAAAAAAACTACAAAGTTAAATTCTCAACCAACTCAATATTAAAAAAATAAAATCGACAAAGACAATTTTAGAAAAATAATTAAAAAAAAAACAAAAAAAAAATCTTAAAAAAGATTCAACAAAATAAAAGGCAAACAAAAACCATGTAGGGAAACACTGTAGCAGTCCACAGTATTTTGTCAGGAAAGCTACAATTGTAATTCTCAACCAGCTCATTATTAAAATATTAAAATCGACAAAGATAATTTTGAAAAAAATCATTAAAAAAAACCCTTGTGGAAAAAAACAGTAATAATCCACAATGTTTTTTTTTAAAAAAAAAACTACAAAGTTAAATTGTCAACAAACTCAATATTAATAAAATAAAATCGACAAAGACAATTTTGAAAAAAATCATTAAAAAACAAAATAAATCATAAAACAAAATAAAAAAACAAACAAAAACCATGTAGGGAAATACTGTAGTAATTCACTGTGTTTTGTGGGGAAAGCTATAGTTGTAATTCTCAACTAGCTTATTATTAAAATATTAGAATCGAAAAAGACAATTTAAAAAAAAATGATTAAAAAAACCCCATGGAGAAAAACACTGTAGCAATCCACAATGTTTTAAAGAAAAAAACTACAAAGTTAAATTCTCAACCAATTCAATATTAAAAAGTAAAATTGACAGATAATTTTGAAAAACAAAATTAAAAAAACAAAAAAAAATCATAAAACAAAAAAAATAAAACAAAAAAATATCATAAAAAACCAAAAACAAAATAAAAAACAAACAAAAACTATGTAGGGAAACACCGTAGCAATCCACAATGTTTTGTGAAGAAAGCTACAGTTGTAATTCTCAACCAGTTCATTATTAAAAAGAATAAAATCGACAAAGACAATTTTGAAAAAATCATAAAAAAACTTTGTGGAGAAAAACTGTAGCAATCCACAATGTTTTTTTTTTAAAAAAATTACAAAGCTGAATTCTGAATCAGTTCAATATTTAAAAAATAAAATCGACAAAGATAATTTTGAAAAAAATTATAAGAAAACAAAAAATAAAATAAAAAAACTATATGAGAAAACTTTATAGCAATCTATAGTGTTTTGTAAAGAAAGCTACCGTGCTTTCCTCACAAGTTTTAGAGTTTTGTTAATATATATATATGTATATATATATATATATATATATATATATATGTATATATAGTATTTTTGTAAATGAAATAATAAAATGGTTTTTTTATATATCACCATCGTGGGAACATCTAAAATAGGCTTTAAATAATCAAAATAATATATTTTTTTAATTTTAAATTTTTATTTAACCCCTTTCAAAACAGCCAGTGTGGACTTGGTTTAGAAGAGAACAAGAAAATGTCTGGCATCGATGGATGAAATCCTCAGCTACTATATTTTAAAGCAATGGATTGCACCCGACATCGTATAAAAAAAGCAATAATGAAAACAAGTGGTCGATTAAACTAGGCATCAATTGTTTTTCTTCCTCTTTTTTTATATATATGTAAAAAATCATATTATTTGCCTTAAATATATTCACGAGAGGATATTTTTTTTTAACTTTTTTTTAATTTTTTTAATTAGGATATTATTTCAAAATAAAAATAAATATTATTTTTAGAAAACAAAACTTATCTATATAAAATAAAATAAAAAATCTGTAAAAGTTAAATCCAAAACAACAATTGTTTTTTTTCAAAAAAAACTTTTAACTAAAAAATTTGTGAAATTTATGATCTAAATAATAAGATCAAGAAAAACCGATTAGAAAAAAATTAAAGGTAATCATCAGATCATTTTGATTTTTAAACAATAATAATATAAAATCATAAAAAAATATAAGCAATCTCCATAAACGCTAACCCAATCTCTTGGATTGTCTTGAAAATAAGCAAGACTAGAGAGTTATTCAAGCAAAGTAATGTGGGGCCCATAACTAGCTTGCTCGATAGCTGATGGAAACGTCCATCATCTGATATTTTTTATTTTTTATTTTCTGTTTCTTCGTTTTTTTTCCCTGGCGAATCTGAATGTAAATAACAGTGTAAAAAAAATAATAATATTGTTTTGATAATTGACATGGAGAAACACATGGGAAGGTGTCCATTGATTATTAAAGGAATAAAAGAAAACAAAGGACGATCTCTGTATTTTTTTAAAAAAAATATTACAAATTGCTGTTGTAACCATTACACTTATTGTCTTGAAACCACCCAACAACTCAATCGATCCACTGCTGAAGAGATCTGAAACTCCAAACTTTCATAAACCAAACCAGGTAAGGTCTATATATCCTCTTTCCGGTGAGAAAGCACAAAGGAAAGCTTCTTCATTTATGCTCTGGCTGTAAACTTAATATGGATACCATCACCGAATGAAATGATAGGGGTCCGCGAGACGTCTCCTCCCCTGATCTTCGTAAAGCTGGTTTTTAAAAATATATATTCAAAGAGTTAGTACAAATAGTTATGGCATAAAATTAAATTTCCCGTATCCAATGTTCAAGTATGGCGACTATTAAGAGAAAAAAAACAAATCGTACCTGTAATCGGTGACCAGGATATGAAGAAAAGTCGACAAGACCAGCTTGCTGTACTCTGCCCCGGCACATTGTCTCGTGCCGCCACCAAATGGCATGAAATTCTTGGAGATGGTAACTTGGTCAAGGTCCTGTAGAGAATTAAAAAACCAACATGTATCAATAAAAAGCAGCCGTGAAAGAATTAATGGCACGCATATATGATGATGATGACAGTGAATCAAATTTAATCCACCCTAAGGTTTTGTAACACTAAAATCTCCCACCTGCCAGCGCCATGGATTGAATGTGACTGGATCCTTGAAGGTATCAGGGTTCAACTGAGTAGCAGGGGTAACGAGCATTACTGTCCAACCAGCTGGGACGGTGTATCCTGGAAATTTCGCAGACGATCAATTAAATTGAACAATTTCGAAGAAGTAAACCGTAGAGATTTTAAATCAAGAATTGGTAGTGTACCTTTGACTTGGAAATCTTTCAGTGCCTTTCGGAACAAACCAGGTGGGATGTTGGAAATTCTAAGCGTTTCGTTGACAACCTGTGAATTGGTCACATTCCATAAGAACATAAGATTATCTTATTACCGCAAAAAGAAAAAAAAGGAAAAGGGAAAGAGATGTTATTGGAAAGTTGTAATACAAAAGGACATTTTTTAGAAAGTGGAGACTAACCATTTGTGTGAAAGTCATTGATCGGTACTCCTCCCATGTGAGGCGGGAGTTCGGGTTTTCCCTTTTCTTCACAATTGCCTCATGCTCAGCCTGATCGATTAAATTACACAATTAGCGCGGGACATGGTGTGAATAGAGTGGTGGCATCTTCAAATTGAAAGCTTAAAATTCGATGCTATTAGGGTATGTATACGTACTCTCAATTCCTCAACTACTCGAGGGTTCTCTGTAAGAAACTTGAATGTAAGAGTTAGGGTGGTTGACATGGATTCAAAGCTGGCAAACAAGATCCCGAACATGAGTTGGGGGATGAAATCCTCCGTCAAGAACTTCTCAGTCTTCATATCATCAATGGCTTGATCAAGAAAATCTCCCCGACGCTTTGATGGGTCGTTGAGCCTCTCCATCAGTGTATCCTTGAGCATTTTCAACATCTTCTCTCGGTCCTGAATCAATAGAAAGTTATGTTATTGAATGGTCATTCCTGAGCAGTGATTACCAAATATGAGCAAATCTCAAGGTTCAGGGACTCCTCTGTTTACCTGCATGCACTTGTGGAACGAAGTTCCAGGAATATTCAAAGGCAAGGAGATGAAACTGTTCAAGATCTTTGTGTAATTCTCACTGAGCTTCTCTTTTGAGTTCTCGGCATCATAACCAAATATTTTGTTTGCAGTAAAATTGAAAACCATCTACAACAAGGAATGGCATGTTAGGGTTAAGAAGACACATGAGAAAATGTTCATCAATACAGTGTATCAAGCACTGAAAATAAATAGTGCACTCACGACAGAGATAACTTGTTTGACGTCAACAGGTCCCTGAGAAGCCCACTTTGCCAAGTTGGTGTGAAGCATGTCTTCGATTTTAGGAAGCAATGATTCTTTAAGGCTCTCGACACCAAAGTGGTTCAAAGTTATGCTTCTCAAGTATTTGTGAACTGTACCGATAGCGTTCACCCTGGTTTCACCCTCGAGAGCGAAGAATTTGGCAAAGGAATCCAAATACCATAGCTCAACCAAGGTTCCTTCGTGTTGCAAGATGTACTTGTTCATTTCATAGTCAGTGGACACAATGATTGGCCTTCCAACCAAGCTGGTTTTAAAGATCGGTCCATACCTGAAACAGGGAGATCAATATGAATCTGTTAGTAGGGAATAACGCAGGCAAGTATATATGATTTAATTATGAAATAAGATGCTCTGTTTTTTTTTTTTTTTCCTCTCGCAAACTATGGTAGCCAGCATATTACTTTTGCATCCTTTTCTTGACGAATGGATGAAGGTCTAGAGATTTTCCAGGAATGATGAACTGGAGAGTTTCTCCAATGAGGGGCCAGCCCATGGAACCTGGAGGGAGAACTCCTTCAATTTTTGGGCTTCTCCATTTGAAAATCATATGAGTATAGTATATCACCACCAATGCTACAACAACCAATCCAATTGCCCACATCTTTTTGCTTGATCTTTCTCTCCCTCTTGAGCTACTGGATGTAAGCAAGAGAATGAAAGATAAGACAGAATGTTAATGAAGAGGTGGATGAAGAATGGTGCGACTACAAAGCATTATATACAACTCCAGCTACGTGGTAATAGCATCTCCAAGTCAAATACTATTTAGAAAAGCCAAGTTGGAATATAGTTTTTAATAGAATAGATATATATATATTTTTATGTATATTCCAATGAGGAAAAGACATACAAAAACATATTATATTTTAATATATTTATATGCAATTATTTTAATAATGTAATATAACTTGGTTGGCTTGACAGGTCTAAAAATAATCTAGACAATTCTCAGTTAATCCAATATTAAAACATAAAATTTATATAAAAATTTATATAAAAATGATATTTTATATATAACCCTCGTTGAAATATGCAAAATAGACGTTAAAGAATCAAAATTATATATATTTTTATTTAACACGGACGTCTTCAAAACAGCCGGTGTGGACTTGGTTTAGAATAGAACAAGAAAATGTCTAGCATCGATGGATGAAATCCTCAGCTACTATATTTTAATTAGGGCTACAGTGGATTTTCATGGAAATTAAATTAATTTGACCAGCCTAAAAGAAATATAACATAAATGTTCAGGTCTTGAGTGGAGACTCAAGAATGCGGTTAAGTATGAGGTTGAATGCTTGACTTTTTAGCGCCAATCGTAGCAGAGCCATTTCATAGTCTCCTGTCACCGGAGTTATTCCCAATGATTTTCTGCAATCAATTAGTTTCTTGACCCATTCCAGTCAACATAAGCTTGCACCCGACGTCCTATAAAATGAAAACAAGTGGTCGATTAAAATTGGAATCAATTGTTTTTAGTCAAATATGGATTACACACTAATCCCATTTCTTCCTCTTTATATATAATAATAATAATAATAATATTTGCCTTAAATATATTCACGAGGCTATAAAAAAATTAAAAAAAATGGAGTATTAAGTTGAATATTAAATCAAATAAATGAATAGAGAATCAAGTTCAACATTCAATGAAAGAATATTTGATATTATTATTTTTAAAAATTAAATGTTCAACTCCAACATGAGTTTTGTACAGGGTAATTTGATATTTTAGATTAGAGAACAAGTCCTCTGTCAACTTATAAACTAAAAAACATACTGGGAGTATAGGAGTGCCAATAGCGGCATCTCAATTCCATAAATTAAAAAATATATACAAATTAAAATATTCAATTATACAAAATAAAAATTTCTTCCTATTATATTCACTAAATTTATTTACCTGAATAAATAAAAAATAAATTCACACCCTAAAAAACTCATGATCTAAAATATAAACACAAATAAAATTGACTAAATAAACTCACGCCCTAAAACAAATTTCACAAGCCCAAGCCCAAACACATCACCAATATTATTTTAAAAAGAATATTTTTTATTTTAAAAAATAAACTTCATTTGTATAAAACCATATATATATAAAAGAATTAGAATAATATCTTGAAAAATCAAACACAAACAAAAAAACAATTCTAAAAAATACTATATTAAAAAATAGTATGTAAAACTCGTGACTTGAATCATGAGATCAGGACAAATTCATAGAAAAAAATTGAAGATAATCACAAAATCAATATTAAAAAAAAATAAAAATATAGAACGACAAGATCATACAAAGCTGAATCCTCAATAAATCAAATGTCAAAAGAAGAAATCATGAAAAATAAAATAAATTATAGAAAAGCATCTAAAAAAATGAGGGTGAAAAAAAATTAATTAGAGGGAAAATAAAGATTTGATTTGACCCATGCTCCGTAGTCGGTCGTAATTTTTTTTTAAGAAAAAAATTGAGTACATAGACTATTTTAATATTTTTTTTACGTAATAAATTATAAGTGTATATTAAAAAGTTTATGTAAATATCTAATAATCATCCATGTAAATAAATAAATAAATTCATTTACAATAACTAAAAGAAAAGGTAAAAAAATCAAGAGATAGACGCAAATCAAGATATTTGATCTCACAAAAGAAAATATTTATCTATTTGTGTCCACTGAACTTATTTATTAAAATCAATAAAAGATATTATAAATAAAAGCACATATGAAATTGAGTGAATAAAATTAAAGGAAAAGAACTATGCGTAACCGAACATATCATAAATATTATTTATAGAAAACGAAACTTATCTATATAAAATAAAATAAAAAATCTTCAAAAGTTAAATACAAAACAATATTTTTTTTTAAAAAAAAACTTTTATCTAAAAAAACTTGCAAAACCCCTGGTCTAAGTAATAAGACCAAGACAAACCAATCAGAAAGAAATTGAAGGTAACCACAAAACCTTTTTTTTTCTTCAGAAAATGATAATGAAGAATGACAAAATCATAGAAGAAAATGAGAAAAAAAAAGCATTTTCAATCATATTGACACTTAAAACTTGTGACCTGTATTATTAAATTAGGAAGCATGTCAAATGGGAAAACCGTGAAGCCTAATCCCGAACACGTCAAACACCAAAGGATGTAACCAGGAAAAAAATTGACCACATAAAAAATATAATAAAAAGAATGAGGGTTAAAATCAAAATAAAAAAAAAAAATTTGAAGGCATTTGAAAAAAAATTAAATTGGAGGGTTAAACTGAAAAAAAAAAAACTTCAACAAAAGGAAAAGAAATCAAAAGAATGAGAGCTAAATTGAAAAAAAATAAGACAACATAAACTTTGATTGAAAGATGAAATTAAAAACTAATAAAATTTTAACAAAAGAGATAAAGGTGAAAATGAGAAACCAAAAGAATAAGGATTATATTGGAAAAAACAACATATGACAGCTTCTAATTCAAGGATTGGATTGAAAATATAAAACCTTTTTTGAAAGGGCTAGGGATGAAAATAAGCAATAAAAAACATAAGAACTGAAAATGAAAAAAAAAAAAAAAAGATGATTGACATGTACTTTCTCTAGAATAGAGAGAAAAGAAGCAAGAAAAAAAAGGAACAACGACTAACGATAAAATATGTAACTGTTGTCACGCGTCACACCAGGAGAAAGAGAACGTAACGGCGCTTCTAAAGACATGATAATAGTTCAAGTTTTAATAACCAGTGGCATCGTACCTGCCGTTCAAATGACGCAAACATTATCCATGCGCTAGCAACTTTTCAAATAAAAAAACAAAAAAATCAATGTAAAATTACTAAAACAACCTCCATTGCCTAGGAAATAACAAATAAACCAATGAGAAATGACTAAAAGATCCCTAAATGCATAACTGATCCTTTATCTTTTCTAAGTGTAAATTCATATTTTTATTATAGCTTAGGAAGTGAAAAAATCGAAAGCCCTTGGTCAACAACTCAAGTATTTTCTAACCTTTAGGGTAAATAAGTATTTTTACTATTTAAAAGTTTTTGAAAAGTAAAAAAAACATTTGATCAACAAGTTTAAATTTTATTGACCTTTGGGGTACAATGATGTTTTTACTATACAAATAAACTTAAAAAGACTAAGATACTCCACTTCAATTTTTTAATAACCATTGAGCCTATGAAAAAGACCAAGACACCCCCACATCCAAGGCTTCCATTTTTTCAATCAAATGGAAAAATAGTAATTTCATTGTATATAAAAAGATAAAAATACTCCATCCCAAGCCTTCAAAGTTACAAAAATCTACTGTGTTGTCTCTTGATCTACAGTACACACAATAGATTTCCAACGTGAATTAGTGTTTTTTGTTAATTGTTGACCTACTAAATTAATCATTTTTGTACTTTTTATACACAACTAAGATTTTATAACAAGTTTAATAGATTCTATAATTATTGACCTACTAACAAAAATCTCTTGGTCAACACGTTTAAAAAACCTTCGGGGTACACTAGTATTTTTACTATACAAATAAACTTAAAAAGACTAAGATACTCCCTTTCAATCTTTTAATGACCATTGAGCCTATGAAAAAGACCAAAACACCTCCACATCCAAGGTTTTTATTTTTTCAATCAAATGACAAAATAGTAATTTCATTGTATATAAAAAGACAAAAATACTCCATCCCAAGCCTTCAAAGTTGCAAAAATCTACTATGTTGTCTCTTGATCCACAATACATACACAATAGATTTCCAAGATGAATTAGAGTTTTTGTTAATTGTTGACCTATTAAATTAATCATTTTTGTACTTTTTATGTACAACTAAGATTTTATAACAAGTTTAATAGATTCTATAATTGTTGACCTACTAAAAAAAATCTCTTGGTCATAACGTTTAAAAAACCTTCGGGGTACAATAGTATTTTTACTGTAAAAATAAACTTAAAAAGACTTAGATACTCCCTTTCAATCTTTTTATGACCATTGAGCCTATGAAAAAGACCAAAACACCTCCACATCCAAAGCTTCTATTTTTTCAATCAAATGAAAAAATAGTAATTTCATTGTATATAAAAAGATAAAAATACTTAATCCCAAGCTTTCAAAGTTGCAAAAATCTATTGTGTTGTCTCTTGATCCATAGCACATACACAATAGATTTCCAAGATGAATTAGAGTTTTTGTTAATTATTGACCTATTAAATTAATTATTTTTGAACTTTTTATGTACAACTAAGATTTTATAACAAGTTTAATAGATTCTTTAATTGTTGACCTATTAAAAAAAACTTTTGGTCAACACGTTTAAATTTTATTGATCTTTAGGATGTAATAGTATTTTTACTATATAAATAAACTTAAAAAGAATAAGATACGCCCCTTCAATCTTTTAATGACTATTAAGCCAATGAAAAAGACCAAAAAACCTCTACATCCAAGGCTTCTATTTTTTCAATCAAATGGCAAAATTATAAATTTATTTCATTGTATATAAAAAGACAAAAATACTCTATCCCAAGCTTTCAAAAGTTGTAAAAATCTACTGTATTGTCCATTGATTAACAATACACGCAATAAATTTTTAATGTGAATTAGAGTTTTTGTTAATTGTTTACCTACTAAATTAATTATTTTTGTATTTTTTTTTATGTACAACTAAGATTCTATAACATCAAGTGTAAAAATCTCCAAAACATGAAATACAACAAATATAAATATTTTATAGCTATAACAATTTCCATCTCGCAGTGTATCTCGTTAGCAGACTTAAATATCAGTGCTAAAAAAAAATAAAAAAGATTGTTTTGATAATTGAAATGGAGAAACACATGGGAAGTTTTAGACTAATCGATTATTAAAGGAATAAAACAAAACAAAACAAAAGACGATCTCTGTATTTTAAAAAAAAAAATATTACAAATTGCTGTTGTAACCATTACACTTATTGTCTTGAAACCACCCAACAACTCAATCGCTCCACTGCTGAAGAGATCTGAATCTCCAAACTTTCTATAAACCAAACCAGGTAAGGTCTATATATCCTCTTTCCGGTGAGAAAGCACAAAGGAAAGCTTCTTCATTTATGCTCTGGCTGTAAACTTAATATGGATACCATCACCGAATGAAATGATAGGGGTCCGAGAGACGTCTCCTCCCCTGATCTTCGTAAAGCTGGTATTTAAAAATATATATTCAAAGAGTTAGTACAAATAGTTATGGCATAAAATTAAATTTCCCGTATCCAATGTTCAAGTATGGCGACTATTAAGAGAAAAAAAACAAATCGTACCTGTAATCGGTGACCAGGATATGAAGAAAAGTCGACAAGACCAGCTTGCTGTACTCTGCCCCGGCACATTGTCTCGTGCCGCCACCAAATGGCATGAAATTCTTGGAGATGGTAACTTGGTCAAGGTCCTGTAGAGAATTAAAAAACCAACATGTATCAATAAAAAGCAGCCGTGAAAGAATTAATGGCACGCATATATGATGATGATGACAGTGAATCAAATTTAATCCACCCTAAGGTTTTGTAACAGTAAAATCTCCCACCTGCCAGCGCCATGGATTGAATGTGACTGGATCCTTGAAGGTATCAGGGTTCAACTGAGTAGCAGGGGTAACGAGCATTACTGTCCAACCAGCTGGAACAGTGTATCCTGGAAATTTCGCAGACGATCAATTAAATTGAACAATTTCGAAGAAGTAAACCGTAGAGATTTTAAATCAAGAATTGGCAGTGTACCTTTGACTTGGAAATCTTTCAGTGCCTTTCGGAACAAACCAGGTGGGATGTTGGAAATTCTAAGCGTTTCGTTGACAACCTGTGAATGATTGGTCACATTTCATAAGAACATAAGATTATCTTATTACCGCAAAAAGAAAAAAAAGGAAAAAGGGAAAGAGATGTTATTGGAAAGTTGTAATACAAAAGCACATTTTTTAGAATGTGGAGACTAACCATTTGTGTGAAAGTCATTGACCGGTACTCCTCCCATGTGAGGCGGGAGTTCGGGTTTTCCCTTTTCTTCACAATTGCCTCATGCTCAGCCTGATCGATTAAATTACACAATTAGCGCGGGACATGGTGTGAATAGAGTGGTGGCATCTTCAAATTGAAAGCTTAAAATTCGATGCTATTAGGGTATGTATACGTACTCTCAATTCCTCAACTACTCGAGGGTTCTCTGTTAGAAACTTGAATGTAAGAGTTAGGGTGGTTGACATGGATTCAAAGCTGGCAAACAAGATCCCGAACATGAGTTGGGGGATGAAATCCTCCGTCAAGAACTTCTCAGTCTTCATATCATCAATGGCTTGATCAAGAAAATCTCCCCGACGCTTTGATGGGTCGTTGAGCCTCTCCATCAGTGTATCCTTGAGCATTTTCAACATCTTCTCTCGGTCCTGAATCAATAGAAAGTTATGTTATTGAATGGTCATTCCTGAGCAGTGATTACCAAATATGAGCAAATCTCAAGGTTCAGGGACTCCTCTGTTTACCTGCATGCACTTGTGGAACGAAGTTCCAGGAATATTCAAAGGCAAGGAGATGAAACTGTTCAAGATCTTCGTGTAATTCTCACTGAGCTTCTCTTTTGAGTTCTCCGCATCATAACCAAATATTTTGTTTGCAGTAAAATTGAAAACCATCTACAACAACGAATGGCAGGTTAGGGTTAAGAAGACACATGAGAAAATGTTCATCAATACAGTGTATCAAGCACTGAAAATAAATAGTGCACTCACGACAGAGATAACTTGTTTGACGTCAACAGGTCCCTGAGAAGCCCACTTTGCCAAGTTGGTGTGAAGCATGTCTTCGATTTTAGGAAGCAATGATTCTTTAAGGCTCTCGACACCAAAGTGGTTCAAAGTTATGCTTCTCAAGTATTTGTGAACTGTACCGATAGCGTTCACCCTGGTTTCACCCTCGAGAGCGAAGAATTTGGCAAAGGAATCCAAATACCATAGCTCAACCAAGGTTCCTTCGTGTTGCAAGATGTACTTGTTCATTTCATAGTCAGTGGACACAATGATTGGCCTTCCAACCAAGCTGGTTTTAAAGATCGGTCCATACCTGAAACAGGGAGATCAATATGAATCTGTTAGTAGGGAATAAAGCAGGCAAGTATATATGATTTAATTATGAAATAAGATGCGCTGTTTTTTTCTCTCGCAAACTATGGCAGCCAGCATATTACTTTTGCATCCTTTTCTTGACGAATGGATGAAGGTCTAGAGATTTTCCAGGAATGATGAACTGGAGAGTTTCTCCAATGAGGGGCCAGCCCATGGAACCTGGAGGGAGAACTCCTTCAATTTTTGGGCTTCTCCATTTGAAAATCATATGAGTATAGTATATCACCACCAATGCTACAACAACCAATCCAATTGCCCACATCTTTTTGCTTGATCTTTCTCTCCCTCTTGAGCTAATGGATGTAAGCAAGAGAATGAAAGATAAGACAGAATGTTAATGAAGAGGTGGACGAAGAATGGTGCGACTACAAAGCATTAAATACAACTCCCGCTACGTGGTAATAGCATCTCCAAGTCAAATACTATTTAGAAAAGCCAAGTTGAAATATAGTTGTAATAGAATAGATATAGTTTTTATTTATTTATGTATATTCCAATGAGAAAAAGACATTTATAAAAACTTATTATATTTTAATATATTTAATACATAATTATTTTAATAATTTAATATGACTTCGTTGGATTGGCAGGTCTAAAAATAGCCTGGATGATTCTCAGTCAATCCAATATTAAAATATAAAATTAAAAAAAAAAAATAACTTGAGTCAATCCGGGTGAACTCGTTAAATTTATGACACGAGTCATGAGATAAAGATAATCTTATAAAAAATAAACGAGAAGAATATAACTTTAAAAAAAAAAATCAAGGGAATAAAACTAAAGATATATATATATATATATAGTTTTTTTAATAAAAAAATAATAAAATGGTATTTTATATATATCCCTCGTTGAAATTATATATATTTTTATTTAACATGGACGTTTTCAAAACAGCCGGTGGGGACTTGGTTTAGAATAGAACAAGAAAATGTCCAGCATCGATGGATGAAATCCTCAGCTACTATATTTTAATTAGGGCTACAGTGGATTTTCATGGAAATTAAATTAATTTGACCAGCCTAAAAGAAATATAACATAAATGTTCAGATCTTGAGTGGAGACTCAAGAATGCCGTTAAGTATGAGGTTGAATGCTTGACCTTTTAGCACCAATCGTAGCAGAGCCATTTCATAGTCTCCTGTCACCGGAGTTATTCCCAATGATTTTCAGCAATCAATTAGTTTCTTGACCCATTCCAGTCAACTTAAGCTTGCACCCGACGTCCTATAAAAAAAAAAAGCAATAATGAAAACAAGTGGTCGATTACACGAATCCCATTTCTTCCTCTTTGTGTATATATATATAAAATAGGAATCAATTGTTTGTAGTCAAATATGGATTACACGAATCCCATTTCTTCCTCTTTACTTTATATATATATAAAATAATATTATTTGCCTTAAATATATTCACGAGAGGCTAATTTTTTAAAAAAAATTTACAATTAGGATATTTTTTGAACTAACTTTCAAGTATTGAAACTAAATTTATCTCTCCAATCTTGAAATCTGACTACATCTTTTTCCTCTATCTCACTCAACCACTCGTCGATATACTACATGCTTTCATCGGTTTCTGTTTCCTTTTATTTTCCTCAGTTCTTAAGTTTACCCTTTTTTATTATTATTATAAAAAAAATAGAAAAATGGAGTATTAAGTTGAATATTAAATCAAATAAATGAATGGAGAATCAAGCATGAAAGCACTAAACATTCAATGAAAGAATATTTGATATTATTATTTTTAAAAATTAAATGTTCAACTCCAGCATGAGTTTTGTACAGGGTAATTTGATATTTTAGATTAGAGAAGAGGTCATTTGTCAATTATAAACTAAAAAAAAATACTGGGAGTATAGGAGTGCCAATAGCGGCATCTCAATTCTATAAATTAAAAAATATATACATATTAAAATATTTAATTATACAAAATAAAAAATTCTTCCAATTGTATTCACTAAACTTGTTTATCTGAATAAATAAATGATAAATTCACACCCTAAAAAACTCATGATCTAAAAGATAAACACAAATAAAATTGACTAAATAAACTCACGTCCTAAAACAATTTACACAAGGCCAAATACATTTAAAAGAATTGAAAGCACTCTGGTTCAACTTACCAGAGACGTATGCACTGTTATTCTTTATATAAGTGAGGTTGTTACAAGAGATAAGGGAGATGTCTATGTGTTTGTTACAAGAGATAAGAATTACATGATATTCAAACGTAACCAACAATACTAGGACTGTGCCAAGCTGTAAGAGGCATGCAAAGTGCAACAACAACGTCTTCACCATGCAGAGTGTAATAATAGCATCTTCAGCGTCAAGAACAAAGACTTTGCTGCAGTTTATTCGGAGTGGAGATTATGTGTGATGATGTTGATCCTTATCATTATCATTCCCCCGCAAACTAGCAGGGAGATCCAACACTGAGAGTTTGTCCCTAAGAAAACAGAATCGATAAGCTGTATGCCCCTTTTGTAAATATATCTACAGGTTTCAAGGAAGAGGGGACGTGTTGTAAGATGATGTCTCGGTTTGTCACCTTCTCTCGAACAAAGTGGTAATCCACTTCAATATGCTTAGACCGTGCATGAAAAATGGGATTGGAAGTAAGAGCTAGAGCACTGACATTGTCACACCAGACAATTGGAGTAGATTCAAGTGAAATTTGCAGTTCACACAAGAGCATGCGTAGCCAATATACCTCAGTTGTGACCAAGGCCAAGCATCGGTATTCTGCCTCTGTACTGGATTTGGACACTATAGGTTATTTCTTGGCTGACTAAGAGATGAGGTTAGGACCCATATACACACCATAACCACACGTTGATCGTCTATCGTCAGGATCGCCGGCCCAATCAGAATCACGGTAAGCATTCACAGAAAATGATTCTAGTTTGTAGAAGAGGCCATAATCAAGTGTATGCTTTAAATAGCAAAGCACTCGTTTAGTTGTTGTACAATGAGTAGAAGTGGGAGCTTGCATGTGTTGACAGAGCTGGTTCACTGAGTATGCAATGCCATGCTGGGTGAGAGTGACCTACTGCAGGGCACCAACTATTTGCCTATATTCAGATGGATCTGGGAGAAGTTCTCCATTAAATTTAGACAATTTGGAACTCGAAACACAGGGAGCGTGATATGGACGAATGCCAAGAAGTCTGACACGATTTAATAAATCAATGATGTATCTTGTTTGGCGAAGATGTAGACCAAAAGAATTGTGTGTAGCTTCAATACCCATAAAATATGTCAGCTGCCCAAGATCCTTCATAGCAAACTCAAGTTGCAAGTTAGAAATAAGAGATGTAATAAAGCATTGATCATTGGAGGTGACAAGGATATCATCCACATATACTAATAAAAAGGCATGAACTGAATCTTGGTGATATGTGAACAGAGACGGGTCAACTTGTGAGCTGAGAAAACCAAGAGATAAGAAAGCAGTAGATAGGCGATTATGTAATATCCCATATCGGCGGGTGAGGACTTGGAGGAGGGTCTTATATGAGCATGCTCACCTTGACTAGTAAGACGCGTTTTGGGGCCATGCGTGGCTGCCAAGAACAAATCCATGAGGCCTGTGGGCCAAAGTAGACAATATCTTGCTAGTGGGGTGAGGTGTTACAGATTAAACCAAGCCTGAGGGGCTTGCTTCAAGCCATAGAGTAACTTATAAAGCTTACAGACAAACTGGGGGTGCACAACAAACTGGGGGTGCACAGGGTCCTCAAAACCTTTTGGCTGGGCTATATAAACCTCTTCTTCTAAAATGCCATGAAGAAAGGCGTTGGAAACATCTAATTGCCGAATATCCCAATTGAAAGAAACTGCAATTGCAAGAACTATACGAACAATGGATGGTTTGATAACAGGGTTGAAAGTGTCATGAAAATCAATACCATTTCTCTGTAAATAACCAACAGCCACTAATCTTGCCTTGTGATGATCAATGCTGCCATCGGGTCTACGTTTGAGCTTAAATACCCATTTGCATGGGACCATATTTTTACTAGGAGGACGAGGGCACAATGACCATATTTCATTCTTCAGCAACGCCTGAAATTCACTGGCCATTGCTGCATGCCATTCAGGTATAGCAGCTGCTTGAACATAAGTACGGGGCTCAGAGATTACCACACTTGCATGCAAAGCTTGAAGAGGGTGACGAGTAGTGTAGTGGAGTTGAAAGTCGGGAAAAGTACGGGGTTTAGAGTGTCCAGTTTGGGATCTAGTAAGCATATAAGAAGAATAATTAGGAAGAGGGAGTTCACTGTCAAAATGATAAGAAGATGCAGTTTTGTGGGAAGCATTAGAAAGAGTAGCCAAAGATGTATTTGAAGAAGGGTGGTTGGGGGAGGACTCAGGGTGGCTAACAGGGAGGACTGGTGTGTGGAGTAAAGATGCAGGGGAGGAGTTATCAGGATGAATGAAAGGAAGGGGGGAAATTGGGTTATCAGGTAAGGTGCTATCATGGGAGGTATGATAGGGTGAATCTGTGTTAGGGGAAGACACATGGAAAAAATTAAATGGAGGAGAAGATTGAGGTAAAAATAGAGTATTTGAAGTACCTGAAGAGTCCAAGCAATTGGTAGAGTCAGTGAAAATAGATTGTTCACGTGCAGGAAAAATACCTTCGTCAAAGATCACATTTCGGGATATGTATACCTGCATGGAGGATGGATCAAAACACCGAAAACCTTTGATATTGGAGCAGTAACCAATGAAAATACAAGGCTTGCTACGGTAAGATAATTTATCAAGTGAGTAAGGACGAAGACAGGGAAAACATCGACAGCCAAAAATACGAAAATAGGAAAAATCAGGTGAGCATTGAAAAAGGTGTTCATAGGGTGAAGAGTAATCAAGAACCTTGGTAGGTAAGCTATTAATGATGAAAGTAGAAGTTTGAAAAGCATCAACCCAAAAAACCTTATGTAAGCCAGATTGGGCAAGGAGAGTGAGTCCCATTTCCATAATATGATGATGTTTTCTTTCGGCAATGCCATTTTGTTGGGTTGTGTGTGGACATGAAAAACGATGAAAAATTCCATTGGTAGTTAAAAATTGCTTAAAAATGGTAGAACAATATTCACCCCCATTATCACTTTGAAATTGTTTAATGGTGTAATTAAATTGTTTTTCCACTAAAAGCTTAAAGTTAACAAACATAGAGTAAACATCAGATTTATGAGAAATAGGAAAAAGCCAACAAAAACGAGTGTAGTCATCAATAAAAATTACATAATACCAACAACCACTTAAAGATGGAGTAAAAGTAGACCAAACATCAGAATGAATTAATTCGAGAGGAGTTGTTTATTCTCTTGAAGAATCTGAAAATGGCAATTGTTTAGATTTGCCCAGTTGACAAGACACATAAATACCTTGTTTATTAATGGAATTAGTAATTAGAAGAGAAAATTTAGAAATAACACGATGTAAAATGTTTGCCGAAGGATGTCCCAAACGACAATGCCAAGTGGAAGTAGAAGCCTTGACGCCAACAATCATAGTAAGAGCATGGAATTTGGATGAAGGGAGTTGACGAAGGTTGATTGGATACAATCCATTTTCACTTAGCCCCGTTAATAGCGTGTCCCCTGTCAGGATGTCCTTTATAGAAAAATTAGTGCCAGTAAGTTCAAAGAGAACATTATTATCTTTGCACAATTTATTAATGGAAAGGAGCTGAGCCGAAGTTTGAGGACAACAAGCAACGTCTTTTAAAGTGAGAATAGAAGAGTGAATTTGAATGGAATTAGTGCCGGTGTGTGATATATTCAAACTTGTCCCATTACCTACACCCATAGAATGATCACCATCATAAGGTTGAAACGTTGCAAGATTGGCAAGATTTGATGTTACATGAACGTTGGCACCACTATCAGCATACCATTAATGGTGATTGAGGTAAGTGGTATTAGCCTCAGCAACCATAGCAGCTAACTCGATTAGAGGATGACATCCCTGAAATGAATAGTTCATCCGATTAAAACAGTCTAGTGCCTGATGTTCATCTCGTTTGCAGATCTGACAGGGAGAACGAGAACGAGAGGCAATGGACGTAACAGTTGATGATGAGGATGGCAAGTGAGGTAATGGTTGCTGAAATTGAGAAAGAGAGGGACTGGAGCCTTTTGATGTCCCAGAAAACCGAATCTTGTTGCTGTTACGAGAGCCTGGTTTTGAACCAGGTTTATGCGAATAGAAAGCATAAGACCTCGTCTCCTGTTGAATAGTTTGACTATGGAATTTTTGTATAAGATCAAAATTCAGCAACTCTACATGGAAGTCTGAGAATGATATAGATTTCTCTTTAGCAAGAAGCATATATGTTGTCACAAAGGAATGAAAAGAAGAATTGAGACCATTGAGAACAGAGAGAATTAAATCCGAGTCATCAATTGGTTTCCCAACGGCAGATAGTTCATTAGCAAGGGACTTGACTGCATCCAAAAACTGTTGGCACTACATGGAGCCTTACTGTAAAGATTGTAACTTTCTCTTGATAAGAGAAATACGAGATGTAGAGGGTGCAGCAAAACGTGCACCAAGGGCTTGCCAAGCAAGCCGAGAGGTCTCAAGATCATAAATGGTGGAAACCACCGCAGGAGATTGAGAAGATATAATCCAGCCAAGAATCGTTTGGTCTTTATACTGCCAAACTACATAACCAGAATTAAGAATGACTTGGTTTTTATGTTCAATGTTGGTAAATTGGGGAGGGTTGGGTTCAGAACCATCAACTATTCCTATGAGGCCATAGCTGCGAAATAAAGGAAGTAATTGAGCACTCCATGTAAGAAAATTTGTACCATCAAGTTTAATGGAGATAACTTGAGCTGGAAGATGAAATGCAGCGGAAGAGAAGGAAGACTCTGTAGTGAGAGACATAGGATCAATAGAAGCGTGAGCTAGAGTAAGCTCTGATGCTATAAAAGAATTGAAAGCACTCTGGTTCAACTTACCAGAGACGAATGCATTGTTATTCTTTATATAAGTGAGGTTGTTACAAGAGATAAAGGAGATGTCTATGTGTTTGTTACAAAAGATAAGAATTACATGATATTCAAAATAACCAACAATACTAGGACTAGGAGTGTTCAAAAAAACTGAAAACCGATTAAATCGAGAAAACCGAAAAAAAAAAAGTCGAAAAAACCGAACCGTGCAAAAAACCAATTAAAATTGTGAAAAAACCGACCAGTTCAGTTCGGTTTCGGTTTTTTAAGCCTGGAACCAGAAAAAACAAACCGAACCGAACCCGAACAAAAAAAAACCAGAAAAAAACAGAGCCAAAACAGAGCCAAACCGAAAAAATCAAGCCAAACTGGAAAAAAACCGAGACAAACCGAGCCAAAACCGAGCCAAACTGGAAAAAACCGAGCCAAACCGGAAAAAACAGAGCCAAACCGGTTTGAACCAGTTTTTGCTCTAAAAAACCGAACCGAAACCGGTCGGTTTGAACCGGTTTCGATTCGGTTTCAGTTTTTTTTTTTTTTAAATTCGGTTTGGTTACTTTTTTTGATAAAAACCGAACCGAACCGAAAATGAACACTCCTAACTAGGACTGTGCCAAGTTGTAAGGCTCTGCATGCAAAGTGCAACAGCAGCGTCTTCACGATGCAGAGTGTAATAGTAGTATCTTCAACGTCAAGAACAAAGACTCTGCTGCAGTTTATTCGGAGTGGAGATTATGTGTGATGATGTTGATCCTTATCCTTATCACACATTAACAATATTATTTTAAAATGAATATTTTTTATTTTGAAAAATAAAATTCATTTGTATAAAACCAAATATATATATATATATATGAATTAGAATAATATATTGAAAAATCAAACACAAACAAAAAAAAAATTCTAAAAAAAAATTATATTAAACAATAGCATGTAAAACTCGTAATCTGAATCATAAGATTAGGACAAACTCATAGAAAAGAAATTGAAGATAATCACAAAATCAATATTTAAAAAAAAAAACAAATGCAAAATGATAAGATCATACAAAGCTGAATCCCCAATGAATCAAATGTAAAACAAAAATCATGAAAAATAAAATAAATTATAGAAAAGCATCTAAAAAATTTATGGTGAAAAAATATTAATTAAAGGGAAAATAAAGATTTGATTTGACCCATGCTCCGTAGTGGGTCATAATTTTTTCTTAAAGAAAAAACCTTGAGTACAAAGACTATTTTGATATTTATTTTACGTAATAAAAATTATAAGTATTGATTAAAAAATTTATGCAAACATCTAATATTCATCTGTTTAACTAAATAAAAAAAGTCGTTGATAATAACTAAAAGAGAAAGTAAAAAAATCAAGAGATTGATGGAAATCAAGATATTTGATCTTACAAAAGAAAATATTTACACGTTTGTGTCTACTGAACTTATTTATTAAAATCAATAAAAAAATAGAAATAAAAACACATATGAAATTGAGTGAATAAAATTAAAGGAAAAAAAATTATGCGTGACTGAACATATCATAAATATTATTTCAAAATAAAAATAAATATTATTTTTAGAAAAAAAAACTTATCTATATAAAATAAAATTAAAAAATCTGCAAAAGTTAAATACAAAACAACTTTTTTTAAAAAAAAAACCTTTATCTAAAAAAAACTCGCAAAACTCGTGGTCTAAGGTAATAAGACCAAGACAAACCGATCAAAAAGAAATTGAAGGTAACCACAAAACCATTTTGTTTTTCAAAAAATAATAATGTAGAATGATAAAATCATAAAAGAAAATGAGAAAAAAAAAAAGAATTCTCAACCATATATTAACACTTAAAACTTGTGACTCATATCATTAAATCGGGAAGCATGACAAATGGAAAAATCGTAAAGCCTAATCCCGAACAAATCAAACACCAAATGATGTAACCGGGAAAAAAATTAGCCATATAAAAAATATAATTAAAAGAATGAGGGTGAAAATTGAAATAAAAAAAATAAATTTGAAGGCATCTAAAAAAATTTAAATTTGAGGGTTAAACTGAAAAAAAAAACTTCAACGAAAGGAAAAGAAAATCAAAAGAATGAGAGCTAAATTGGGAAAAATAAGACAACATAAAATTTGATTGAAAGATGAAATTGAAAACCAATAAAACTTTAACAAAAGAGCTAAAGGTGAAAATGAGAAACAACAAGAATAAAGACCGGATTGGAAAAAACAATATATGACAGCTTCTAATTCAAGGACTGAATTGAAAACATAAAAAACTTTTCTAAAAGGGCTAGAGCTGAAAATAAGCGATAAAAAATATAAGAACTGAAATTGAAACAAAAAAAGAAAGAGGACAGACATGTACTTTCTCTGGAAGAGAGAGAAAAGAAGGAAGAAAAAAAAAGAAATAACAATCGATGACAAAACATCTATTAACCGCTGTCACGCGTCACACTAGGAAAAAGAGAACGTAGTGGCGCTTCTAAGGACATGACGGAAGTTCAGGTTTGAATAACCGGCGGCATCGCATACGTCGTTCAAAGGACACATACATCACCTACGCGCTAGCAACTTTTCAAATTAAAAAACAAAAAATCAATGTAAAATTACTAAAACACCCCCCCATTACCCTGGAAATAACAAATAAACCAATGTAAAATGATCAAAATACTCTTAAATGCATAACTGATCTTTTATCTTTTCTAAATGTAAATTCATATTTTTATTGTAGCTTAAGAAGTGAAAAAATTGAAAAGTCCTTGATCAACAACTCAAGTATTTTCTGACCTTTAGGGTAAAGAAGTATTTTTACTATTTGAAGTAAAAAAAAAACCCTTGGTCAACAAGTTTAACTTTTGTTGACCTTTAGGGTACAATAATATCTTTACTGTATAAATAACTTAAAAAGACTAACATACTCCCCTTCAATCTTTTAATGACCAATAAGCCTATGATAAAGACCAAAACACCCCCACATCCAAGGCTTTTATTTTTTCAATAAAAGGGCAAAATAATAATTTTATTGTATATAAAAAGATAAAAATACTCCATCCCAAGCCTTTAAAGTTGCAAAAATCTAATGTGTTGTCTCTTGATTCACAATACACATATAATAAATTTCCAACATGAATTAAAGTTTTTATTAATTGTTTACCTACTAAATTAATCATTTTTTGTATTATTTATGTACAACTAATATTTTATAACAAATTTAAATAGATTCTATAATTGTTAACCTAATAAAAAAATCCTTGGTCAACAAGTTTAAATTTTGTTGACTTTTAAGGTATATTAGTATTTTTACTGTACAAATGAACTTAAAAAGAATAACTTGCTCCCCTTAAATCTTTTAATGGTCAATGAGCCTATAAAAAGACCAAAACACCCCCACATCTAAGGATTCTATTTTTTCAATCAAATGGCGAAATAATAATTTCATTGTATATAAAAAGACAAAAGTACTTCATCCCAAGCCTTTAAAGTTGTGAAAATCTATTATGTTGTCTCTTCATCCACAATACACACATAATAGATTTCCAACGTGAATTAGAG
This sequence comes from Populus simonii, assembly GCA_007827005.2. Lineage (NCBI taxonomy): Eukaryota > Viridiplantae > Streptophyta > Magnoliopsida > Malpighiales > Salicaceae > Populus > Populus simonii. The sequence continues at coordinate 6,913,193 of CM017470.2, read as the reverse complement.
TTTTTGTTAATTGTTGACCTACTAAATTAATCATTTTTGTATTTTTTTTTATGTATAGCTATGATTCTATAACATGTTTAAATAGATTCTATAATTATTGACCTACTAAAAAAAACTGTTGGTCAACAAGTTTAAATTTTGTTGACATTTGGTGTACAATAGTATTTTTACTGTACAAATAAACTTAAAAAGAATAACATATTCCCCTTCAATCTTTGAATGACCAATGAACCTATGAAAAAAAATCACCCCACTTCAAAGGCTTCTATTTTTTCAATCAAAGAGCAAATTAGTAATTTCATTGTATATAAAAAGACAAAAATACTCCATTCCAAACTTTTAAAATTGCGAAAATCTACTGTGTTGTCTCTTGATTCCCAATACATATTTCAAATGTGAATTAAAGATTTTGTTAATTATTGACATACTAAATTAATCATTTTTGTATTTTTCATTTTTCATGGAAAACTAAGATTCTATAACATCAAGTGTAAAAATCTCCTAAACATGAAATACAACAAATATAAATATTTTATTGCTATAACAACTTCCATCTCGCATTCTATCTCGTTAGCATGTTAATGTTAATATATATAGATAGAAAAACAAATAACTTTAAATATTTTAAAATTAACTAACTTGAATTGTTTTTTTATATATAATAATTAACTAATATTTAATTACACAGTTACTAATCTTAAATATCTTAAAATTAACTAATCTTAATTATTTTATATTAAGTATATTAAACCTCAATTTATACAGATCTTAATTAAATTATTTATATGTTTTTTGTGGGGTTCAAACAAGCTCTTAGGCTTTATTTTTAGAAAAATAATTACAATAAAGAGTATTCTTAGATTGTCTTGTAATATATCTCCATAATCGCTAACCCAATCTCTTGGATTGTCTTGAACTAATCTTAAAAATAAGTAATTGCCAAACGAATAATTAGATTGTCTTGTAATATTTGATTTTTCTAACTATTTATTTATTCTACAGAAATAATAAGTTGGACAAAGCTAAAATTAATCATGGTCCCATATTTTCAATTGTCTTTTTTTTTTTTAAGCAAGACTTGCCTATAATTCTTATCATTAATCTACTAATTTGTATCACCATCTAAAATATTTGACATGATATGTAAGAAAAACTAGAGAGTTATTCAAGCAAAGTAATATGGGCCAATAACCAGCTTGCTCATGTTCCGGTGTGTTTGGCATTGTATTTTGAGAGTACTTTTAAAAAAATTAAATTTTTTTTTGCTTCAAATAAATATTTTTTTAATATTTTTATATCATTTTAATGTGCTGATATCAAAAATAATTTTTAAAAAATAAAAAAAAAATTATTTTGATGTTTTTAAAATAAAAAATACTTTAAAAAACAATCATTGCCACACTTTTAAACATAACAAGAGACATCGTTCATCTGATATTTTTTATTTTTTATTTTGTTTCCTGTTTCTTCGTTTTTTTCCCCTGGCGCATCTGAATGTCTAATACAGCAGACTTCAATATCAGTGTAAAAAAAAAAAAAGACTCTTTTGATAATTGACATGGAGAAACACATGGGAAGGTGTCCATTGATTATTAAAGGAATAAAATAAAACAAAGGACGATCTCTGTATTTTTTTAAAAAAAAATATTACAAATTGCTGTTGTAACCATTACACTTATTGGCTTGAAACCACCCTACAACTCAATCGCTCCACTGCTGAAGAGATCTGCAACTCCAAACTTTCATAAACCAAACCAGGTAAGGTCTATATATCCTCTTTCCGGTGAGAAAGCACAAAGGAAAGCTTCTACATTTATGCTCTGGCTGTAAACTTAATATGGATACCATCACCGAATGAAATGATAGGGGTCCGAGAGACGTCTCCTCCCCTGATCTTCGTAAAGCTGGTTTTTAAAAATATATATTCAAAGAGTTAATACAAATAATTATGGCATAAAATTAAATTTCCCGTATCCAATGTTCAAGTATGGAGACTATTAAGAGAAAAAAAAAACAAATCTCTACCTGTAATCGGTGACCAAGATATGAAGAAAAGTCGACAAGACCAGTTTGCTGTACTCTGCCCCGGCACATTGTCTCGTGCCGCCACCAAATGGCATGAAATTCTTGGAGATGGTAACTTGGTCAAGTTCCTGTAGAGAATTAAAAAACCAACATGTATCAATAAAAAGCAGCCGTGAAAGAATTAATGGCACGCATATATGATGATGATGACAGTGAATCAAATTTAATCCACCCTAAGGTTTTGTAACAGTAAAAAGTCCCACCTGCCAGCGCCATGGATTGAATGTGACTGGATCCTTGAAGGTATCAGGGTTCAACTGAGTAGCAGGGGTAACGAGCATTACTGTCCAACCAGCTGGAACAGTGTATCCTAGAAATTTCGCAGATGATCAATTAAATTGAACAATTTCGAAGAAGTAAACCGTAGAGATTTTAAATCAAGAATTGGCAGTGTACCTTTGACTTGGAAATCTTTCAGTGCCTTTCGGAACAAACCAGGTGGGATGTTGGAAATTCTAAGTGTTTCGTTGACAACCTGTGTACCATAATTAACATCGTGTGATTAAGAATATAAGTTATCTACCAAAAAATAATGAAAAACACGGTTTTTATTCCAAGACAAGAGGACCATATTAATTTTTAGGAAGCAGTGAATGATTGGTCATATTTCATACGAATATAACATTATCTTATTACCTCAAAAAGAAAAAAAAAGAAAAAGAGATGTTAATGGAAAGTTAAAATACAAAAGGACAATTTTTTAGACTCTGGAGACTAACCATTTGTGTGAAAGTCATTGATCGGTACTCCTCCCATGTGAGGCGGGAGTTTGGGTTTTCCCTTTTCTTCACAATTGCCTCATGCTCAGCCTGATCGATTAAATTACACAATTAGCGCGGGACATGGTGTGAATAGAGTGGTGGCATCTTCAAATTGAAAGCTTAAAATTCGATGCTATTAAGGTATGTATACGTACTCTCAATTCCTCAACTACTCGAGGGTTCTCTGTTAGAAACTTGAATGTAAGAGTTAGGGTGGTTGACATGGATTCAAAGCTGGCAAACAAGATCCCGAACATGAGTTGGGGGATGAAATCCTCCGTCAAGAACTTCTCAGTCTTCATATCATCAATTGCTTGATCAAGAAAATCTCCCCGACGCTTTGATGGGTCGTTGAGCCTCTCCATCAGTGTATCCTTGAGCAATTTCAACATCTTCTCTCGGTCCTGAATCAATAGAAAGGTATGTTATTGAATGGTCATTCCTGAGCAGTGATTACAAAATATGAGCAAATCTCAAGGTTCAGGGACTCCTCTGTTTACCTGCATGCACTTGTGGAACGAAGTGCCAGGAATATTCAAAGGCAAGGAGATGAAACTATTCAAGATCTTCGTGTAATTCTCACTGAGCTTCTCTTTTGAGTTCTCGGCATCATAACCAAATATTTTGTTTGCAGTAAAATTGAAAACCATCTACAACAAGGAATGGCAGGTTAGGGTTAAGAAGACACATGAGAAAATGCTCATCAATACCAGTGTACTGAAAATAAATAGTGCACTCACGACAGAGATAACTTGTTTGACGTCAACAGGTCCCTGAGAAGCCCACTTTGCCAAGTTGGTGTGAAGCATGTCTTCGATTTTAGGAAGCAATGATTCTTTAAGGCTCTCGACACCAAAGTGGTTCAAAGTTATGCTTCTCAAGTATTTGTGAACTGTACCGATAGCGTTCACCCTGGTTTCACCCTCGAGAGCGAAGAATTTGGCAAAGGAATCCAAATACCATAGCTCAACCAAGGTTCCTTCGTGTTGCAAGATGTACTTGTTCATTTCATAGTCAGTGGACACAATGATTGGCCTTCCAACCAAGCTGGTTTTAAAGATCGGTCCATACCTGAAACAGGGAGATCAATATGAATCTGTTAGTAGGGAATAAAGCAGGCAAGTATATATGATTTAATTATGAAATAAGATGCTCTGTTTTTTTTTCTCGCAAACTATGGTAGCCAGCATATTACTTTTGCATCCTTTTCTTGACGAATGGATGAAGGTCTAGAGATTTTCCAGGAATGATGAACTGGAGAGTTTCTCCAATGAGGGGCCAGCCCATGGAACCCGGAGGGAGAACTCCTTCAATTTTTGGGCTTCTCCATTTGAAAATCATATGAGTATAGTATATCACCACCAAGGCTACAACAACCAATCCAATTGCCCACATCTTGCCAAGTTTTTAGCTTGATTCTTCTCTTTCTGTAGTTAATTGATGTAGGAAACTGAAGTAAAGAGTTGAGTGGAGAGAATGAACAAGGAGGAGCCTTAAATACAACCCAAGTCATAAGCTACGACCAATTCAAAACTGTTGTACTATGACTTCTTTTTCTTTTTTTTCTTTTTTAAAAAAGGAGGAAATAAAATAGAAGTAGGAGTTGTGCTTTATTTGTTTTTATTAGAAAATAACATTAGAAAAGGAAAGAGTGTGGTGAAATATAGCCGCCTCTCTCTCTTTCTCATCATTTGTCATTTCAGAGACTACGTTCTTCCCCCGCCATTTGAGTTGACTCCAAATGTGTTTGATAAGTGGATTGTTTCCCCCTTTTTCTTTTTGCTTATTCTCCGGTCATCCTTTTTTGTTTTTTATTTTTCGTACAAGCAATCAATTAAATTTAATATAATACTTATGTGCCTTATTTAATGTTACTTTAATATGAAACTTATAAATTTAATCATTAAAAAATTATTGTATAGTTATGATAAGGATGTTGTGTTAAATGAGAGCATAGAATCAATATTTTGTGAATGGGATTAAAAAGTACCATAAAATAATAGTCCTTGCCTTTTGTTTTTAGTTTTTCTCAATTGAAACTGGTTTCCTTTGTTTTGTGAAGCTTGGGACAAGCACAATGGTTTTTTTTTTTTTTTTTTTTTTATGGGAATCTTAGAATAACATTATCAGAAATTTGGTGAATACAAAAGAATTACCGATGGAATTTTTTCATTAGTATAGTGCGATGAATTTTACTAACAGAATTTTTCATCGCTATATCCGTCAGTAAGCACTTATAGAAACATTTTGTCGGTATATACCGAGAGAATTACAGTGGAAAAGAAAGAAATAAAAAAAGATAGAAAAATACGATGATGTGTAACATTTACCGTGGCTTAACCGACAGAATAAACCCAACGGTAAAGTTCATCTCTAAATATACTGACGAAAATATTCCCTCGGTATATACCGATGAAATTACAAGCGATATTACAATTGGATTCAAAAAGGCAAATCATACGGTGACGTGACACTTTTTACTAAAAGAATGACCGAGGGAATGCTCGACATAATAATTTAGTCGGTAAATTCATCATTAATATTTAATTTATGACCTGACGATCGACCCTCCTCTCCCTCTCCCTTATTTCTCTTTCTTTTTTATACATTTGTTTTTGCAAACTACCACCCCCCAATCTCAACACAATTCAACCTCCCACAATAAATCTGACCACCATAATACTCGATTTGTCAGCATTCGTGTTTTGATTCAAATTTTATTGAGGATTCTTCACATTAAGTAAACAAATCTATCCTTTTTTTTATTTGAACACAATTTTTAAACGTTAAATTTTTTTTTTTTGCATATTTTTGTAGTATATGCATTTTGTTTGAGTGTTTACTTGTTTTATAGTTTTTTTCTCATATAATTTTGTTGTATGGATTTATGATTTGTACATGTTATGGTTTATTTTAGATTTTGTAAAATTATATTTGCTCGTAAATTGATGAAACTTATGTCAAATCTTTTACTTTGGGGTTTTATAATGAAATAAATAATAGTTTATTTAATGAGTTCCTTTTTATATTTTGTCAATTTTATTGTTGAGTTTTAATTTTCAATAAATGTGTAAAAAATTGAATTAATATAGATATATAATTGATAATGAATTAAGAGAACTATTAAAATAGATTAAATAAGATTGAGCTAAATAAATATTTTTACAAATTTATTTAGTTAATATAATTAAATAATACATGTTGTCATCATTATTTAAATATGTTTGATATAAGTAATGGATGATCATTCATGGATGTATCGAGATTCACCTCAGGGGTTGTGGAGGATGAACTATTGTAATAAGGTTTAGGGTTTTATTAATTACACACTATCTAATCCGAGAAATATTAGTGGAGGCAGCATTAGATGTTCATGTAAGAAATATAAGAATAAATTTTTTTATCAATCCAGATGTTGTAACGATGCATTTTTTACAAAAAGAGTTCATGTGTTGGTATGTATATATGAAACCATATGTTTCTCACTATACCATGGTAGAAAGGATGGTTGAGTCAACTTCTAGTGCTAACAATGTGTATGGAGTTGTAGATGACAACAATAATCCTCAGGGATTGTGGAGGATGAATTATTGTAATGAGGTTTAGGGTTTTATTAATTACACACTATCTAATCCGAGAAATATTAGTGGAGGCAGCATTAGATGTTCATGTAAGAAATATAAGAATAAAATTTTTTATCAATCCAGATGTTGTAACGATGTATTTTTTACAAAAAGAGTTCATGTGTTGGTATGTATACATGAAACCATATGTTTCTCACTATACCATGGTAGAAAGGATGGTTGAGTCAACTTCTAGTGCTAACAATGTGTATGGAGTTGTAAATGACAACAATAATCCTTATAGGAATATGGTTATGAATGTAATGAGAATGAATCAGGGTGTCGATCAATGTCCAATCATAGATGAAGAACCTAATACAAACACGACCAGTTTTTTTATTTTTTGAAAGTTTCTAACGAACCATTATGAGATAGTTGCAAAAATCACAGTAAATTATTGACCATTGCATAGGTATTCACCATCAAGTCGAATCATGGGTTAAATGAGGTTGATTATGATAAAATTATAGAATAGGCGAGAAACATTTTACCTAAAAGAAACAGGATGAAAGAGAACTTCTATACTGCTAAGTCTATGATGAAACATCTTGGTCTAAAATACCAGAAAATTGACATGTGTCCAAACTTCTGCATATTATACTGCCTTGAAAATGCAAAGTCGATCGGGTGTAGAACATGTGAGCATTCTCATTATCAACCCAGAACTGGCAGGAGAAGGACTCGTGTAGCACACAGAAAAAAAAACTTAGATACTTTCCAATCACACCTAGACTGCAGAGGTTATTCATGTCACCAAAGATTGTTGAACACATGACATGACACCAATCATATGATGCGGTGGATAAAGTGATGATGCATTCTTCTGATGGTGAAGCCTGAAAACACTTTACAGTATGCATCCCTAGTTTTTAGTGGAATCAATAAACATGCATCTTGGATTATGTCTAGACGGATTCAATCTATTTGGGTCATTTGTTACTCTTTATTCTTGTTAGCTGGTGATATTTATGGTTTACAACTTGCTACTAGGAATGTGTATGAGGCCGGAGTTCATGTTTTTATTTACAGTTATACCTGATCCTAACGGTCCAGATCGGAATATAAATGTTTGTATTCAACTGTTGATTAATGAGTTGAAACAGTTGTGGTTATACGGGGCTTTGACTTATGATGTATCGAGAAAATATAATTTTCTGATGAAGACAACTTTGATGTGGATTATCAATGATTTTCTTACTTATGATAAGGTTTTTGGTTGGAGCATGCATGAAAAACAAGCATATTCATATTTTATGGAAAATAACAAAGCATTCACATTAACAAACAACAATAAAACATCATTTTTTACTATTACTAGCGATTCTTGCCAATGGACCACAAGTACAGAAAAAACAAAAAGGACTGCTTTATTGGCAGGGTTGAAAGAAATGTTGCATCGTCGCTTCTTTTGGGTGAGGAATTGTATGGCGTGATTTCGGGAGTATAATGACATTATGTTTGGTTTTCAATCCAGTAAGAAGAGTTTTCTGGTTTTGGTTTGACCCATAATTGGGTTAAACGAAGTATTTTTTTAGAGTTTCATTATTGGAAGACCAATCTTCTCCGCTATAACTTTGATATTATGCACATAAAAAAAAACATGTTTGAGAATATTTTTAACACAGTTATGGACGCGAAGGGAAAGACAAAAGACAATATCAAAACTGAAATGGATATAACTTTGTTTTGTCACCGTAAAAACATGGAGTTGGTTTATGTTGGATCACGGGTTGCAAAATCTAAAGCCAACTTCGTCTTAGACAAGAATGCACAATTACTTATCTACTAATGGCTTAAAAATCTGTGTTTTTCTTATGGACTTGCCTCAAATATATCAAGGTTGGTGAATTTAGAGGATTGCAGATTGTATGGAATAAAAAGTCTGACTACTACGTGTTTATGCAAACACTCATTTCATTAGCTTACCGGGATTTATTGCCAAAAGGGATATGAGATGTACTCATGGTGATCAGTGATTTATTTAGAGATATATGCTCCAACAAGTTATAAACATTACACATGGAGAGGCTTGAAACGAATATTGTCTAGACAATATGCAAACTTGAGATGATATTCCCTCCATCATTTTTCAACTCGATGGAGCATCTACCCATACATTTACCGTTTGGGGCAAAAGTTAGAGGCCCAGTCCAATACAAATAGATGTATCCATTCAAGAGGTTAAGCATTACACATACATTGTAAGTAAAATTCAAAACATCCGTTTAATTCCATGCAAATACTTATTCAACCTTAAAAGAAAAGTAAAAAATAAGATGCATTTTGAAGTTTTGATATGCGAGGCCTATATTGTTGAAGAGATCTCAACATTTATCTCATACTATTTTAAGCTTCTACTAAGAACAAAAATCAACAGTGTCCCAAGGTATGATGATGGTGGGAAAATTTCTTCAATTGAAAACTTGTCAATATTCTCCCATCTTGGATGACCCGTATTAAAAAATATTATGAGGGGAAGATATTTGTCTGAAATAGAATTCAGACAAGCACACAATTATGTGTTATTTAATTATGATGAGCTGAGACCTTTTATTTAATAAGTATACTACTTAACATGTCATTATTTTTGAACAATTTATCTCTTATAATATCATAAACTGATACATTGTTGAACTTCTCGTAAACAACATCGTCAATATTTATTGTCCCAAAACTACAACTAACTGAATCTTAAATCTTTCAATTACAAGATGAATAATTTTTCACGTGGTTCAGAACACATTTAAGTACTATTTAATTATTCTTATATCTCATGATACTTAATTTCATTACATATTTCTTGTTAATCATTCATGGTTGTACTTCATATACTAGTTTTATCAATTGTGAAGGAATGCTAAATTAATAGTTATGGACGAAATTCACTTCAATGTAATGACAATGATGTTAATATATTATTGAATGACAAGGAAATATTTATTTTATTATTTTGATGTGAATAGGCGTTACTGTGTTATACGTGCAACTGTGAATTTAAATATTTGCATGATGGATAGATAGGGAATACAAATATAATCTAGCATCAGACACTGTTTTACACCAATGGATATACTGATAGAATGTGACCATCGGTATATTCTAGAGGCGAAGGAGATTGTTTTCCTTTTCACTAGCACTGTTCATGGTGTTAATTACACATGAAAATAATAACAGAATATTTCCGTTGGTATATTGTAGTGGTGAAGACAATTGCTCTCCTTTTCCTAATACTGTTCATTATGTTAATTACACATGGACATACTAACAGAATATTTATGTCGGTAATTTTAGTGACGATGAGAACTGTTTACTTCTTAACGCACTGTTCACTTCTCAAGGTGGTGATAATTAATACGTTTTTACCTACGAAATCACTGATGCAATGAGAATTTCAACTCACTGACTATTAATGCTTTTTCTGACTGTGGTACATGTTCCCTGATGGAATGTGAATTCTAAGACGTTGGTAATTAATGCTCTTTCTGATTGTTGATCGTTCACTCTTTAATGATGGAATGAAAATTCATTCGTAATATTTAGAGGGGTTTCTGAATTTTTTTGTGTTAATTGAAAATTTTATTTTTACTTCACAGACGAAATCACTGATAAAAATTTAAAAAATATTAATATTTAATATTCTATTGGAAATTATGTCGGTAATACCTAATATAAAAGTCCACGAGCGCATCAGACAAGGCTTCTTCTTCTTCATTCTTCTTCTTTCATCCTCTCTCTATTTTTCTCTCTTCTTCTTCTCTTATTTTTGTTCACGACCTAGGCCAAAATCAAGCATCATCTTCTCTTCTAATCATAAGGTATGTTGTCTTCCTTTATTTTTCTATTTTCAGTTTTTTTTTAACAATCCCTTTTAATTTATTTTTTTCTTTTTTGTTTAATTCTCAACCGACACTAAGCAGGCCATAAAGGTAAGAATTTTTCTTTCTTTTTTCTTCTTTATTTGTGCTTTTTAAAAAATTTTGTCATTATTTTTGTTCAATTCCGTGTTCAGTTTTAATTGTTATTTAAATATTTTTTCATTATTTTCAAGAATTTTTGTTTTTGTTTTAAATTTTGTTGTTCAATTTCAATTTAATGTGTAGGATTAGTTTTAATTATTATTTTGATTTTTTGTTAATTTAGATTTTTTTTAATTTAAGATTAAATATATTACGACTTAGAAAATGAGAATTTTGTCCAAAATTGAATTATTCTAATTTGTTGGAAGAAATTGAATAAAATCAACTAGTTTATGGCATATATATTGTGTATTTGTAAGTTTAAAAATTCTAGGTAGCCTACCATATAGGTGAGGTGCTATCGAGTTTTTTAAAATAGAAATCATTTAATTTTTTAACTGTTAATTTGTGTATATGCCACGAGAAAAGTCTATTGCACGTCTTGAGAACAATATTACTGCTAGTTCTTCTAGCAATAATGCTGACGACCACAAATCATTAGGTGTCAACCAAGAATAGGCACATGAGGCATAACCATCGACTCATAACGTAGAGTCGTCGAGTGCGATATTGCAACGTCGAGAGAGGGTCCCTTCACAACAAGATCTTTTTACCTGTAAGTACGAGGTTAAATAGAAGGACGACCTTTTTAATGTAAAAATGATTTTCCTACTTTCACAATGACATGTTTAATAATTTTTTAAAAGATAATTTTGTTTAACGAATGTAATTTCAGGTTTATAAACATTGAGGCTGCAAGAACAATAAAATCAGCCTTTAAATCGTCGATAAAATTTTTATTATTTCAATGGAGTTAGGTTTCCAGACATCCTGAATGAAAACCATAGATTGATACATGATTTTCAAGGTTTAAGGTTAATATTAATTTTTTTTATTATGTTAATTTGGTTAGTTTATTGAAATTACTATAATTTTTCTTTTATAATTTTTTACTACAAGGAAAAATTTGAATGGAAGAGAACTGATAATAATGTTGCGATGAGGATTTTGGAGAATCACATTACAACTAGGTAAGATCAAAATTAGGATAATTTTTTTATCTCAAATATTAAAATTTTATTTTTTATTTATTAACAGATATTTTATTTGGTTAGACTAGGAATTACCGGAGAGAGTTTCATCTATGAATTGTTTCCATGCTATTTATTTCATGGTAAAGACTCTTGATTAAATCACAATCTTTTCCATGAACAAAGATTTTAATATTAATCCCAGATAATATTATAATACGTGGTCATCACAATTCGTGATTTTATTGTAATCCGCTCGTTAAGTTTGGGCTCATTAGGCCGTTTAAAGAGGATCTGGGGTAGGCGACGGGGAGTTATACAAACTTATATTGACTGGAAAATGATGCATGACTTTGGATTAATGCTCAAAATTATAATTAATAGAGCGAGATTGTTGACCAGTGGGTCTATCACGTAAACTAAATTAAAAGATATATATTTTTTAAAAAAATAGTGCAAATTAACGTATATTAAAAACATTTATAAACCATTTTATATCCATTCAAGTGATAGTCATTTTAGGTGGCATTCCACAGAGCACATGGTATGGATACAAAACCGTATGCACTGAGATAAGAATATATTTAATTAAAATAAAAGCAGCTTCCTAGCATGGCTGACCTTTGGAAAAACGGTCGATGGCTTCCTCGCAATTATTAAAGGCAGGCACGATACCTGTTCTGACTTCTGCTTCTGCGTATTTGCTCCACTGCTGAAGATATTTGACGGGACCTTCATTCCTAAAGTCAGATCTGTTCTTCGAGTTAATTCCCGGAGACGAGAGCCACCACAACCGGTCCTCATTGGACGATGACCAATGCCTTTAGTATTATCATATCCCACTACTGCTCTTGGTCAAACACGTTGGGATTATTGAAATCCCGATCAGGAGACGATTTTTTCTTGAAGCCAGCCAGTGATGACGAGTTCTAATTCAAAATATTATCATTTGAAAATTGCGGATAAAACAATATTGCTATAATTTCCAGTTAGACCTCTTCTTTTTTGTTTGTTTATGTGCACTAAAAAAATAATATAAATTATGCTTTGAAATCTTGATTAATAGTTTAAACTACTTGAGTAATATAATTTTTTAATATAATATCAAAATCAAACAGTTATTTAGAGTTGAAAGAGGAGGGCGATAATTAATTATCATGGTAAGGAATTTGGAGATGCAACTGTCGCTCGACTGATGCAGCCATTGCCGTCATTTCCTGGTAATTAATTTGTCAGGAGCTGCAGGAGGGAGGGCGATAATATTAATTAATTGGGATAAACATAAACTCAGTTTGCTGGGTGACTAATTTGGGTACAAGAGGAGTAATCAATTGTTTGTCAGAAGAATAAAATAAAAATTGACCTAAGATCAAGTCTGGCTGCTGAATAATAAATTAAATATTGATGTGATCGTTTTGTCAGCCGTCGAAAGTGGAAACTAGATGCAACGTAAGTAATACACGTGTACATATAAACATAACAATGACAACAACGTAAGCAAAACACGTGAATCCACATTGCACATTACTAGCTCTCCACTCACTAGATTGAAACAGTAAATGTTTGGTTTTATCCCATATACCATGAAAAATTTAATTGACTGGTAAGGATAGTAGGGTTTTTTTTATTATTGTTTTTTAACAGTAAAAATATGACAATACCCTTGATATATATAAAAAAATAAATTAGACTCGGCACGTCTAGGATTATTTTTGTCTTTTTATCCTTAACTACTTAAATGCTATTACGTCAAAGAAACTTTAGTTTTGATCGAAGGTTATTATTGTCATTTTCAACTTGTTTTTTTTTAGGTATTGCTAAATGGGATTAGAGGTATATTTTTCCTTTAGTGTTTAATAAATATTAAAAAAAAAACAAGTTACTAAAATGCTCTTAAGGTTAACAAAACCCTAGTTTTGGTCGAGAGTTGTTTTCATCATTTTAACTTTGTTTTTTTAGGTCATCATTTTAACTTTGTTATTTTAGGTGAGATTATGGGTAAAATTGAATTTTAATATTTAATCAATATCTAAAAAAAAAAATGATGACAAGAGTGTTGCATATGTGTGTCTCCACCTAAAAGCCAAACGATTGCTTTTGAAGCGACATTTGAATCTTCTCAGCCTCTTCTTCATTCCTAGCCGACGTGTGTCCTGACTGGACCTCTAGTTTGATTCTAGCAACCCTTTTTTTATTTTTTTTTTCTCTCTTTTCCTTACTTTTCGCGCTTGGCCATCTAGATTTTCAAGGCTGCTCCCCAATTTGTTTCATCTTCAAACCTGGTCCATGTTCTTTTGGTTTCTAATTTTTGTCCTTAACTCTTTTATAGAGTTTTGATTTTTTTTTTCTCAATTTCATTCATCAATCTCAGTTTGTCATGTGTTGTTTTTTTTCACTTTGGTTCTTATTCTTTTGATTTCTATTTTTTTCTCTTAACCCTTTTGTATAATTTTTATTTCCTTTTAATTTCACCCCTCAATCCAGATTTATAATATGTTATTTTCTTTCAATTTGGTCCTTATTCTTTTGAATTTTTTTATTCCTTTTGCTAAAGTTATTTTTCTTTCAATTTCACTCTTCAATCAGAGATTTATAGTTGCCCTCTAATTTATTTTGTATTTCAATTCTCTTATTCTTCTAATTACTATTTTTCTTGGATCCTTTTATATAATTGACTCTTCTTTTTAATTTCATCATTCAACGTTTAATTTGCCCGAGATTGGATTATATGGTTTTTTTTTTCATGTATGGTGCTTCCAGTCTAATGACCTAAATTATGGATTTGAAAAGCTAATGTGGTTGACATTTTTTTTTATTTTCTTTTTCAATTTTATCATTCAATATTTTTCTTTTAAAAAAATTACTTTGTGATTTTCTTCATTTTTATTTCCTATTAGATTATCCTGATTTTATAAAATAAGCCACGCGTTTTGTGGATTAATTCGGGTTGGCTCACCTCTTATTAACCAAGTTACATGTTTATCATGCTACCTCAAGTTGACTCAGACTAATTTTTTTTTGTTCCTCTTTTATCCAATTTCATAGTTCCAAATGTTTTTTTTCCACGTTGTAGTGATTTTTTTAAAAAACAAATTCATCCATTTATTATCATTACTTAATTTTTTATAGTTTAATTAAAATAAAATTAGCTTATTAGACTTGGTTAGGGCTATAATCCGAGTAGCACAAGTTTAATTAAAAATTATCGTTACCTAATTTTTTCTTTTTCTTTGAAACACAAAAAAAAAATTAAATAGGGTCAGACATGTGGTGCCAGGTGTCAGATCTGACCCTTTGCAAGTATTTTCTCTCTATTTTTTTGCTTTTTTTTCTTTGGTTTTTTTTACACTTCAAAAGTTTTTTACTAGATTTACTCACTTTTTAGTTTTATAGTCTTTAAATACTATTATAAGTTTTTATTTAAATCTTGATATCCTTTTCAATTATTATGTATCTTATCATAAAATAATAATACTCATAATAAATTATTTATGAAAATTTGATTGAAATCAGTTGTTTATTATTAAAATGTTTAAATAGATCGAGAACATGATTTTATCATATTTATGATTATTTTTTTATTATCTTTCAATCACACAAAATATAGACATGCCATTTGATATTTTTTTTGTTTACTTGCTTTAATATATATATAGAAGAAACAATGCTTCCAATTAAAAATATTATGTTGACTAAAATAAACAAGAAATTCATTGATATGAAACTTTATCTTTATAATTTTTTTTAAAATAGTTGTGTTCTTGGTTCCTAGTCGAGTTTTAAAACTATGATAAAAATCATTTTTATCTTTACATTTACCCGAATCAACTAGATTAACTATTATACAAAGAATTGAACAAGTTTGTCCTATCCCTTTTAGTGAGACAAGAATTTCTCCACTATAATAGCCTTAGATAGGACAAAAATTAATTTTTATATTGTTCAAAGGTACATTAAACAACTTCACAAAAAAATGTTATATTTAGTCCATCATTGTCCAGCATATCAAACACTACCTAATCTTATCATCCCTACCAAACCACTATAAACATGTTTGGGAACGCGGTGCAAACTGCGTTCCCAAAATTATTATTTTTTTTTTGCTAAAATTTAATATGATTTGTACGTTTTGGATCGTTTTGATATGCTAATGTCAAAAATAATTTTTTAAAAATAAAAAAAATCATTGGTATGCATTTCGGCACAAAAAGTTATTTGAAAAGCAACCGCTATCTCACTACCAAGCACCCTCTATATGTGTCTCATTTTTTCTTCTTCTACCGTTTAGTAGTATGGCAAGAAGTTGTAGGAATATTTTGTCTCAATTATAGTTTTGAAAGTATTTGGTTAAACAATATATATAATAATTTTGCATGAGTCCTACTGAAAACTCTATTTTAAAACCTTGATTACAAAAAAAGCTACAATTCATAGGTTTTTTTAAACTTATTTTTTCAAATCGCAAAAACTATCATAATACCAAACATAATAAAACTTAAAAGGGGATTTCAAGTTACCCCTCTCCAAATATGTGTGTCCTTGTTAGTGCACTTAGCACACAATTTGGATAGCTTAAAAGTGAATATGGGTATAATGACAAGCTTAACAAAGGAATTTTATAGAATAACTAGTTATATCATATTAATTATTTTACAAACTTATTTTTTTTTAAAATAGATATTGTGGTTTGGTAGGAATTATAAGATTTTTTTTACTGATATCAACGATCATCCTAAAAATATTAAGAGAAAATATTTTTATTATTTTTTGTGGATCATGAGTTTTATTTTGTCTCATTTTTTTGTACCTATTTTTCTTTTCAAGATAAATCTAAATAGTAGTTAATAGTATATCTTATCTCTATTCATATTTTGTTATTATTTTAATGCATTAAAGAAATTGATTTAAATGAATTAGAGCAACATCTTTTAGAAAGATGGTTCAATTATTACTTTTTTAGCTTTTACTAACATGTAAAAGCAACTTAACCTTTTTTCTTTTCTCAAATTTAATCATCCAAGTATGAATGACATGATGCAATTCCAAAGCTATTCTTTTTTCAACCATCTAGTAGGTTATCCAGTAGTAAGAGTTTAGGACCAAAAGATTTGCTCTCCTTGTGATCTCAGGTTCGAGCTCTGTGGTTGCTAATATGATGGCCACTAGAAGTTTACATGGTCGTTAACTTCAGGATCCGTGAAATTAATCAAAGTACATACAAGCTGTTCCAAACATCCATGTTAATAATAATTAAAAAAAAATCTATCATCTTTCCTCGTAACATTGTGAGGGGACCTTTACTTTTAGACTCTTGAATTAGCTTTTGAAGTTTTAATCTTCTACTCAATTTTAATTTGTTCCTAATAAAAACTCTTTCTCAAAGCTCTCATACTCTCGCACCATGTAATTTTCAAAGTTTCATTGGTTTAGATTTTAACCATTCACCAGCTCATATCTCCTCTTATTTGTCTCTGTCTTTCTTATTCGATGAATCATTATTTTTACAAGTCACAGTACTAGTTCTTGGTATCTTACTTGATTATAACTTTTTTACAAATAGTGTAAGGAAAAACACAAAATCAAAGCCATCCTTTAGCAAGAATAGTGAATAATCGTCTACTCATTGTGTTTGTTTTGTTTCATCCATTAATATCAAAATTATGGGCCGTAATGGACCATAACATATGGATCAACTCATTATGGGCCGGAGCCACAAACCCTGTCTAGGCAAATATCATTTGTCCAAATTAATCGATTTCATTTTTTTTTGGTTATCTTGTTTTTTTTTTAATATAAATTAGGAACTTTAAAACAATATTAATGATCACACATTGCATTGGGATTTTAAGTGAAAAAAATAGAAGAAAGAACGTTTGCTTAATTGAATTTCCAGTTGAAGTGATGCCATGGAAAATATGATTCAATTAATTGTTTTTTTTTCATAAATAAATACTTCTTGTTTTTCAAATTATAAATGCATGGTTGCATGATTTCTTTAGTTTCGAACCGAATTAATCATAGGAGTCCGTTGATTATATGAGATATTAATTAGGTTCAAGATGTTAAATCTAAATTAATAGAAAATAAATACAGATTAAAAAGAAAGAGATTAAAATTTTCATTAATCTAAATATAAAAAAATTATATATGGATTAAACTGAAAATATTATTTTACTCTTAATAAATAAAATAAGATAAATATATATACTCCTTAACATAAAAATCACCAAAAAAAAATTGTCATCTATTTATTCATTCATTAAAGAAATAAAATAAAATAAAATAAAATAAAGATTTAAATTATTCTCCTTCATCCCCAGACAAGTGTGTTTATTATATACAAGATTTAAATTATTTCTTGGTTCACTGAATTTTTTTTATATCGTACGTCTTTCATACATTTTTTTTCTTACTGTGCCACATTTAATTACTTGAAAAATTTAAAATACTGATGCGGCGACGTATAGATAAGGGACTAGTAACTATAAACTGGGAAACAGAGTAACAGTCCATAAACTTCCAGGGGTTACAAAAAAAAAATTCTTCATTCATCCTTGGCTGTGAACTTAATGTGGATGCCATCACCGAATGACATTACCGGATTGCGAGAGACGTCTCCTCCCTTCACTTTAGTAAACCTGGCAAAAACCAATCCAAAGAGTTAACAAAAGAGTTCCTGTCCAAGCCAAGCATGGAGATTATTAAAAGAGAAATCAAATATACCTGTATTTGGTGACCAGGACATGCAGAAAAGTAGACATGATCAGCTTGCTGAACTCCGCCCCGGCACAGTGTCTTGTGCCGCCACCGAATGGGATGAAATTCTTGGAAATAGTTACTTGATCAAGATCCTGTGTACCATTGGATAAATTAGCGATGAAAAGAGAAATAATCAGTTGTGACTTGTGAAGGAATGATGCTTGTTAGAGTGTATTGGTCCATGTTAGAGTACATCGATAAGCCCGGAGTGGCCTGGCTCCAGGTAGCTCAGAAATACTAGAAAGAAGAGCTAGAGAGAAGATGGGTTTAGTTAAACCCAGGAGGCCTAGCTATGAGGATTGCCAAGGGCTTCCAAGAGTCCTGGCTTTGGTGTGTTTAGGCAACGTGGGATTCTAACAATGCTTTTTATGTTATAGCAAAGTGAATTGAGCAATTTTAATCCTCCCTTGTAAGATTCAGCGATTGTAAAATCCCCAACCTTCCAGCGGCATGGGTCGAATGTTAGCGGATCCTTGAATGTTTCAGGATTCAGCTGAATAGCAGGGGTAGCAAGCAGTACTGTCCAGCCAGATGGAATAGTGTGTCCTGGAAATTTCATAAACAATCAATTGAATTGAGCATAAGAAACCAAAGAGATCTTGAATTAAGATTGGGTAGCATTACCTTTGACTTGAAAATCTTTCAATGCTCTTCGGATTATACCAGGTGGAAGGTTCGAAATTCTAAGCGTTTCATTGACAACCTACGAATGATTTGACCACACTCCAGAAGAATGTAAGACGATCGATCTTACAACAAAAATGAGAAGAAAGGATTCGCATTTAAGAACATAGAAACTAACCATCTGTGTATAAGTCAATGATCGGTACTCCTCCCATGCAAGGCTCGAGTTTGGATTTTCTCTGTTCTTCAGAATAGTCTCATGCTCAGCCTGATTATAAAACAATTAGCGCCAGTATAAACCAGATATCATTCAATCTGGAATCTTAAAACTTTGATAATCGGTGTTAATTATACTTACGGTTAATTTCTCAACTACTTGAGGGTTCTCCGAGAGAAACTTGATTGCAAGAGTTAGGGTTGATGATATAGATTCATAGCTGGCAAATAATATCCCGAAAATGAGCTGGGGGATGAAATCTACGGTCAGGAACTTCTTTGTCTCCAGATCATCAATGGCTTGATCAAGAAAATCTCCCCGACGCTTTGAGGGATCGCTCAGTCTCTCAATCAGTGTATCCTTCAAAATCTTCATCATCTTCTTATGGTCCTGAATCAATAGCAGTGTGTGTGTGTGTGTGTGTGTGTATTTTGATTAATCACTCCCAAGTAGCGAGTATCAAATAAGAACATATTTCAAGTTTGAGGACTTTCTTTACCTGCATGCACTTGTGGAAGATAGTACCGGGGATTTTCAAGGGCAAGGATAAGAAACTGTCCGCAAGCCTTGTGTAATTCTCACTTAGCTTCTCTTTTGAGTTTTCAGCATCGTAGCCAAATACTATTTCTTTTGCTGTAAAATTGAAAACCATCTACAGCCAGAAAGGAAAGGTTAGAATTAACACAAGGAAATTGTTAATTAATACTACTGTGTCGATCAACTGAAAAGTACTCACAACAGCAATAGCTTGTTTCATATCAACAGGTCCCTGAGTAGCCCACTTTGCTAGGTTGGTGTTAATCATATTTTCAATTTTAGGAAGCAATGATTCCCTGAGGCTCTCAACACCAAAGTGGTTCAGCGTTATGCTTCTCGTGTATCTATGAACTTCACCGATAGCGCTCACTCTGTTTTTCACCCTCAAGTGCGAAAAACTTGGCAAAGGAATCCAAATACCATAGCTCAACCAAAGTTCCTTCATGTTGCAAGATGTACTTGTTCACTTCATTGTCAGTGGATATTACGGTAGGTTTACCAAGCAAACTGGTTTTAAAGATCGGTCCATACCTGAAACAAGGAAATTAATATGAATTTGTTAGTAGTGAATAAAGCAGGCAAGCATTTATTTAATTATGAAATAAAATGCTCTCTTTTTTTACTCGCAAACTATGGTAGCCAGCATATTACTTGTGCATCCTTTTCTTGACGAATGGATGAAGATCAATAGATCTTCCAGGAATAATGAACTGAAGAGTTTCTCCAATGAGGGGCCAGCCCATGGAGCCTGGAGGAAGAACTCCATCAATTTTAGGATTTCTCCATTTGCTAATCAAATGTGTGTAGTATACCACCGCCAATGCTACAACAAGAAACCCAATTGTCCACATCTTGTAATGCTTTTCGCTTGATGCTTCTCTTCTTCCTCAAGGAAATTGATGTGGGGAAGACGCTTTTTATCCGTAGATGAAGCGTGTTAGTTTTTTTGTCGCGAGTGTTAGATGCCTATAAGGTGATGCGCAATAATATGAAGGAAGGAAAGAAGAAACTGCAAGGTTGCTTGCTACACACGAACCATTTGTGTTCCTTTAAGCTGGGCTGGGGATATGGTCAGCAACCAACCGCGTATTCTTTCATGTATAAATATTTGGGTTCTTTCTGCTATCCTTCAGAATTGTGACCGCTTATTGGCGATGGCTTCTTTCATGACCTTCATTTGTTTATTCTATGTATTAGCAGGGTCACATGACAGGACCCTTTTCATGAAATTGGCCAAATTGTCTTTTAAACTATAGAGTTTATTTCTTTTTTACATATAGAGTCGAGTTGATGAAAAACAGAGGGCTTTCGAATCGATCTAAGGTGGAAATGGCAGGAAGGCCAATAAATTAACTTCTCTTACCAAATAATAATAAAAAAACACGAACAAAGTAAAAAAAAAAGTTTCACATAGGATACAAATCATCAACACCACAACACCTGGTGTTAATTGAAATACAATTTAAATTAATTAAACTCGCCAACGCCGTATACTGTAAATTATTCGAAAAGTCTAGTCTTTCTAGGGTGGCCCCTTTCTCCCTGTCTTGCTTCTTCCTCGCTGCCTATATATGATGGTTATTAGTTATTACCCTTCAATCACGTTTTGATGTAATCTTAACGTGGACACCATCTGGAAATAGTAAAATAGGACTTCGGGTGATGCGTCCTCCTTTGACCTTTGACCATCTGTTGCATCAAGCATAAGCATTTTAAATTTTCTCCATGGCAGCCTATTAAATTATCCTTGGCAACTGTAAAAGTCAAATATACCTGTATTTGGTCACCAGTACGTGGAGAAAGGCCGCCATGTACACCTTACTGAATTCTGCCCCGGCACACTGTCTTGTACCTCCACCGAATGGCATGAAAGACTTGGAAAGAGTAACCTGGTCGAGGTCCTACAGGTCCCGTCAAATAAATAAACAAGAGATATTAGCAATTCAGGGTTTATTTCTAAGAACTCTTGAGAATTCACAAGTTTAATTCTTAATATATTCATCTCCAAGGTTTCCATGATATATAAAGAGGCACACCTTCCAGCGCCATGGATTGAACTTTAATGGATCCTTGTATGTTTCAGGATTTAAGTGAACAATAGGAGTAACAAGCATTATAGTCCACCCAGCCGGAATTGTGTATCCTGGATCGAAAAGTAAACGTAAAACGATCAATCAATTCCATCAAAGAATAAATATAATTAATTACAAACAGAGGATTCATTGCAATGAGAGTATATGCATACATACCCTTGACATTAATGTCTTTCAGAGCCTTTCGCAATAAACCAGGTGGGATATTCATCAATCTAAGCGTTTCGTTAACGACCTGCGCATACATACAGAAACCACATCCATGCAAAAAAAAATATGTGAGGAACGTTTCAATATCTCAGAGTTTAGGTAAATCAATTCAACAATAGAGATTATGGTACTGACGCTCTGCGTAAAAGCCATCGTTTTGTATTCTTCCCATGTAAGCTGGGAATCAGGATTTTCTCTTTTCTTTAGAACTGCCTCATTTTCGGCCTGGAAAGGAAAAAAAAAGGTGTTAGAGTTTTTCAAAACTAATAAATGGCAAATGATTGACTAATTTATCAGCTATCATGAGAATCTTGGAGAATTTATTTGTTTCTATAGTATTGCTACACACGCACCGTCAATTCTTCCAACACGAGAGGGTTTTCCGCAAGAAACTTGATAGCTAACGTCAGTGTTGTGGACACAGATTCAAAGGCAGCAAACAAAATCCCAAAAGAGAGTTCAGCAATAAAATCCTCTGTCAAGAACTTCTCTGATGCCATATCATTAAGAGCTTGATCAAGAAAATCTCCTGGACGTTTATCCGGAGAATTAAATCTCTCCTTTATTATGTGCCTCACCATGTTTGACATCTTCTCTTTGTCCTGAATAAAGAAAGAGATGCGTGATTGATCATTCCCCATTATAAAAAAAGAAGGAAAAAATCTTCAGTAGAACAGGTAAACTTTAGTAATTTCAAGAAAGAAATCTCAAATCTTAACAATAATTCTCGTTAATCACCTTCATGCACTTGTGGAATGTAGTGCCAGGAATGTTCAAGGGAAAGGACATGAGACTTTTAATGAAATTGGGCAAGTTTTCAATTTTCTCCCCCTTCGAGTTTTCAAGATCATACCCAAATGCAACCTTCGCGGTGAAGTTGAAAATCATCTGCAAAACACCAAAAATTAATACGGGTTGATTAATAGCAAAAACAACAATACAATCCCTCAGTTAGTGAGGTCTGTATTCGAACCATTCACAAAGTACTAATATTGGTTAGGATAATTATTTTTGTTAGAACTTATTTAGAGTGTTTTTTACTTGAAAATAATATTGTTTTTAAAAAAAACACAAAAATAAACACACTCTTAACATCCTATTAAAAAAAAAAAACATAAACAGACTGATAATTTTTTATGTAAATATCCATGGCAGCTCTAAGTGAGAATAGCAATAGTTACCCGTGAAATAGCTGATTTAACTTCAACAGCTCCCTGAGTGGACCATTGGCGCAGGTTATCGTTTATGGAGGCATCAATTTGAGGAAGCATCTTTTCCCTGAGGCTCTCGCCACCAAAATGGTTCAAGGTAATGCCTCGCAAGTATCTGTGGACACGACCAATCGCAGTAACCTTGGACTCCCCCTCGAAAGCAAACAACTTGGCAAATGAATCCAAATACCACATCTCCACTAGATTCCCTTCCTGAGAAAAGATGTACTTGTTGACTTCGGGGTCTGCTGAGACTATGATCGGTCTTCCAACCAGATTTGTTCGAAAAATGGGCCCATACCTTAGACAAGAAAGATTAATGTTGTCAGTCTCCTGTATCATTTACTCAGGTGACGACTTCCGTTCGAAGAAAGGACACGCCGATGAGTATTTATTTCCAAGCCCATTTAATATATTTCAGAAAATATTTAATGATAAATTAATTTCCAGATGGAATCAGATTCATTTTAAAAAATAAATAAAAATATTATTATTTTAAAAAATACTATTTATCGCAAACTCAAACAGTACCTAAACAATAATTAGAACGACATATGATGCTGCCACAATACCTTTGGATTCGTTTTCTGATGAATGGGTGAATATCTATAGAGTTATAGCTTGGGATAAGCAACTGGATGGTCTCTCCAATGACAGGGAGACCCATAGAACCAGGAGGGAGCTGAACTGGAACTCCATTAATTTTTGGGTATTTCCATTTGATAAGCAAATGAGTGTAATATATGACAAACAACGCTACAAGGACCAGCACAATCTCCAACATTGTGTGCGCTCTTGCTGTATCTCTACCTCGTAGGAGAATGAAAGCGAGGAAGAGAAGCAAAACAAACTCAAAGTATTAGAAAGTGACGAGTGAGTTTGGAAAAATCAGAAAAAGATGATGCTTAAATAGCTCAACGCCATGGCATGCTGAGGACTAAAGAGTCCAAAACCCAATTCCAACACAAAGTAACCCACGTTAGCTTTTCTTCCCCTCTTTTCCACCAGTTACTATAAAAAAATCATATGTTAATAGAAAATAGACCGGTGCTCGGTGGATGGGCTTGTCCGTTACTTTATTCTAAGACGGCTTTCCAGTTCTGCATTATTGACCACGGTTAAAATAAACTTTCGCGTCTTGAATCAGTTCTCTAAAGACAAAGGGAAGATCATTGCTTTCAGTGCGCTGACACTAATGCCTTCCCGGCCCCGTCTATATTTTCTTCATACAGCTTTTGCTGCCCCTTCTTTCTTTCTGTTTGGTTGGAGTATGCTGCTAGCAGCCACATGTGTTAACAGGTGTTGGGAGAATTTTCCATGATTTTTTTTCCACATCACCGTACTGTGATTTTTATTTTTTATTTTTCTAGCGTATGCATACAGAGGCATTGATTGAGGGACGGGAGTGGAGAGAAAACTCTTTTTTTATGTGTCTGTGCCAACAAAGTGGGTGAGGAACTATCGCAAGCCAGTTTTCCAAAAGATCATTTTAATCCCAAGATTTTAAGCATTGACTCATGCTGGCCCCTTTGAGATTATTACTAAACCTCCCCTGAAAAATCAAGAACTTTCGTAATATTACTAAATACTTGTGATATTTCAAAATTGCAGCCCACCCCCATCATCAGCAACCTCCCCTCAAGGAAGTATATCTACGTACATTTATATAAAAAGCACATATCAGCTTCGACTTCGATGTAAATGCAGAAGGTTTTCTCTAGATATCCATTGGTATGAAAATTAAACACAATCTTTCATGCTGAATATGTTATTAGCCTGTTGAAAAACTCTTTGTTTCCTATATAAATATTAACATATAGCTAACTTTCTCCCGAGTTTGAATGGTTGGTCTTGGTTCTACAATTAAAATTTTGTAAATATCACTTGAAGGTACAGGCATTTTTTATTTTATTTTTTTGTCGCTAAAAGTAAATATTGTCATTGATAAAAAGAGATAAAAATTACATCTCAAATCTAAACTAATTTTAATTACATCAACATTGAAGAAAGGGCTTATTGTATATATGGCATATACGGGCACTCAAGCACATGGAGGAGATTTTATACAAAAAAAAAAAAAAAATCTTGATTATAAATTAAAAGGCCTATATATGTATTTCATTAAATAAATTAAAAATTATATATGTCAATAAATAAATAAATAAATAAATAAAATTTTGCGTGTTTATTTGATTTGCCTCACTGCAAGTCAAAAAAAATTTTCCTAATGCAAAAGAATTAATGTTTAAAAGTTATTAATATGTTTTTTGACATCGGGAAAAAAATATAATTTTAAATTAAAAAGTTGATACTTAAATATAATAAAATACAATGAATATTATATGTGTCAATAAAAACATGTAAGATTCCAAGCTAATTTTTAACCTAATATAAAAATAAGACGATGTTGTAATTGCTACAATGATACGCTTTTTCTTTGTCTTTATATAATAATTTAAAAAAAATACAAAGAAAAAAAAATTACACAATAACAAAGATAAGAACAAAAATAAATGTACAAATAAACTAAATATTTCAAGTATAAAAAAATAATAATATTTTTTTTCAAAAACAAAGTGTAAAGAAAAAAAAGAGGAAAAAGTAAAAAATATTACAAAAAAAAAATAAAGATAAGAAAAAAGATAGTAATACATAAATCAAGTGTAAAATGATATAAATATATAGTATAAAAAACAAAAAATATTTTTTTCTAAAAAAACTCAAAAATTATAGTTTGACCTAAAAATTTAAAAACAATTTATGATTACTTACGACATTTGTACATTAAAAAAAACCTATTTTTTTAGTACATGTATAATAATAATAAAATTACCCAGGGAATTTTCAACTCAAGTATTTAAATTATTTTATTTAAATCGCACCCATAGTTTATTAACTTCTTTAGTCAAATTCGGACTCCTCAACAAGGCAAGTTGCAGTCAAAACATGGTGTTTCAATTCCATTTTGCGGACGCCGTCAGTTCTGATTGTTGAGTGTTCTAGATGCAGTCCTGCTATCCGTTATCCTTTTGAACTTGAGGGCTATTCTTGTCATTTTCTTAAATGGTATCTGTCCTATTACCTGATGTTGGTTAATGATGAAGCAAGAAAAAACTTCACTGGATATGAGATTTTTTTTCATAGCCAATAATAGGTTGGGGAGAAGGTGTTATCTGAAAAAAAAGAAATCTATGCTAAAGTTACTTTAGAGTTTCCCATGTAGATATTGTGTAAAAAAAGAAGACAATCAAAGTTAGATATTTTTATTTTTTCATATATCTACATGGGAAACTCTAAAGTAATATCATGAGACTAACTATATGGTAAAGTGATATTTATATATAGCTAACTTGCTCTTCTTCTTTAAACTTGGAAATATATAGCTTATTTGATAGCAAACAAGAGACTAACTATATGGTAAAGTGATATTTATATTGCATATCTTACTTTTATTACATGATAGTTTGCCAAGTCAACTATGCATGTGACAATTCTAGTTGAAATATAAATGAAGTTATAACATGTATGTATAGCAGTTGCCCAAAACAAAATAAGACAATATATATATATATATATATATATATATATAGAGAGAGAGAGAGAGAGAGAGAGAGAGAGAGATGATTGTTTGAGTAAAAACTAAGCCATGTGAGGCTTGTTTAGGCCTCGGGTGGCCTTGGCAACAAACGGGCCACAAGCTTTTTTTTTATATTATCAGTTAATATATAGGTTGTAGAGATAAAATAATAGAATAAATTAATTGGTTTAGAGAAGAGAGACTCACATCTTTCAAGGTGATCGTGTGTGTGGACACACACATATTTGAAACAACACTTTATAGTAATATGATTGTGAAGAAAAAACTTGATGCTTTTGAATTAAATTGAATGACTATCAATGCAATTTAATTTTAATAATTGCACCCATTAACTAACTTATGTCAATAAAATAGATTTTATATCTAAACCCCTATTCTAAAACTGGTAAATCAATGTTAGAAATTATAAAAAATTTATTTGAGAAATGGTAATTAAGAAGAAAAATTGTTTTAGATGGAGATAATAAAATTTTATAAATTTAACTTAAATTTCATACAAAATAAAGTAATAAATTGATACATGAAATGTCAACCCCAGTGATGAATAGCGTAAATTCCCCAATATGATGAAATAATTATCTAAGGAAAAAAATTTATACATTGGGTATAAAAAAGGTGATAGAATAATAATAATAGAGTAGGAATCTAAGAAAAAAATAATGCATGATTTTACATGTGAAAACATTGATTGTCGATATAAGCCCCGCGTACAATTATGCTATTTTGACCGAAAGTAGAGAAAACTCTGAGCAAATTTTTATGATGGTTATGAATGGGAGTCATAAATGAATTAGATTAAAAATCACGATAATATGAGTAAATGAAATGGTACGCAAATTTTGAATTTTTCATGAAAAATTATCCAATGACCAGTTTTACAATATCAATTATATCTTTTAATTCGACCATTCAATTAAGCTAAGCTTTTACGAGTGGTTTTTTGACATATTATTCTACCTTGAGTTGAATTTTTAGATCAATCAGAATCCGAGAAGACCTCATGAAAATACCAACATACCAGAATTTGATAAAAAGAAACATATAGATATTTATGAAGGACATTGCAGTCTTTTCATATATTGTGATAAAAATATATGTGAAGTAAAAAAATGATTTGAAAATACAATAGTGCCCTTGTGTGCATTATTATAAGTATCAATGATTAGGGGCATTATAGTCTTTTTCATATATATATATATATAAGGTTAAACAAAAAATAAGAAGAAGATACTTTTATTATATGATAGCTTGCCAAGTCAACTATGTATGTGACAATTCTAGTTGAAATATAAATGAAGTTATAGCATGCATGTATAGCGGTAGCCCAAAACAAAATAGGACATGTGTGTGTGTGTGTGTGAGAGAGAGAGAGAGAGAGATGATTGTTTGGGTAAAAACTAAGCCATGTGAGGCTTGGTTAGGCCTCGGTTGGCCTTGGCAATATCCGTGCCACAAGCTTTTTTTATATATTATCAGTTAATATATATATATATATATATATATATATATATATATATATATATAAAATAGTGGCGGAGCTAGAGTTTTTTAAATGAAGAAACAAATTATCAACAAATATTATATTATATAGATATACATTAAAAATCAATTCAATACATATATACTAATTCATATCAAGTAAAATTAATTTAAAAATACTTTTAAAATAAAAAAATTACATTATAATTGTTATCTTCAAGTTTTCATATTTTGAAACCGCTTCATAATAGCTTCATTATCAATCTTATCGAAGATATCTTTCTCAATATATACAACTAAACTATCATTCATTCATTTATCTCTCATCCTATTCTGCAATCTACTCTTGACAATATACATAGTAGAAAAACTCTCTCCATTGTAGCAGTTGCAACTGGTAGAAGTAATTACAATTTGATAAACATATATACTAATGGAAATATCAAATTCTTTTTTTGTTTTTATCTTTTTCTCTGCAAGACTGGCAATACCTTCAATACCAGAGAACTCATCATCACCATGTAGATCAATAATATGCGTATCAAGTTGGTCACCAAGTACCATAAGGTACACTATAGAGAATTCACTAGGATAAAAAAGAGCAAGGCAAATAAGTTTTCTTTGTTGAAAGTAGAGAAAGAGTCACTTGGGTTTAAATATGTCACACAAAGAATTCACTGGATTTTTTTATCATCATTATTGTCTACATGATAATTAACACAACTACACAATAATTCTAAATCTTCCATATGAAATTCATAGCAAAATACACATCAATTCATCAAAATCAAAATCTATTTCAATTCATATCTATACGCATATAAGAAGTATGTTGATTAAATTATACTTAATTATTTTTAGGCAAATTTGAACATTTTTATATCAAAACCCCTAAAGAAACATTTATCATAAACCCCTAAATTATCATAAATCCTAATATTTTGAATAACTAATTATAAAAGAATAAAAGTAAAATTAGACAATAAAATAAGTAGAAAAGATGAAGGAAATTTACCTAAAGTATAAGGCAAAAAACAAAATAAAATTAATTGCTTAACTGTACTTAAAGAAAAATTTGTATATATGAGAGAGGCAGGGAACGGAGTATTAAAGAATCATCTCAAGTCAAAAGCTTAAACTTTTAAGTGAGGTCCTAGGATATGAAACTTGCACATACCACATTACCTTGTGCTTAATTTTTATCAAATAAATGAGGATGGTGAAATTCGAATTCGTGACCGCTTAGTCATCAAGGCTCTGATACCGTATCAAAGAACCATCTCAACCCAAAAACTTAATCTTTTAGGTAAGGTCTCAGAATATGATTTATATTATTCTCTAACAGACAGCTCATGAAAAGAACAAAAAAAAACTTTTTGTTAGTCGGGGGAAGTTAAAGAAAGAAAAGAAAGGGAAAAAGTTTAGGTAATGAGTTGTACTTATATATATATAAGTACATTTAATAATAACTTTACTTCCGTGTAGCCACAATTCACCAAACTAATATATTAATATTTTAATATATAAAATATTTAAAACAAAATTAAAGGGGCAATTGCCCCCTTTTATCTCTCCGTGGCTCCACCACTGGTTGTGGAGATAAAAGAATAGAATTAATTAATTGGTTTAGAGAAGAGAGACTCACATCTTTCAAGGTGTTCGTATGTGTGTGGACACACACTTATTTGAAACAACACTTTATAATGATATGATTGAAAAGAAAAAACTTGATGCTTTTGAATTAGATTGAATGACTATCAATGCAATTTAATTTTAATAATTGCACCCATTAACTAACTGATGTCAATAAAATAGATTTTATATGTAAACCCTTGTTCTAACACTAGTAAATCAATGCTAGAAATTGCAAATTTTTTATTTGAGAAATGATAATTAAGAAGAAAAATTGTTATAGATAGAGATGATAAACTTTTATAAATTTAACTTAAATTTCATACGAAATAAAGTAATAAATTAATACGCAAAATGTCAACCCAATGACGAATAATGTAAATTCCCCAACCGGGTGAAATAATTATCCAAGGAAAAAAAATTATACATTGGGTATAAAAAAGGTGATACAATAATAATAATAATAATTATAATAATAATAATAATAATAATAGAGTGGGAATTTAAGAAAAAAATAATGTATAATTTTACATGTGAAAACATTGATTGTCGATATAAGCCCCCGCGTAAAATCATGCTATTTTGACCAAAAATAGCAAAAATTCTAAGCAATTTTTTATGATGGTTATGAATGGGAGTCATCAATGAATTAGATTAAAAATCACGATGATGTGAGTAAATGAAATGGTACGCAAAATTTGGATTTTTGAAGAAAACTTATCCAATGACTAGTTTTACAATATCAATTATATCTTTTAATCCGGCCATTGAATTAAGTTAAGCTTTTACGAGTGTTTTTTTAACATATTATTCTACCTTGGGTTGAATTTTTAGGTCAATCAGAGTTTGAGAAGACCTCACAAAAATACCAACATACCAGAATTTGATAGAAAGAAACATATAGATATTTATGAAGGATATTGTAGTCTTTTCATATATTGTTATAAAAATATATATGAAGTACAAAAATGATTTGAAAATACAATAGTGCCCCTGTATGCATTATTATAAGTATTAATGATTAGGGGCATTATAGTCTTTTTGTCATACAATATATATATAGTCAAACAAAAAATAAGAAGAAGATACCAAAATAAGTGAGAGGAAGAGAAAGAGATGGAGGAAGAAATAAAGAAAACATTGAGAGATAGATAATAAAGGAATTGAGTGTTAAAGTAAAAATGAGTTTTGATATGTATGATAAATGTGATGTTGATTTTATTAGGGTTTCTAAAGATTTGAATTTTTTGTTGTTAAAATTGATTGATGATTGTTATGGGTAATGATTAAATTGAGTGATTTGAGTGGATTATTAAGAATAATTATTTGAGATTGAATTAGATTAATGAATAAATTTTTTTGTAAGTAATCTTATGAGTTGTGAAGATACCTTTGCTGGAAAATTCTGGAAAAAAAATGGATTTGAGGTTGAAGATGATCAGATTTTATTTTGGTCATTTATTTGTAAAAATTACAATTTTGTCTTTAAAACTTTGGAAAATTATGATTTGACCCCTGAAATTTATTCTGGAATTACGAGCAAAACTGATTGTGGGATTAAATATGATGAAATTCAGTTTAGTCATTGATTAATAATATTTTCAGTTTAGTCCCTTAATTTTGTAAAAAACCGACTTGACCTTGAATTTCAAGAAAATTACAATTTGGTCCCTGGTTGTAAAAGACAGTTTTTAAGATGTTTTCAAGCAATAAATGTAGACTTATTAATGGTGGATTATTAAGACTTAATTAATTTTATTTGCATTTGAAATTGATTCAATATTGGGTTTGTATATTCCTTAGGTAAATGATGAATTGAGTTAATTACATACCATGTGTTTGATAAATTGTGTGAATATTTATAAATTAAATTGTGATGTGTTGGACCATTTTTAGTGTATTTTGGAAGATTTGAGATGTATAATTGGTGCCAAAAATTATGTAAATTATATGTGATAATGATGAATTAAGTATGTAATTGTGATTAGAATCATTGTAAATTAATTTATGATATGTGGAACCATTATGGATGTGTCTTGGAAGGTTATATATGTGAAATTAATTATAGAATTTGAGTGTTGGAATTTATGTAAATAGAATGAAATGATGATAAATTTTTAATGTGTAATTTTCATTGTAAATTGATTTACCGATATGTGAGATTATTGTAGTTATGTTTTGGAAGGTTTGGTATATACATTTCTTATGTAAGGATTGGTTTAAATTAATTACATGATAAATATGGGATTGATTATAAATTGATTTTGATGAGAAGAAAATAATTATGATGTTTTGCAAAAATTGTGTATGTATTATCTTTATATAAATGATGATTTGATTTGATCCTATTTAAAAATTTTGATGATGAGCGTAAAGTGAAATGTCTAATGAATTTTTTTTCTTAAAGATGGCAAAAGCTTGAACATGATAGCATGTACTATGTCAAACTTGGCTTGAATTATTGTGTGGAATTCATCAATGAAAAATTATGTTATTTAAACATTGAAAAGCATCAATGAAAACTTGAGTTAGTGTGATATTAAAAATCATTAATGAGAAATGAAGGCATTCAAGCATTTAATATCAGTGTAAAAAGATGCTAATGTATATGAATTGAAATAAAAAATAAAAAATAATATATCCTAGATTTGTTTATGAATGTATTTGATCACGTGAATTGGTGAATGTGCTGAATGGGCTAAAAAGGTTTAAATGTTAATTTGAGATGTTTTATTGAAATGTTGGAGAGATTTGACTTCTGAGTATGTATTGCAAGATTTTCAAGGTAAGAATCACATGATAGGTTAATAGAGTTTTTTTGCCCTTTTACTTTTGCATTTTTATGATTGTATTACTGTAGAATTTTTTTATGGAATTTGTCCTTGAAGGAAGGATCACATATGTTAAAGTTTAAGCCCTTTCTTCTATTTTTATTAGTTAAAAAATAACTTGTCCATCATTTATGCATTTAACTAATTAAAATAAATCAATGACATGTTTTGCTCCTATACTCTTATTCCTTTATGTATTTTGCCCTTATATAATTTTATTGTTCTTATGAATTCTACCATTCTATTATGTATTTCATTAAGATTTATTTCCTTCTATTAAGTTCCATTAAATCAAATAATACATGTAAGAAAATATATGCACTAACGGATCATGACTTGAAAAATAAAACTATATGTAAAGAAAAATAAAGAATAAAGAATATTTTAATTTAAAAAAATCTAAAGCAACAAAAATTTATCATCAAATTAACAAATGTGAGAATTTAGTTACAAATATTTAAAATTATATGCATAAAAAATATTTAAAATAGAAATTAAAAGGATATAATGTACAACAAAAAATAAAAAAGGATAAATAATTAAACTAACAAACACAATTTCTTTTGATAAAAAGTACTAACTCATATTTGTTCTTGTTTTTCTATCAAATGAAATTATCTCAATGATGAATCAATATGTTTTATTTTTACCTGAATCCTCATTTTAAAGGAACCAGAAAGAGGGCAATAGTTCAACATCCTTTATCTCAGCCAAGTACTGAGCCTAAATATATATATATGGGTCTAAAGAGATGCATTCTTGGGCTCAATCAAGTGCTAAGTCCAAGCATGTATAAGTCTAGCGAATTATCAGACCCAACATTCTTAAACTCAATCAAGCGCTAAGCCCAAACATATATAAGTATTGTGAGTTGTCAGACCCAGCATCCTTGGGCCCATCCAAGTGTTGCGTCCAAGCATGTACAGATCTGGTGAGCTGTCAAACCCAATATCATTGGACTCAATCAAGCGTTGAGCCTAAAAATAAACGAGTATGGTGAGTTGCCAGACCCAGCATCTTTGAGCTAAGCCAAACGCTGAATCTAAGTACATATAGCTCTAGGAATCTTGTTAGACTCCATGTTGGACCACGAGATTCTGATAAGTCAGATATATTTTTCTATGATGAGTCTGTGACATTTTTTCCATTTTGACGCATAAGAAAAATTAAATACTATGAGGAAAATATGACTTTTAAGCTCTCATATCCACCAAAGATTAAGAATCATGAGCTATAAAAAATTGATTGAATCTTTAAAAGAAGAGATTCTCAATATCCATTCTTTAGCTGGAAAGATTGGACAAGATTGTCAGAATCAAAAGGTTAACTGATCATCTAAGATAAATCTTACTCCTAAGCTACTTGAATTTTTTAGGACTTAATCTCTCAAACACTTAATTAACCATCAAAAACCAAATTTCTCTATATGACAATAAATTTCTACTTAGATGCTAATATTTTTTTTATTGGTATTTATTAAAATAATATTAAATATTTGAAAAAAGAATATGTTTGTAACCAAGTTCTCTCTGTTTTAATTTTATAATAAATTTTCACAGGTTTAGGTTTTTTATTCATTTTTGTCCTTATATATATATATATATATATATATATATATGTTTTAAAGCAATGATCTTATCAACCAATGCATATATTTGACACATATTACATGATTTAACATAATTGAATGAAAAGAAAAGAAAAAACCCAATAGTATATATAGTAGAATCTAGATATAAAAAAAAAGTGTACATGGGTAAAGATTATAAAAACTAAAAGTATAGGAGTACTAAAACATGTCATTAATCCATTTTTATTCACTAAACAAGAAAATAATCATCAAATGTCTCTTAACCAACAAAATAGATGAAATGAATCCAAGAAAGAATTTATAGAAATACACAACTCGTAAAAAGGAGTAGAAAATATATAAAAGCTCAACACACGCCATTAACACAATTATTACACTACTAAAAACCCTTTATTATAAACACTTTGAGCGTGTGTGTGTGTATTAAGTGGATCGGACATATTTATGACATATACAATCCAAAGGGTCCTCAAGAGGAGAGCTTCTTTATTATAAAAATAAAAAAAACAAGGGAAAAAAAAAAAAGAATAATTAAGGCAGATTTGCCATTTATATATCAATAAAAACGTTAACCACGTGCACGAGGAGGAGCCTGGTATTTGTTTCCATCCCTTTATAATGCAAGTGAAAGCTGCCTATTTGATGGCTATTTGGGTTGCAGTTGTAACTTGTTTTAAAATTTTCTTTATATATTTTTAATTATTTTAATATGTTGTTGTTGAAAATAAATTTTTAAATATATATAATATATTTTTAATTTTTTTTTTAAAAAATCCTAACCACACAAATATTTCGACAAAAAAGCAGCGCTTCCTCTTTCCAAGTGGGGCATAGGATGTCTGTTTTATTTATTTATTTATGTGCATAGGAGGTCTGCTAATTGTTCTTCGCTTAAACACCGTGTCTTTTTTTTTTTAATTTAGTGTGGGTGTCCGGACCAGCTTGTGCGTACCTCGACTAATCCCACGGGCCCTGAAGTTAACGATCATATAAGTCTCCAGTGGCCATCATATAAGCAACCAACACCGTGGCATTTTGTTTTGTTAGATAGTTTGCTTTTCCATAACATTCCTCTAGCCATTCATCCGATTTTTATATTGTCATCGTCCACATTTGTATCATCTCAGCAAGTTTTTTTTTTTTTTTATGATGGGTGAAATAATAGTGAGTTTTTAATGATATTTATTTTAATTAATTATTTTCAAAAAAACTAATGGTTTGTTTGTTGTTGTTGCTGCTGCTAATATTTTTAATAAGAATATTAAACTATCAAGTTTTATTGGATTTTGTTGAGTTAATAATTTAAATATCATATTTTTCTTGTTTTTTAAAAAAATATTATTTTTATCTAAATATCCTTTTGTGTACTAGAATTTTTTGACCAATTTAGTAGTAACGATAAATGAATGAAGGGGAGAGTGACTAACATTGCCAAAATTAATAAAATTAAAATATTTGAAAATTAATTAATAAAAATTAAGGATAATATGCTGGAGACTAAACTTTTGACTTTTAAAAAAATAATAAATAAAGAAAATAAGCGACCTCATGGGATATCTCTTATTAATAAATTTGACAAATAAATTTGACAAATAATTTTTTTTTTCAATGTTTGATCATCTATGGAAATGAGTTGGAAAAAGTTTTCAGTATTCTATGGACATAAAAAAAATTAAATTTCTATATTATTATATGATTTTTCTAATCATTTACACCAAATAATGATAATTTTTTGATAAATCACGAAATTAAAGCCTTAACGAGTAGCAAACTAGATGTGAATAATGTACTTTCCTTATTTTATCATGGAAAATAAATCTCACAGAGCCTGATTGAAACAATAAGACACCACTTTTTGAAGGGGTTTTTTTTTTCTCTCTTCTTGTTTTTTTTTTGAATAAAATTGTAGAGCATCTAAGTATATCAGATAAACTGGAGAAACACAATAAAAGTCATTAAATCTAGTAATGTAAATGATAGGAGGTAGGATAATCGAAGAAAAAGAGGTACAAAACAAAGAAATATGAATACTGAAAACTACGACCTCTAAATGTATGTTCTGAGCTAAAAAAATCAACCCCTAGTGTCTGCGTAACCTGTGGACTCAAAGACGCCTCCACGCCTGGCAAGGCACCAGCCCACCTTTAAAACATGCCTAGATTATAAAATTACAAATGCCCTCCACTTGTTATTTGTTTCTGGTACTCCAAGCCAATCCCTTTCTTCTTTTTTTTAATTTGTTTGATGTGTAAATTACAGATGCCCTCCTCCACCTGTTATTTGCATGAACATTCTTGCCATCTTCGGCGGTGATTGAACCTGTTGAAGGAATCATAATATCTAACATATGCGATGGAAATATTTTGTAAATGTGCGTGTGATGCTGGTTAATAAATGAGTATTCGAGGGGGTAAAGCTTTTTGCTCAGAGTCTGAAGAAACATTCTCATACAGTGGACATGTGTTTGGTCCGTTTGGCAGAACCATAACGTTACATGGAAGAATATACACAAAAATTAACCTCTAATGGGTGGCATAGTGGTAAATATCTTGGGCTTAAGAGGTATGCTTCTTTTTAGGTTTAGAGTTCGAATGTCACTTATTATATTTTCTTGGGTCATGCCTCCTGGTATAAAAAACCAATGACTAACATGTTACTTGTGTGAGAAATTTCTATGAACATTGGTGTAAGAGCCTGGAAATTTAGTTAAGACATGTAAACTGATCCGAATATTTTAATTATCAAAAAAAAAATTATATACAAAAATAGCAGAGGATGAGACATCTGCTTCAAACTTGTATCGCAACTCAAATATATCACCCAACTACATGTAAATTTATTTCGCATGCACAGAGCAATCAGCCAGTATAAAACCCCCCCTGAAAATAAAAATGAAGAAACTGGGCATGATAGCACTTGACAAACCTACCTCCCAGAAAACAAACGGCATATAAGCAAGCATGGCAAAAAATCATCCTTCTCCAATTGGAATGCAAATGAAATTAACGAAAAATGTTAAAATACAGCATAGAAAATGCCAAGGAAACTCTTAATTTCATCTATGTTCATGTGATAAAGCTGAAGGAGGCAGCAAACCCAAAAAGTCTAAAAACAAAAGGCAAGAACCAAAGCATGGTAGCACTGAAACCAATCCACAAGCCAGCAAACAAACAAAATATAAGCAACCATGATGGAGAATCATCCATGGCCAACTGCAATGCCAGGGAAAATTACTAAAACTAGTTAAAATACAGCATAGAAAGATTCAGATAAAATGCAAAGGGAACTTAGCAACAATTCTTCTACATGCCTTGTGAGTTGAAGAAGGCAACGCAACGCATAAAACCCAATAAAAAAAAAAACCAAGAACTTAACCATGGCAGCACTGAACTAACAAACCAGCTAGCTAGCAAACAAACGAAATATAAAGACCGTGACTAAGAATCATCATCTCCAATCATAATGCAAGCAAAATTACTGAATATAGCAACAACACAACAAAAAAATTCCAGAAAAATATGCAAAGGAAAATGATGAGGTCTTGTTTTATCCTGTGGGCTTGAAGGTTAGGCTTGGACCTAGTCTAAAGTCATTAATATCCTGGTTGTGGCAATCTAGTTCACCCTTCTATGGTTAAAGTATAGGTAGATCATCATCGTTATCTGTAAAAGATCCTCTTTTATATATCTATTTGAAAACTCTCCAATAATTAAATTAGAGTTGATTCAAAGAGAGATCGGTTATATTTTGAGAAAAAAAGCTTTTAAGATAGATTAATTTTTGTAACCAAAGAGAAAAAACTAAAATTGGTGCGATCATCTTTGCTTTCTCCTTTTATAATCCTTTGGGTGCTTCTCTTCCTTGTAAGGGAAAAGTTGACATGTCCTATCAAGATAAAATACGTCTGATTTATGGTCCAATCATGATACAATATTTATGATTTACGATCCTATCAGGATAAGATATCTCTGATTTATAAAGGGGTGTCTAAGCTCAGCACTTGGCTACGCTCAACAACGATAGGTCTGGAAACTCGTCAAACCCACAAGCGTATGGGCCCAGTCCTTGCCTGAGCTCAAGAATAATTGGTCTAGCAACTCGTCAAACCCACAGGCGTCTAGGTTTAGCACTTGGCTGAGCGTAGAAATGATGGGTCTAGCAACTCGTCATACCCACATGTGTCTGGGCTCAGCACTTGGCTTAGCCCAAGGATGATGGGTCTTAACCTTCTCATGGTTAGTCATTTGAAGAGCAATTTTAACCAACAAACAAAAAGCAATAAATGTCGATCCATTAGTAGCCCGCCAAATCTTTGGGTATTATACGTGAACATTTTGAAAAAACCTATACCCATAGCAGGTAAGACCCTTTTTATCTTTCTCATAAAGTCTTTATACATCCCTCCTAACACCGTTGGGATCCTCAAGTTCAGGTAGCTTCTTTCCACTTGTAAAAGGTTTTTCTTGGGGAACGAAATGATGGCCAGCACTCAATGTAGCACTTGAGTATCATTCTCAAGATATGTGATGACATAAAAAGTTTTTAAAGGATCTTTCTTTTTCAATAAGAATCAATAGAGCCCAAAAACATCAGGTCTAGTTCAAGAAAGAGAAGTACTTCAATTCTTGATGAGGAGTTCAAGTTTCAACTAGAACATAAAAAAAGCAACAAGGGATATGGGTCCCTTAGATTAGGCCCTAGGGTTCGGGAGGATGCCATATTGGCGTTGTTCTCTAGTAGAGAGGAGAGAAGATCCTCACATAGGAGCCCATCCACTTCTCCTTTTAGGGGTGCTCAAGAGACGAGATAACATAGGAGTCCATCCCATTGCCCCACCAAAGACCCTCGGGAGAGAGGGAGGTTGCCTTAGATCCCCAAGGATAACGTCCCCAACAACATATGCATTACAGACGTGGAAATCATAGCTTGCCAACAACTCAACAAGCACATTGCCCAAATGCCCCTCCCTGGAAACCTATCAGGGTCTTTTTGAAATCACTATTCCTCTATGCATGTACGAGATGGGGTATTATTTCCCTTTCTAGGTGATCCACCTTGACAGAATCACCAACAAAACATGTCATTGATCGATGTTCTATTAATGAAACCATCAGTGAGACAGACATACTGCCGACAGAACTATCCGTCAAAATTCTATCGATAATATTCACCAACGAACTTGACAACAGATATTGGTCAGCCCTTTTTTAAGGACCAACGATAATAATTTATCGTTATATCCATTAATATAAAAATCATTGATTAGATTACCGATAGATATAATATCAACAACGAGATATTTTCTAACAACATGTTTTTATTAATAAATCCATCAGTGATTTTTACACCGATAGAATTAGTGTGTTTGTATTGATGGAATATCCCGTTAGAATTTAAAAACTTCTGGTAGTGCAATGTGAAATGAATAACTTCAACTTATTTGAAAAAAAAATCATAATATATATATATATATATATATATATATATATATATATATATATATATATATCAAAACAAATGGTATCTGTATGCTTCATAATGAAATTAATTTTTGTAATATATATTTTAAGATGAATGGTATTTCATAATCTAATAAAAAAAAAAAAGATGAGAGAAAACCTCCCACAAATTTAAAGGAAATGTAATTGTAAACAAGAGCAACAAATAAATGGAAATGAAGAAATGATAATTAAAAGTGATCGTTAAATATTTGGATTCTATAAGGTGAAATTACATATGAATAATTTTGGAATTCTAAATATTACATCAAAATCCCTCTAGTGGGGTAGGGTTGTCCAAATTTCTCATATGAATTTTACATCGATATAGTTTTATAATCTCAACATTAGATGAACTTTGTTCACCATCTAAAATAAATTATTAAATTCACCCAAACCATCAATTTAATTGGTTATGTTTAAATATGATTTTTTTTCATATTTAGTATAAAAATTGAGATGGAATAACTAATAACATAATCACAAAATAATGTAGATAATTTTAATAAGGTACGGCAATTTTATTGACTTGATCCGTCATCTTAGATGGTGAAATTACAAGATAAAACAATTATACAAAAAAAAATAAAAATGATAGAAATCATCCATCAACGTGCCAAATAGTCATCATCTGGAGCAACGTGCCAATACTATTATTTTCTCTTTATAATTGAAGTGTACACTGTACACGTGTGTTTAGCACATTATTTAACAAATGTATGGACACGTTAAATGTACTACAAACGACCACATCTCATAAAGCAAGGGATAGAGAACGGGTTTTGGTTCCTGTCCTAACTACTTATGAAAACAAGAGGGGGGAAAAACACATTAGAAGCATGCATTGCCTGCCACCGAGAAGTGTGATTTGTTTTGAGAGTAGATCGCTAGAATTAGATAAGCCAGCGTATATAGATAGGAAGAACAAATGCATAAATGGAAAGATTCTTCTTTAGGGATTCAGGCAGAAAATAAATTGCGGTGGAGAACAGGAGTGGACATGAATGGTTTATCCAAGCTCATAGTCACACCTGCTTTAGTGTCCATGTTAACTTTTGATCCATCTGGGCCATCTCCTCCAACCACCTTCCAATCAAAACATTGAACCATAGCTGAAACACTGCAATTGATCAAACTTGAGGACATGTTAGTCCCAGGGCACATTCTCCTTCCCCCGCCAAAAGGGACGTAAATCTGCAGGTTTTGCCCCTTGGTGCTGTCATGTTCTGTCAAGAACCTCTCTGGAATGAAGTCGTTGGGGTTATCCCATATCTTTGGATCCCTCATGATAGAGTATGCATTCATTATCATTGTAATTCCTTTGGGGATGTCATGTCCTGCAAGTTTGCAATCTTCACGGCATACTCTATCAAATAAAGGCACTGGTGGATGTAGTCTCATTGCCTCCTTCACACATGCTTGAAAATAAGGCAGATTTGGGATATCTGCTTCATCTGCAAGTCTCTCTGTCCCGACAACTGAATCTATCTCCTCTCTCAGCTTCTTGAATGATGCAGGATGGTTGACAAGCTCCCCTAAGATCCATAGTATGGCATCTGCTGTAGTACTCGTACCTCCAGTGAAAAGATCCTGAGAAAAGAAATAAAAGGGATATTTGTTAAGACAGTTTATTCTTGACAACTCATCCCAACATGTATAATTACAAGAAAGATTATAAATTAATGAAGAAGGGAAATGGATGAAAGAATAATTACCAGAAAGAAAGTCTTCATTTGCTTCCTGGTTATCCTCATTTCAGCATTTTTATCATGATAAACTTCCAAGAGAATATCCATCAAGTCTTTATTCTCCATGTGTGGACCTCCTCTCTTTGCTTTTTCCTCATGCTCTACCAAGATGTTCTCAAACAATTCATCATACCTTTTGGGCACAGCAGCAATTTTCTTTCTTAAGTACCAAATACCTATCCTTTTCAAGGGACCAAACAAGTTACATACAGCAAGCTTTGCAGCCAGATCAAAGGATTCACTCACCAGCCCTCTACACTGATCAGCCTGATTATCTTCCCCCGAACACCTAGCACTCATGATCATCCTGCAAGTAGCATTGTTTGCTAGTGTTAATACCTCAGCACTCAAATCTGCAACATCATTTTTTTGACCTATCTCCAACATTTTAGACAAAAATCTCACAACTTCTTCATGCCTAACATTCTTTAACTTCTTCATCTGGCTGCTCCCCAACAATTCTGTCATGCAAATCTTCTTCATGAATTTCCAGTAATCACCATATGGGGCATTGAAAAAGCTTGTTGAGCTTCCAAATAGTAAATTATCCTCGAAGGGGGATTTTATTCTAGAGGCAAAATGGACATCTTGTGCCTTGAAGATCTCAGTGGCCACTGGAGCTGATGAGACAAGAACAGCAGGATACGTGGCCAAACGGAGATAGAGGAGAGGGCCATATTTGTTGTTGAGAGCATGGAAGCCTTTGTATGCTACTGGGGTTAGTAAATGGAGGTGACCGATCAAAGGAAGTGTTGGTGGGCTTGGAGGGGGGCAATAACCGGCAGGTTTCTTGCCGGGTCTCTTGAAAATGTATTGAAGAAAGACGGTGATAAACCAGAGGACAAAGAGGGCAATGACATATTGAATGGCAGTCATGGCAGCCATTTGACTAGAAAAGGCTGGCTAGCAAATGGTGAGTATATCGTTCTGAACTAGAGTTGTTATGCATTTATAACTAACCTCTCACTAGGTTTCATTTCAGGGAATCATTTTCTGTGGATTTTTTTTTTAAAACAAAAGGAAGTCTTCAATATGAATTTGTTGAAATAGAGTTTGAATGAGTAGGGGCTTTGTACTAGTCAATGCATACGTTCGATGAAAAACTTGGCATGCATTCTATCTAAAATAAAAAACATAAAAAAAGTAAGAAAAATAAAGTAAAGTAAAGAAAAAAAATAAAAATAAATAGTAACCAGATATAAAACAAAGATCATGCTACATATTTTTATAAAAATAATGTTAT
This sequence comes from Populus simonii, assembly GCA_007827005.2. Lineage (NCBI taxonomy): Eukaryota > Viridiplantae > Streptophyta > Magnoliopsida > Malpighiales > Salicaceae > Populus > Populus simonii. The sequence goes on along the minus strand of CM017470.2, from coordinate 6,870,466 downwards.
CATCTCATAGGAAAATTCGTTGATCGATGGGATAACGGATGACTGTCTCATGGAAAAATTAAATCAAAAAGGTATTGTAAGGCACCCTTTATTAACTCACAGGTTCAAATTCACTTTTTTTTTTTAGAAAACTTATTTATTTATTTATTTATTATTGAAGATATGATGAGAAAACACAACAAGAATTAAAACACATAATCATGAACTAATGCGACATTAATCCTGTAATGTTCTAAAACTCTGAAACTAATTCGAACTGCCGGCCATTTGAGTGATTTTCCGATTGAAAAAGAAAATGTCCTTCTGAGGCCATGAAAGGTCTCTTCTTATTTGCTTTAGCAACAAGAAGCAATAGGACTTTTCAAACTTCATTATTCGATATTTGTATTTCGACAAGTTATTCACGTTGAGATATATATGGCCAGAATCGAGTGTGGCTTTCAACTTCAAGGAAAGGAACTGAATGCTGAGTGGATAAATTAGCTGATGGGCCACTTCAAATTCTCTTTCAAATTTCGTTCTTGATGTATATGAGTATGTTGCCGTAGCCATGTGGCCCATGCCATGAGAGCTTGGGATCTTTATGAGTCAGGGCACATATGACTCGGTGCATTTTGCCGCGCACTAATTAATGGGAACAGTTTGATCAATATCGACAATAATTGGGTTTAATGGAGTTTTTCTAAATCATCCATGGTTTCAACCAAGTATGAATGGGTTTAATGAAATCTTTGGATTAAGATAGTCTTGATTTGAATATATAATTAATAGATTTGGCTTAATGATAACATGATATAAATTCAAACCATTTATTTAAAACAAAGGTTTAAGTTTCTCATTTATGATTGTTTCCATGAAGAAAGAGTACGTAGTGCTTATTTTCTCCATGCTAACATGTTTTAATTTCGAGGGGACGATAAACATGCTGCAGCCATAAAATAATGAGTATTTACATCAAAAGAAACTAGCAAAAATAAAAAACATGGTTGTTTATGAATATGGTATCGATTTCTTTTTAAAATAATTTTTATTTAAAAATATATTAAAGTTAAGAAAATGTAAATTTCCTTTGAATTGCAAACAAAAGAAGTTTAGTTTTGTTCTTCCAGTCGATTATATTTTCTTCCGACAGTATTTTGATGATCATCAAGACTATTGTATAGATTTTTTTTAAAAATGGAAATAGTCAGATCCTTTTTCTTTGGATTGGGAAATTATAGTCAATTTTGAACGCGGAATTTGACTTTCAGCGGTTTAAGAGGTGGTTTATTCTACCGTAAAATTATAAATATATATACCGCATCATAGACCAGCCCTGGTTTAATTTATTATAGTAAAGCCAGAGCTGGTCTATGATTGAACATGCACTAATCAAACATGTGCACATGATAAGAGATAGAACACTAATAAAACACAATCTTAAGGATTTGTTTGATCAAAGTTCATCCAATAGAATAGAAGGTTTCAAGATTTTCATTGGTTAGCTTTAAAAATAATCATGCACGCGATGACCTAAATATTCATGCACTGCTGCTCTCCAAAATCATCCGCCGAAGCTACGAAGGCCCGTCCACACACATATTCAGATGGTCTCCCTTCCTTACCTTTCTTTTTTTGGGTTACCGTCTATCTAAGTTTGTTGATCCCCTTTTGTTTTAGTAGGGGATTATCCAAGTTGTTAATCTGTCCCTCTCAAAATAAAATTTGAATTTACCCCATCAAGAAGCTGTTAATTTTATCAAGCTTTAACAAGTCCAGTTGTTTGCTGAGAAATCTAGACCATCCAACTGATACAATACTGATTAAGTTGAGAAATCCAAGCCATCAAACTGATACAATACTAATCCAGAACATCTAATTAGATGTCCGAGTTAGCTTGCGCGTATCTTGATTAATTGTATGGTTCTGAAGTTAACGAATATGTAAGACTCCAGTGGCCCTGAAGTTTATAGAATTCGAACTGGTAACCTCTAGGAAGCAAACCTAAAATCTAACCGCTTGAGCTAGCTAGAGTACCTCTCAAGATTATAAGATTCATTCAAATATCTTTTTTTTTCCAAATAAAAAAACTATTTGGCATGTGGGGTGCTGTGTAATCACAAATCTAATTAACATCTAAGATGAATAGAAACTGTATACCTGGTAAACTGTATCAAGGTTGTAGCTTTGCTTAACTGAATAAGCTCCTCTCATGGTTAGAGTAGAAAAGACTCCAATAAATAATTATCGCAATGTAAGTTTCACGTTACAATTATTGTCCTGCATCATCCACGCACATTCTAGGTAACATGTACTGCTCCACTGCTGAAAGTTGAAAGTCCTTAATGCCGCCAGGCCTTTCTTTTTCTTTTTTCGTTTTGACTGTATCATCAAAAGAAAACCTATGTCAGTATCCTTTGTTATACGTTTTTTCGTGGAATTTTTGGAATGCCGTGGATGGAAATTTGTTCCAGGTCCACCCCTTGAATTTTATTTTATTTTATTTTTTTTATCGCATATCTTTTTGCATCTTTACCATTGATCAGAGTGAGTTGAGTTAATTAATGATGATTTTGGAATAAGTTATAAATAAAATATTTAAAAATATTTTTTAATTATTTGTTATTCAGATAAATAAGGTATCGGGAAATCTTGGTTTTGTATTTGAAGTTTTTCATTAAATAAAGATAATTTTTATTTTGTAAATATAATTTTTAAATATATCTTATTTATTTTTAAAAATTTTTAACTAATATAATCATCGCTATTATCCAAGTAATTTTTAGATTAAACCTGGCCGGCTCCAAATCAAAAGACTCGCCACCATTTTTTGTTCACCACCTTGCTTTTTTTTCTTTTTCTTTTTAGGGCTCGTGGAAAGAAATCGAGCTGTTGGGTGATAAAATTTATTATTAATATTCTGTTTGAATACATGCAAGCACATGTTTAATCTGAGAAATGGACACAGAAGCACGCTATGGTTATCTTATATTTCTATGAATTATAGTTAGGGAAACAGGCTGGGTTTTTTTATTAAAGTAATGATTATTTTTAAAAGTTTTTTTAAAAAAAATATATTAAAATAATATTTTTTTATTTTTAACATTAGTACATCAAAACATAAAATAAATTAATTTAAATAAAAAAATCAAATCTATTTTTAAAAATAAAAAATAATTAAAACTCAACTTCAAATATCTTGTCAATGTATACGTTCAACATTATTTAGTAAACGGTAATCATAGTTAAAGGCAAAATCAGCAATTTGACGGGAATAAAAAATATTTATATTCAGAATTAATTTAAGACCGTGTAAGCTGGTGGCGCAGGGTAAACTCTGTCATAATTCTTTATGTTTTTCTCACGTCAGACTTTCATTGATTCACATTAAATAATAATAATAATAATAATTTAAAAAAATCCGCTAAGAAAGTTACTATGCTATAATTATGATTTTTATCATGGAGAAAAAGGAAATTCACTAAGCTTCGGAGTAAAATTGTTTTTTATTATAATATAATTTTTTTTTAATTATATGGGTTAGTTTGATAATTTGTTTTATTTTGTACAATAAAATTAATTTAACCCTAAACTAAAATAATTTAATATCTACTACTCATAGATATTTTTGTATTTTTAATTTTTAGAACAGTATAATTACTTACGTTGATACTTTTAAAGACAAAACCAATTGAACTTTCATTCAAGAGCCTTTTTCGCTATCTAACATTGTTTTTATTGTAATTTTCAAGGATGTTCAAGAATATTATTGTAAATTACATTTATTAAATATAATTTAAAAAAAATTATTAGCATGTGTGTGCGGCATGCACGAGCGTGTGGAAGAAGGCCCTCGTATTGTTCAGGTGGCGCATGAGAGGTTGTCCAATCATAAAATGCTGCCTTCTGAGGCGGCATTTGAAAGGTCTCGACACCCCAAACCAGATGAGGTGACGCATGTGCCAAGATTCGAGGTGGTTTGCTTTCCCCTCTTATTCTCTTCCCCCCCCCCCCCCCCCCCCCCTCCCCTAGATTTTCGCAGCAACCCCTTAAAAATTCAAGAACAACCCTTTAATTTGTTAGTTTTTTAGATTTGTTCATTTTTCTTTTTATTATGACTTTTTTTATCTTGGATAATTTATTGAATTTGATCATCGTTCTTTTTATTGTTATTTTTTTGTTTGGAATCATTTTTTCAATTGATTTTGTTTTACAATTTCACCCTCCTTTGCTTTTTTTTTCCTATCAAATTTAATCCCTCTTCTTTTGATTGTCATTTTTTTAGCCTTGACAAGTTTTTATTATAAATCATAAATGATTTTATTTTATGATTCTCCCTTATTTATATTTTTTCCTATCAAATTTAATCCTAATTCTTGCTTTGATAACTTTTAAACTTTATATTTTTAAATTGGTTCATAATAAACATCTTGATTGGAACCGGATCCAAGATTTCACGGGTTACGAGTTTTAAAAATTTGACCAGGTTTATGATATTTGAACGGGTTTGCTTGGTTTTTACAAATATTTTTCAATTTCACCCTTATGATTTTCTTAATCTTTAAGATTTGGTCCCTATTCATTTAATTGTTATTTTTTTATCTTTAAAATTTAGCCCCTATTCTTTTAATTGTTGTTTATTTTAACTGTCATCATTTTATAATCTTTTAAATTATAACATTTTTTATTTTTTCTATTAAATTTGATCCTCACTATTTTTTTTATTGAATTGGTTGAGAATTAGGTTTTTTAATTGGATCCGGGTCAAATATTTCACGCGTTGTGACTTTTCGATATTAGACAAAATTTAAGAGGTTCGCCAAGTTTGCTTTGTTTTTTTTCCTGTTTGAAACTAATATTTTCTTGTTTTTTTTATCCTTTTTCTTTATTTTTTGTGTTTTGATTTTGTTGGGTTAGCACTCAACAATTTCTTTCTATTTCAACCCCTATCATTTTTTAATTTATAAATAATCTATCAAATTATAAATATTTTTAATTTCAGCCCCTATGATTTTTTAAACTTTCAAATTTGGCCCCTGTTATTTTAATTGCAATTTATTTTGTTTGGGATCATGTTTATTTGTTTTTTGCTGCTATTTTTTTTTCATTGCATGTTTTTTAATTAATATTTTTTATGCGATTTCATCTTTCAAAATAAATTTATTGAGTGTTAAGTTTCTTGATTAAATCCATGTCCAAGACTTTACAAGTTGCAAGTTTTAGAGACTAGACTAGGTTTAGAAGGTTCAACCGGGTTTTCTTGGTTTGTTTTCTCTTTTTTGAGTTTTTTTTATTTTTAATATACAAATAATCTATCAAATTCTAAATTTTTTTCAATTTAATCTCCTATGATTTTTTAATCTTTTAAATTTGTACTCATTCTTTTAATTACTATTTATTTTATCTGAGATTTTATTTTTCAAATATCATCCTCCTTAGCTATTTTTCTCTTAAATTTTATCCTCATTCTTTTTATCATTTTTGTAATTTTTTCTATTAATATTTTTTATGATTTCATCCTTCAAAATTAAATTGGTTGACAGTTCAACTTCTTCGTTAAACTCTTGTCCATGATTCAACGAGTTGCAAGTTTTTAAAATTAGACCAGGTTTAGGAGCTTCACCTGATTTTTCTTGTTTTTTTCTCTTTTTTTAAGCATATTTTTTTCTTTTTTTGTTGTTTTTTTATCAAATTTTTTATTTTTTTTAATATTATTTAAATTTTCATTTGAACATACAACTCAAGACTAGAATTTTTTTAACTTGGCCCTTTTTTTAGATTAAAAACAAATTTGACCCGCAGCGAAGCATGACAAACTTATCAAGTAAATATTTATTCTAGGAACCTTCTTAATTTAAGAGCTTAAAATTATTAAGTAAGGCCTCAAAATGTAATTTATAGGCAAATTACTTGGCAAAAGACCTAAAAAGCTAGTGCTAATTGCATTGATAAGTGCAAAATATACATATGTTTCTATTTCTTTTACACTATGCTTTTTAATGTATTTTAAGATTATTTGAGCTTATTGAAAGTTATTTTTATGAGTTTGGCATGTCTAAAAAACTTTGTGAATTAATTGCTAAAAGATAAGAATTTTTATATTTTATGTTTCAAACCCTACTTCTTGTGATAGGTTTTTCACCGAGTTATAATTTCATAATGTGAATGTGGGCTAAATCAAAGTTAAAGTGCACATATCAAGCTTTCCAGGAAGGTATTAAAGGCAGAAATCCAAGTTCGTTTGAACCTCTAATCAAACCTGCAAAATTGGGTCGAAATATTACTTGAGCGGAATTCTCTACTTACACACTACATATTCAAATTGGCATATCTTGATCCTTGAAAATCAAAATCATGTTATTCAAAATCTCAAACTCATCTACAAATCCAGGACTACAACTTTTATGAAGGATTCCGGGTTAGATAAAATTGTTTTAAAGGTGAAAATTCAGACGCAATCTGAAGGACAAGATTGGTCTTCTGATCTGATGAGGAAACTAACGGTGTCGAGCATCCCACCATGGCTAAGAGTCTGACATAGAAACGATAGGCCTTAGGACCCAATAAAGGTGCAGATCAAGCCTTTAACATGCCATGAATGAAAGAATACAACTGGGATGATCAGATATTGCAAGAAACTAAGTCAGAAACAAAGTCTAAGTTGCAGCAGAGTTAGAATTACAGTAGAGTTGTGACAGCAGCAGAGTCCTAATAGCAGTAGAGTCCATTCTCAACACAAATTCTGAGAGATTTAACCAATCTTAAGGACTAGATAAAGAAAGAAGAAATTAAGTAGCTTAAGGACTTTTAAATAGCCTAAGAATTCTAAAGAAATTTGGCATCTAATAGAGAGAATAAATAGAGCAGAACACGACTGAAACAAGAGCTCTGCAACATTTTTTTTTCTCTATTTTTATCAATTTTCCAACAACTATGAACTAATTTCTAATTTCGGTTCAAGAGGAATACACACCATCTTTATTAGCAAGCTATGAGAAGTAACGTTAGTTTTGTAATTATTTCAGATTCAAGTATTTATTTTTCGTTATTCAAAATTATCTTATTGATTGTTATTCAAGCCTATTGAATTGTTTTGAGATAGCATATATGCTTTCTAGTTTCTTTCAATCCATAATTGTTGTTAGGGACTAGAGTTAGAAGCAAAAGAATTAATTTGATTGCTACAACTCTCATCATGATTTATTAGGGAAAAATAAACTAAGTTAAATTGTCAAGTTTTTGAATGTTTGCTTAAAATAATTTCACAGACTTTACTCCTAAGACTACTGCCGATTGAATAAGAATTGCTTTCAATATTAAATTTGTTTGATAGTAAGAAATTGATTAGAGAGCTTTGTCTAATTAATTTACTTGTAATCTCATCGATTTCCCTCAACTTTAAGGGACAACAAATTTATTTACTTGACTTGAAAGAATATTATTTTACTTTGATGATTAACAGATTTATAGAAATGGATGTGTGGACCCTTGAATTGAATTAACGACATATCAATTTATTATTTTTATTTTCAAAATTTTGTTTCTTTAATTTTTTATTCAAATCCCCTATTCTTTTTTATTTCAGTATATTGTGGGAAGATTAAACAAAAAAAATTTTAGGTTTGATTTGGTTTTCACAATTATACTATGAATTTATTTTATTTATAATAATAAAATCAAAAATTATATTTTAAAGATTCCGGTGACCTACCATGCATCTGATAGAAGTTTTATAGCATAGAGGTAGTTGGAATATAAAATTTAATGAAAGGGATTTATCAAGAGAGAGAGAAATAATAAAAGATCATTATGGCTATGACTGGTTGAACTGTTTGAGATAATTTGGTATTATAATAGCTTTTTTTATCTAATTATTAAGAAAAAATTGTTTGAATAGATAAATATATTTTTTTTTGCAAAGAGCTTCGCATAAAATTGCATTTCAAACCTTAATTTTCTAAAAACTAAAATATCATTTTTTTCATTGTAAAAGCCTTTTTTTTTTTACATGTAAAATTTTATCTTATAACAATTTTAACCAAATACTATTACAGATATTTTTCTTAATTGTTTTTTAACCTATAACCCCAAAAAATATCAAAAGTGCCAAACAAGCACACCCTGCAATGGCAGTGGATTTCAGTCATTCATTCAAATGCCATCATTGGGCTAAGTGATCGTTTGGTAATGTAACTGCGGGTGAGGTTCACTCGCAGCCATACATATCAGTGTTTGGTAAAGCAAGCAAAACTGATTTTACTTGGTAGGACCCACTAATTTTTGTTGCCCAGCCGCAGGATTAAAGAAGCAGCATTTTGTTGCTTCTCATGGGTATTTTTAAGAAACAGTGGAGCATGTTCAGTGAACAGTGGAGCCATGCTCCACTATCGCACTGTTCAGTTTTTTTTTTTTGAAAAACCAGTGAGAAAAGTTTAGTTTTTTTTTCCCCGAAAAACTAGTGTAGTTAATCGTGAACAATATTTTTTTTTGTTTTTTTAAAAAATCATAGAAACTGTAGTTCTTGTCGAATGACTTTTGTACGTAATGAAATTGTAAATTTTTTTTAAAAAAATTATGTTTTACTTGAAAAACTAGTATTTAATTGTTGGATAGATTTCATATATGATGACATTGCACATAGTTTAATGGAATAATAAAAAAATACTTGATATCAATATTATTTATTTCATGATATAATAACAGTAGTTAAATTTACAATATTTAAATTAAAAATCATTAATATTAATATATATATATATATATATATATATATATATATTAATTATTTTATAACCTCAATTTGAAAAGCATTTTTTTAACCGAACACATTAAACTACTTTTTGTTCAACCTCAATTTCAACCATAGTTTTAACCAAACATATATTTTTTCAAATCAATCTCAACTAAAAATACTTTTTATAAAACAACTTTTTATAAAACAACTTTTTTAAAATCACAATCATAACAATAACCTTAATACCAAACACACTCTAAAAGGGAATTCTCCTTCCAGCCCAAATTGGAATAAAACTGAAGGTATGCTATTTTTCTCTTGGTCATATTCTTTAGTGGACCTGAAACCCGTTTACTTATCGAAATATGTGTTCTTCGAGCTCCAGATGGGATGCTCCTTTTTATGTAAGATTAAAAATTAATTATTAACCATCTAGGTGGTGGCCCAGTGGTAAAAGCTTGGGACCAAGAGGTTTGCTCCCTCTATGGTCTCAGGTTCGAGCCCTGTGGTTGCTCATATGATGGCCACTGGAGGCTTACATGGTCGTTAACTTCAGGGCCCGTGGGATTAGTAGAGGTGCGCACAAGCTGGCCCGGACACCCACGTTAAACTAAAAAAAAAAATTAATTAATTATTAAATAATATTGCAAGATCTTTTTTAAGCAACCACTCATGAAAACTTATTCTACTAAATATGATGTATACTATATTTTTAATGTCATTTAAAAAAATTAATTTTAACTAATATATAAATTGATATATGGATATCTTCTATTATTAAACCAACACACACATATTTTGTAAGTGTAATTCATTCTCTCTTGTATATGATTATACTAAAAAGTATTTAATATCGTAATTAAAGTTGTTTTTTAAAGTGTTTTTTACTTTGAAATGTATTAAAATAATATTTTTTATTTTTTATATTAATTTTTGACATCAACACATCAAAACGATAAAAAAATATTAAAAAAATTAATTTTAATTAAAAAAATCAAATTTTAATTAAAAAAAACAGCTTCAATCTTAATTCTAAACAAGCAGTAATAAGACTTAAGCATGGTCTAAATATAAATTTCTCAGCACTTAACAATATGAGAGAATCCACTCAAGCCACACAGCTTGAGAATAAATACGGTGTGATCCGTCCAACACAATGGCTGACTCTCCTGAAGCAGAAAGAACATTCTTCAAACTGAAATAAATGTATGCATGAAATAGAATGCGATTTGAGAGATGGATTTTATTTAACTTTATCTATATTTTTATTTGCTAAAGATGTTAAGAGCGCAATGAATAGAAATGCATTTATGGGCCGACAACCCATGGAGATTCATTATCCAAATTCCTATCATACTCTTATTTTAAAAGTCCTCATGTATTAGATTAATTAAATGTTAGTCCAATAATAATTGCGTAGGATCAAATCGAATGCTGAACATGCATGGAGTGCGTACCCAGTGTTCTTTCTACCCCACTCTGAACATGCAGGGAAGGAGTGTCTAACTAGTTTATGTTTAAAATTAAATTAAATGAAAGTTGCTCTAACATGATTTCATTTAATTGGTTTAGAAAATTTGAAAATAACCTAAATAATTAGAATTTAAATATGATTTGACTTTTTAGAAAATTCAAGATAATTTTTTTAATATTAAGATAACGATATATTAGATCGACCCGAGTTTCATGACTTCACTTGCTAAATTTGCAATCTGGGTAATGAACTTTGGTGGTCTAGGAATTCTGTTTTTTTTTAAACTGCCTTTTACTTTATTATACAATAACAAAAATTAACACTTGTAAAGTTAATCATAAATTAAATATTAAGATATTTATTTAATACTATAATAACCTCATATAAAGTAAATCAAAATAATTTATGTAGATAAATTCAGAATCAAACAAAAGTTGAAGGTAAAATTGAGAAAAAATGATGAAAAAAAAGAAAAAAAAAAGAGAGAGAGAATAAAAATACAAAAAAAAATCATCTGCTTTACTATTCATAAAAAAAAAAAAAAAAACATCTTTTAGTGTTCATATATCAACAATGAAGGAGGTGTTTTTTCATCCCAAGATTTTTAGTATAAAAAGTATAATCTTGTGATTTAATAAAAATAAATGCTTTTAAAATTAATCACAAATCAAATGTCAAGATATTTATTTGAGACTGCAATAAATTCATAGAAAGCAACCAAAATAATTTATGAAAATAAATTAAAATTCAAACACATGTGAAAGGATAAAATTGAGAAAAAATGACAAAAAAAGAAGAAAAAGCCACCTCCTTCACTATTCATAAAAAAAAAAAGACCGTTTTCATTGTTCATATATGAACAATGAAGGAGGTGTTTTTCATTCCAAGATTTTTAGTATAGAAAGTATAATCTTGTGGTTTAAAAAAAAACAATAAAAGGATTTGGATGAAATTAAGATTCCACAAGTAGCTAGCTAGTTACTTCGATAAATGAAAACTTTTATTTATTTTACTTGTTAACTTTAGTATAACGCTAAATAAAACTCCATATGCATGCATTCATTAGAAACAATAAATAAACAGATGGACGCATGAATAAACCTGTCAAAGAACCATCTTAACCTAATAGTTTAAGCTGTTAGATGAGGTTCCAATATATGATTTATATTATTCTCTAACACATCCCCTCAAGTGAAAGTTCTTTGGACTTGAAACTTACATAAATCCACATTATCTTGTGCTTAATTTTTATCAAATAAATGGGGATGGTGAGATTCGAACTTGTGACCACCTGGTCATCAAGGCTCTGATACCATGTCAAAGAACCATATCAACCTAGTAGCTTAAATTGTTATGTGAGGTTTCGAGATATGATTTATATTATTCTTCTCTAATCAAACCCTTCCAAGTGTTTGATTATTGAATTTTTATTCTTACCATATATTTTATATATAGAAATGGAGCTAGGGGTTCGTAGATTAGAAAGATAGAAAACATTGTTATGTACTAATGCACAAATTAATATTCCTCTAATAATCAATATCATATTTAATAAAAGTATTAAATAAAAAATTGAATTTAAACAATCATAAAATAGTCCATGTAAACAATAACTTAATACATAATTAGAGATATCAATTTCATCCAAACCCAATGGATACTAACATGAATTTACCCGAATGGATAGGAATTTGTTTTTGCCCGTTTAGTTCGGTTCGGGTTCGGGTAATACGCGAAGTAAAAAGGTCAAGTTCAGATAGGATATGGATATTGCTCAACTCGACCTAAAACCTTGCCTAAACCCGACCCGAACTATATATATAATCTTTTAAAAAAATTATTTTTGTACCTATCTCTATATTTAAAGAAAAACTGCAATCTCCCTATCATATTTCCGTTCTCTTGCTCTCTTCTCCAATCTCTAGCTAACAGCAGACCTGACGTAACACTAGTAACATGTTTGTTTATTCTCTGTTCCATGCAATCTTGCACTTGAAACAACCTTGTATCTATCCCCCTCACTCTCTCAGCTGACACTCTTTTTCTCTCTCTTTCTTTTTAAAGAGACAAGCCAAAAATGGCTTTTATACCAAAGTCACATAATGACTTCAAGGTTTAAAACTAGTTTTCAAGCTCTTTTTGGTTTTTGTTTTTATTTTATTTTCATTTTGATATACTTTATCAAATGGACAAAACAACCCAATAAAGAATAAATTTTTTTTTCAACTTTAAACCCTAGGGACATATATTTGCTTTTGGGTTTTTTCTTGTATCATGAAGTTTGCAGTTTCCTTGACGTTTTATTTTGGTGGTGTCAGTTTAAGGAATGTAGGGTGCTAAAATTATTAGGGTTTGGTTATTATGAATGAAAGGAATGGATCTAAAAGTTTGGTGTTTTTGCTGCTTCTTTTATCCTAGGATTTGAAATGCACCCTCTTAATTACCATATTAATGTTTGGATATATATTGTCTATTTTTGTTAATCTATATGTTGTACACATTTTATCAATGCAAATTTGATTGATTCTTAAATTGCTCTGTTTGGATCCTTAGATTAAATGATGGATCCAGCTATTTTGATTTAAGAACTATCGTAGGCACAACACACTATAGTTTTGGTTCTGGTTCTGGTTCTGGTTCTGGTTCTAGTTCTGGTTCGGGTCTAGTATGAATACCCCATAGATATTTGATGGATGGCTAATGGATACCTAAAACCCAATTGGGTTAGATTTGGTTGATGCCTAATTAGGTTCAAGTAAGAAATCTAGGATTGGGTTCGGGTATGGATATTGAGAAACCCGACCCATAAGTATCCATTATCATCCCCATACATAATTATTCTAAAAATACGGTAACATGATAAATATGTCAAGAAAAGAAATATGAGGGCAAATATCTAAAAAGTCAAGGGAAAATTTGAATCACTAAGACTAATGATTTTACTTTTTTTTTCAAAAATAATATCCCCTCTTCTAATGAATGTATGTTTGCCCCTGCTTTCATATCTTTATATGTTAGTAGTAAGAGGGATGAAGTATACCATAGGAAAACTATTAAAGGAAAGCCTAAGTTGTTTCCTTTATTATTATCGTTGGTTATGTAAATTAGTTGTTGTGGATTAGCATAGTTGACTTTACCTTATTTATAGATATGATAAGGACTAGTTGTTACCAATTGTTATGCCTAGATTGTAGGAGAAAGATGTGGTTATTGTTACTATCTTTTCTATTTAGTTTGTATTCTGTACGTGTAAAACTTGACTATGATTGCTCAAATAAAACAAGCTCTATTCCTTTAAATTTCTTTATGGTATCAGAGTCGGTTCTTATTGGTCTGTATTTTATTTAAATTTTTTATGGAAGACACTCCTAAATCTGGTGGTACTAATACCAAAAATAAATCTTTCAACATTTTAGAAGGAGAACCATATCCAAATCAGCATTTGGGTTCCGTATTATTGAACGAGCTCAAGATCTTTCTTAGTCAAGAGTCATGATAATTGCTCTTGGTGGAAATTCCAAACTCAACTATGTTAATAATCATATTAAACCTCTTGACCCTTCTTCACCAACCTATAAAGCTTGGTAATGCAAAGATCAACTTGTTATTTCTAGCTGCTCAATTCTATAAAGAACAATATTGCTAATTTTTTTAGTTATTCAGAGTCTTCATTCAATCTATAGGAGGCAATAAAAGAAATATATGGTAGTTAGAACAATGTTGCTCGAGTGTTTCAAATAAAAAAGGATTTTATTAATCTTCAGCGAAATGGCAGAACCCATGTGTAATTGCTTGGAATGTTGAAAGGTATGTGGAGTGAACTCGCACTATACCACTCTCATATTATTGATGCTACAGTATTGCAGAAACGAGAGGAAGATAAGATATTCCAACTTTTATCTAGTTTTGGTTTAGATTATGAAGATCTTCGTAGTTGAATTCTTATGAATCTTGATCTTCTATCACTTACAAGTGTATATGCTACAATTCAACGAGAAGAAGTCCACAGGAAAGTCATGAATATAGAGCCTAAAATCACCTTGTCAGAGACATGTGCTTATATTTTAAATAGACAAATAAAGAATGGCAAGGCTTATGAAGGAAAACAACTAAATTTGAAGTGTCAGCATTGTCATAATTTGGGCCATTCAATTGCGTGATGTTGAATTCTTCATCCAAAGCTGAAACATAAGTTTGAAAAGGAGAAGGGATTTCAAAAACGCTATAAACATGAAGCTTATATTACTGCTTACTTCGTTGATTCGTCACCTAGTGATGTGGTAATTTTTTCTACCAATCCAGCTGCCCTTCTTAATGATTGTGTTACATATCTACAGGAGAAGGGTGATCATGGTTTGTCAATTCTTGAGAATTATGATTCCACAACTCTTCTTGGTAAGTTTAATGGTTTCTTGGTAAGCTTTGTGCATCTGTCATAAAACTGCTTTAGTCGCTAGTACTGTGCATGATTTTTGGATCATTGATTTAGGTGCCACTGATCACATGACAAATAAAATGATCGATTTATATCACTTTAAGAAGTTTTCTACTCTAACTCATGTATTTTTTGCAAATAGGAAAAAAGTGTTTCTATTAAGGGTAAAGGAAAGGTTAAATTACTATCTAAAGATATAGAATCTATGGTTATATATGTTCTTTTTTTTTTTCATTTTAGCTACTCTTTATTGACAAACTCACATAGACTCTTAATCAGTATGCTATATTTGATTCTCAATAGGTTATTTTTCCAAACCTTGTCACCAAGAAGATAATTGGTGAAGGTTTCATTTTCTAAGGACTTTATTATCTTTCAAGAAATCCTTAGAACATAAAAAAAATTTCAAGTTTTTTGCTCTTTCCTTTCTTTCCATGTCAAATTTTATGGCATCAATGTTTAATGCATCCTTCTAAAATTGTTCGCACCAATTTAATGCCTAATTTAGGTACCAAGTCCATCGCTTGTGATACATGTCATTTATTAAAATTCACTAAACTATTATTTATGCCTTCTTTGTTTAGAGCTAATAAGATTTTTGAACTTGTATACTATGATGTTTGGGACCTATTATTGAATCTTTTGATGGTTATAATTATTTAGTTACTTTCATTGATCATTTTTCTCATTAGAAAAGTCACATGCCTCCCACACTCCAATGTAACCATTATCCAATGGATGAAATTGGTCTCTCTAGTGCAATAACACCACCCTTCATGAGCTTTTCCCATCTGCCCCTTCAAAAAATTTCCAAGTATAGGTGTCGACATAGATTCGACCTCTTCAGCCTTTAGAAATCTTTCCAAGTATGGGTATTGACATGGGTTCATCTCCTTAACCACTTATTACCTGAGGTTTTCACCCCTCTTTTTAAGTGAAGAAAACTCGACAAAATTCATTGTACCAGACATTTTTACAAATCTTTGCATATCAATATCACAAAGACTAGGTTTAATGGGCACAAACCCTCCCTAAAAGGCCTCATTCAACATATCTAGGCACACTAAGAAGACCCACTCCATGGCTTCCCTATAGGGAGGAGCCCCCACTCCATTGCTTTAAGGAGGAGCCCGACTCCATGGGCTCTTTCTAAGGGAGGAGCCTGACTTAATGGTCACTCCCTAAAAGAAGTGCCTAACTCAATGGGCTCACCCTATGAAGTGCGTTTGGACCTATTTTTTTTACCTCTAATAGGTTAAGGCAACTTTCCCGAACCCAACTTTCCATTAAGAATTTTTTCAGAACCCCACGCGGGAACCTCGATATTTTATATTGATCCTAAGGGTGTTCAAAAAAACTAAAAAACCAATTAAACCGAGAAAACTGGAAAAAAAAATAACCGAAAAAACCGAACCGTGAAAAAAAACCGATTAAACCGATTAAAATTTTGAAAAAACCGACCGGTTCGGTTCTGTTTTGGTTTTTTAAGCCTGGAACCTGAAAAACCGAACCGAACCCGAACCGAAAAAAACCGGAAAAAAACCGAGCCAAACCGAAAAAACCGAATCAAACCAAAAAAACCAAGCCAAACCGGAAAAAAAACCGAGCCAAACCGGTTTGAACCGGTTTTTGCTCTAAAAAACCGAACCGAACCGAACCGAAACCGGTCGGTTTGAACTAGTTTCGGTTCGGTTTCAATTTTTTTAAAAAAAAAAATTCAGTTTGGTTACTTTTTTTGATAAAAACCGAACCGAAACGAAAATGAACACCCCTAATTGATCCAATACATATTATTTTTGAGTTGATTACTCTTCAATCCCTCCTCTCCATAAAAGGACAAAACTCATGGGCTATAAATACACCATAAATTCTTCAAACTTAAGATTCACAGTTTCTTCATTCTTAACACTTTCAATATATATATATTCAGAGTCTATTTCTTTAAGATATTATTGTATTTTCTCTCCTTACAAAGTTACTAACTTAAGCATCTAAGAGTACTTATATTCATAATAATTAAAAAAAAAACATTTTGCAAGTACCAGTTACTAGTCACCTTAACTTACCAGACACCACCAGCTATTATCTACATGAACTTTTTATATCAAGCCACAAAATAGCTTGGCTGAAAAAAATAAATCAAATTACTTAAACTAAAAAACAATTAATTAATTATCTTACATATAAACTTTATTCCTGACATTTTAGATTTTAATACTCATCAGAATTCTTTGAAACGATGCGTCATATTTGTTGCTCAAAGTCCCTAGCCCGTTTTCCATATAGCCGAAACCCCAGAACTTTCAAAGGACCAAAGACTTCGCCAAAACAGAACTTTGCAGCCAATTCAAATTTCAAACGACTCCTTCACAAGCTCCCTACGCTTCTCAGCTTCTCCATCTTCCTCTGAACACGAAGTGCTCATCACCATCCTGCATAAACACTAACGATTTCATTAATAGAGGACATCAAAAAATATATTTCACTAACAGCCAATTAAAACAAGAAGTGGCTAACAAATATAAAATCAATTAGAAAAATTATAGGGTTGGCCTAATGATTAAGGGCTTGAATGAGTTCTGTAGAATGTCTCCATTCTATTCTATTAGAAGAAAAAAATAATTAATCTGCATGTGACATTGTTTGTAAGCTTGGTTAACTCGGCACTCAAATCAACATGCCTCATTTTTGCTGGCTTTCTTCAAATATTTATGCATGAACCGCATGATCTCTTCACATCTATCTCCACAGGACCTTTCAAGCTGCCATGGTCCAAGCAGTTCAGTCACAAAAAGTTTCTTCATGAATTTTCAGTAATCACCATAAAGTGCAGTGATAAATCCTGAGATTCCTTAAGGTAACTTATCAGCAAATTTATAGCAAATGTTGGGCGAGATGAAAAGGCAAGATCATTGATCTTGAAGATCTCTTTTGCCATGGATGCTGATGATACGAGAAGACAACGAGAAGGGCCCAGTCGGAGATAGAGGAGAGGACCATATTAATTTGGAGGAGAGATTGTAGAAACATTTGTACGTACAAGGCAGAAGTGAAGAGGTGGAGGTGACCATCACTGGAAGAGCTGGTGGGCGTGGAGGAAGGTGGAGTTTGGTGTTGGTTGTTGCTTTGGTGAGTTTCTTGAAGATGAACTGAGGGAGAATGGTTAAGATTATGCAGAAGAGCAAGAAGATGTAATTATTCATGTCGATTCATGTCAATAATCGAGGCCATCGCTAGAGAAATTAACTTTGCCAGTGCATATTTTATGTCTTATGCTTGCGTGTAAAGGTACCAACTACCAAATGTTAATTCATATTATCCGTTCTGGACAAAGGAAAAAACTAACCTCACGAATGAAAATTGTTAGCTGTTGTTTTTTAAATTATTTTTTATTTAAAAATATATTAAAATAATATTTTTTTTATTTTAAAAAAATTATTTTTAACATCAATATATTAAAATAATCTAAAAACACCTAAAAATAATAATTTAAAATATAAAAAAATTAAAAAATAAATAATTTTTTTAATTTTAAAAATAAACAGGTCTTCAAATTAAATCTAGCTGTTAAATATTATTAGATCTGGTTAAATCTTAAGGTTATTACACCTTGGATGAACTACTTGGTCATTGATACTATATTATAAATATAAATATATTTTACTACATATGAAGCATGAATAATTAACGGTAAAGTGGTAGGAACATAATTTTAAAAGTTCCAAGTATCAAATACAAGCACCACAATCTATAATTTTATTTTATTTTTTTGATCGGATGAGTGCTCAACTCATTTATCTAATTGGTGAGGTGTCATCAATTTCAAATCTGGACATTACATATTTTGGTTATTTGATTGGGTGAGTAAAAGTTTTTATCTAACCGACCGGTTTGATTTTGGTTTAATAATACGAGTAATCATGATTTTTATTTTCTTAAAAATAGTGATTTTTTGTTGCTAAAGTATGAGCATCATTAAATGGTGAATATTAAAAGGGACCAACTTGAGAAATATTCGAAAAGTTGGGGATCCAACTAATGAAATATTCTGTTTTTGAAATGAAATGAGGGTTTAATTTCAGATTTTCCTTAGAGAAGGGGAAAATAGTACGTGAGGACCTCCTGTCTAACTAAAGGGAAAATGGCAATAAAGCTCGTGGTTGGTTTCTTCTCCTCGACCAAAGTTATCTCTTCTTAGCGACCAAAATTTCCTTGTCAATCTCCTAACGTGAAGGACATGCAGTAATTTGTTGCCGAGACATGATAGGATGTTGGAAGAAGTTAAAGGAAAAGAATGCTTTTGGATGGAAACGAAGCAAGAAAATTGACCTGACAGCAAGAAGTAAGCATCGATATTCAAAGGCCATGATAAATTAACTAAACAACTTGTTGACGTTGAAGAAGAAAGAAATTTAAACATCAAATGCTAAAATCCACTTGTTTCATTACATAAACTTCAAATTTATTCTCTTATTGCCAAAAGCATTGCTGTTGTCCTAACTAATGCCCCCCCCTGGAGCTCTCCACGCACTTATTCCTAATAATCTCCCATGCTCTGTGCCCTACTTCTTCATAATTTCACCTGCACATAAAATGACAAAATAAGTAGCAGGATTGAAAGAGAAGGTAAGCGGGAAGAATAGAGCAGATATCAATTAATAAAATAAAAGGAAAGAACCTTAAAATGATGCTGAATGCTAAAAGATAAAATTTATCATTAAAAAAAATATATCAGAGACCATTTTGATGCCCAGTTTGCTGATAATTTTATGACCTTGAATTGGAAGAGTTGAAAATAAAGAACCTTCAGGGTGACCTAAAAAAAATCTCAGGGAGGGTGTGTGTGCGCGTGCGCAAGTTTTTTGAGAAAGAGAGTTACATGGTTCAAAGTTGGCTGAACACTTGTCAGGAAGCTGCAAGGCCATGTTCCTGTCAACACCAGAAATTGGAGGGCCATTGACAAGAGTACACAAGCAAGGCTGGCCGAGAGCTTTCACAGCACTGCAGCAGAGCTCACTTGGTTGGATAGGACTAAAAGGAGCAACTGCTGCCCTGCAAGGTATCATTTGAATGAGTGCAGAGAAGAAAGTGCTACCACAAGGATGTGCTTGGCCTTGCTCCGCCAATACTGTCAACATCAGCACAAGTACCAGGAATGGCAGAACCTTGACACCACAAAGCTTCACCATCTTTGAACTAGTGGGATATCTCCTTGATTAATGAATGTTTTCTTACTGGAAGAAACTGGTCTCGAAGATGTTCTATATATACATACATAGCAAACGAACTCATGCTAGCTTGCACACCATTCCTAACCCAAAAGCTACAGTGTTCATGCGATTCTTGTGTCAGCTCCAGAAGTACTGTTGGTGTGCTGATGGAAACAGTTGGGGAATTCAAATTTCATGACTCCTAGCAGTTGTTCAATTTTAATGTCTTAAAACCCATGTCTCTTGCTAGGACAACAAAGTCCTTTAGAAATTTGGATTGCTCATATAGGGAAAGCTAGCTAAGATTGATTTTCTTAGGTTAACAACTCGCCTCGCCTCAGGAACTGATCCATTCTTCCTCTTGAGTGAGTGATCTTCAATCTGTTTAATTGTATTTTCACAACAATTATGCTTCAATCATTAATTTGCTTGCCCAGTCAGTTTATTAACGAGCTCATTGAGTTTCTTAACCCATAATCAGAGGCTTATCTAAATCCAAATTTGGTTCTAAAACAGAAACCAATAGAGTCCCACCAAGATAAAACAGAGGCTGTGAAGCAAATTAAAATTCCCTTTGTGTCCTGATCAGAAAACCATGTCCTGGTCAAATGAAATGACTCCATAGCCATATCCCAAACAGCCATTCAGAAATGTAAAACATCTATTTCCAATTGAAATTTATCATTTAAACAGATCTTTCAGGTCTGATATCAGTACATTTGCACCATGTAAAATTAACTTTTCAGAACATGGGGACGTATCAGAATTATATGCTAAGAAACGGATAATTAAATGCTCCTATCCCAATAAATATCCGTTCTTTATTGCAAACAAATCATCCCAACAACCATTTGGTGATGTTTGCATCTCTAGAACAACAAAAAATAAGACAAGTTATCATGATTCCCCCTTGTTTCCTTTAAGGTTGATCACCGCAAGCTCCTGTTCGACAAACTCTCCGGCGCACATTAGTGGATATTTGCTGGCCAATGGAGATTCAACAAAATGGCCTAAAGGCTTCAACACGGCATCTGATGCTATGTGTGCAAAAAGCTGCATATGATCGAGGATAAAACAAGTAAGCACAAGATTCTCTAAGAAATGCAGTTTGCTCTTTAGAAGGTTGCAAGCACCAAGATCCAAGAGGATGATGATGGAGGAAATGGTATGCTTAGCTCCACTTACTGTTGATGAAACTCTCCAAAGGCTGCGATTTTGCTGTGATGCAAATTTGATTGCATCTATTGTCCTGTTTGTGACAACAACTTCATGCATGCCAGCCATGCATTCTCCTGCAGTCAACCACTCTATCTGCAAATAATGCAAGATACTGTTAAGATTAAAAGCCAGATACAACTGAAGCCTAAGTAGTACTCAAGAAGTTGATTAAACTGTCATTCAGAGCTACAAACCACAAATGCAGCATGGAACTGGGAAAAAAAATAAGTTAACTGAGCTGAACACTAAATGGACCAACAACAATATATTATCTAAATTATCTTCCAAATGTAAATAATTCCATGTGAATAGCAACATTGGATTACTGGCTGTGTGTTCTATAAACCAGATATATGTTTCTTCTGCTTTCTTAATGGAAGCTAGTAGCATATGTGACCTGATAATTAGAAGGAAAATGATACGTGAGAGTAAATACTAAATCACAAAGAGGGGAAAACAATGACCACAAAGTCAAGGTTAATCATAACACTGCCATCAGTATCTTGTTCATAATTTTTCGTGTCTTAAAAATTGTGTCATCACTTTATATGCTTTTACCTGCTTTCCTGTCTGAATGAGAAGAC
Organism: Populus simonii; assembly: GCA_007827005.2. Taxonomy (NCBI): domain Eukaryota; kingdom Viridiplantae; phylum Streptophyta; class Magnoliopsida; order Malpighiales; family Salicaceae; genus Populus; species Populus simonii. The sequence goes on along the minus strand of CM017470.2, from coordinate 6,848,832 downwards.
ATCCTGAAGGAACCTTCACTTCAATTTTTTGCCCATTCCTTAGCCAAATGTTTAGACCGGGAAATCTACTTCTGCCATGAATTGTTAGAAAGTTAAGGTCATAATGATACCCTGCAAAGACAGTGCCTTCCTGACCATAACGGCTGAGATCGCTCCCTGTTGGAGCAAGCAGATGAGGTCCCTAGTGTTTACAGGGAGAATGGGAATTGTTATTCAGTGCATGAGGTTGTTACTACTGGAAACAAAAAGAAAATCATAGATCCTAAGACATAAGTACGATAACAGCATTGAGTTAAAGGGAGAAAGAGGATAAAGGATTAGTAATGAAGAAGTTCCTACAAGAAATTCGCACTCCTTGTCTGTTAATAAAATGCTAAAACAAAACAATTAAGGTGAGACACTTGTCAAGCCTTTGGGGTTCAGCTCAATTGGCGGAGGAATGGGACATGATCTCCATGTGTTCTAGGTTCAATTGTCATCAGGCCCAACAAAAGGAATAAATAAATTGAATAAAAATACGGAAAGAAAACCAAGAAGACAGAGGAACATGGCATGAAAGTACAGGTAAAGAAGTTAAAGATTGGAACACTTTACTAAGACATATAAGATATTAACAAAGAGCAGCTACTAATAGGGATCCTTACGACACCCAACCAGCATTGAAAAAGCAGAGTCGAACACTTGCACCAAAAGTGAAAAAAAAATGTTAATCGTCAAATGAAAGGGCATAGAAAAACAACAAATCCATCATTCTTTTGTTCAATTTACATTTCCTGCTTTAGTGCTAAAAATTGATCAAGGAGAATAGAAAACAGGAACATGCACAAAATTAAAAAGTTATATTATCAAAATTTTAACCTGTTTCATAAGAGAAGTAAATGCATCCTTGGACAAACCAAAACCAATTGCTGCCATTTCAGCAACAGCCTGACAAAAAACATGGCATAGAGAACACTATAAGAGATATAATAGAAGACAAATACAATCAAGCCAACAAACCACATAAAAAGATTACCTCTATTGCAGAGATCATTTTGCAACCCCATGAGTCCATAGTGTCTTTCCATTCAGGAAAACCTTCAGGTATTACAGGTTCTGAATTAAGTTCCTATCAGAATGGGATTGAAGTTAGCAAACAGTAACTAGAGGACCAAAATGTTAAAAGGGAAAAGAATGATCCCATACCTTAAAGTGAGTGTTTGATGGCCGAGGACCTACTCTCCACATGTATCGCCATTTAGGATCCGGTCCACTAGGAGTGGATGGTTGGAACTCTTTGGGCATTGCTTTTAACTTCTTTTGCATCTCTTCATCAACCAAGCTTCTTGGAACTTCCACTCCCTCAGGTGTCACTCCAACCTGATATCCCCATTTCACAAAACGATTCTTTTATTTCCTTTTTTACAAAAAAAAATAACTAAAATACAATTTAACCACTGAATTTGGGGCAATAACAAATCCTTCCACATTCCCTTCCTTTTCCTTTGTGACTCCGAAGTCAGAAAAATAAAACCTATACTTAGTCTTTAAAACTTAAAACTAGAAAGAGAAGGCAACTTCTTGAACAAAACAGTTGTGAGCATCTACCTTTTCATTTCTTTGATCTTCCAAAAAACAACTAAACTACTGAATACCAATCAGAGTCCCTTTCTGGAACTACAATAGTTCACAGCTTCATCAATCATGATGTGCTATGCTAGAGTGGTGTTTCCATAACAAATCCATATGAACAATTCTAGTCGCCATCAACATCCTAAATCCCAACTATTTTCAGCTAGCAAACAAAAACAGGAATAATAAATCAATAATTCCTCTGCTTCAAGCAACTAGTACTAAAATTCACATAAGCAATATTTTTTTTGTTGTGGCATTCAGTGATAAAAAAAAAAAATTCCACCCTGTCAAACAATTAGATCAACTTGAACAAGGGGTTATCATCGTCGACAATATTCCCGAGGCCGTAACCAAACTTTTCCACTTTGATAAAATAGAAAGAAAGAGATCTAAGCTTCCAATTCTCTCTCACATTTCACAGAAACCATAGAAATCACAATTCTCCGACTCCAATTATGCAAAGTAGGTAGGGACCCAAAACCAAACATAGCAAAAGATTTAGAAGTGATAAATGTTCAATACTCTTTCCCTTTCCATTTGTCACGTTTCCTCCGCAACCAGACAAACTTGATCGCCAACGTGGTAATGCAAATCCAGTTTAATCACTATAACCAATACAGCCTATCAGGTACTAATCAATGTTCCAAAATTTTCCCCTCTATTATCAAAACCCGATTCGATAAATTCCCTTCACTTTTCCCAACACTCTGAGAAACCAAAAGAATTTATCTCCCTACATTCTCCTAAACATCATCTAAATCAAACTCAAGAAACACTTTGGTTCCTAAAACCACAAATTCAAAATCAAAACTTTCCCTCATTTCCCCACACTTCCTCAACTAAAACATCCAAAACCCAGAACCAGCCCAATTCCCAAAATTTATCATCCAATATAATCATTCACATTAACTCACATCCTCAAAATTCTCACCTCCCATCCCAAAAAAACAAAACTTTCTCTCTATCCTCTCACTTCATCAAAAACCCATAAACCAAAACCCCAAAAAACAACACAGTTAACAAAAAAAAAACCTTCAATGTAGTACCTGATAATGCAAGTGAGATCTTTCTTGTAGTAACTTGAACTCTCTAGGTCTTTCAAAGTACTTTTCCATCATATCAATAAACTTGTCATTATCTTCCGCGGTACATCTCGGATCCTTAACTACCAAAGCTCCAGTTTCTCTCAGGATCTGACTCACTTCTTTACACAATTCACTGAGCCATGACCCGACTTCTTCGACTTGACCCGATAAAAAAACCGGGTCAGTGCTCAGTTTATCAGCGATCTCTAAATATCTCGAGAGATCAATCACCGGTATCTCCATTTTTTATTGATTCTGGTTTTTGGTTTGTTTTCTCTTTTGGATTTTAATAGAAAGTGAGGGAGAGAATGATGAGACTGTTGGCTGTGGCGGGATAGCGGGTTGCTTTTTTATTTATCAAGGGATAACTACATCTAAGTCATCCAACTACTAAGTATTTTGTTATTACGTCCTTACAAGGTTCAATTACGCCCACTGTGACAGATTTTTTACGGCAATATCATCCTCCTTTCGACCAGCATTTCTCGGATCTTCCTTAGAAATGCATACGTATGGTTGTAACCATTGCATTTTCTATCAAAAAATAAGAAATCTCTTTATTTGATTGACACAAATTTTGACATAAATAGGTGAAATAAATAATAAATACTAATACTATCATAATTGATGAAATATTTACCTTCTAAAATTAATTTGTGCACGTGTACACTGCAGTTCCACCCCAAAGGATACTAATTTCTATATTTATTTCAATAATTCTTGCATATGCAAGTAGTTGAAGGTGAAGGTGTTAAAAAATAACACACTAAGTTTGATATTCAAAATAGAAAAACACACGATTCCTTCAATCTAATAAACGAAATGGTGTGAGAAACAAGGTTGTTAGTATGTTATGGCAATTAAAAATATGTGTTTAGATCTCAATTTGACTATTATTTATTTCAATTCTTTCATCAAGTAGATATAAAAAAAGTATTGAAGGATACGCTATAGATTTTTGACATTCATCCCTCTATCAGCTCAAAGAAAGTGAGGTGTTTAGTAAGATTAGAGGTAAGTTAAAAAACTAAAAGATCGATTAAATTAAAAAAATAATTAAAGAAACAAATTATAAAAAAAATATTGATTAAAATTTTGAAAAAACTGACTAATTTGATTCGGTTTTATAAGCTTGAAATCGAAAAAATCGAGCCAAACCGGTTTTTTTCTAAAAAACCGAACCAAACCCAGTCGGTTTAAACCGGTTTCAGTTTTTTTTTTAAAATCCGATTTAGTTAATTTTTTTTATAAAAACTAAACTGAACTAAAAATAATCACCTCTAAATAAAATTGTAATTAATTATGTAGAATTATGGGTTAAGATTAATGATCTAGGAATCGAAATGGTGATTGTGTAGAAAATAATTTATGCATTGGATATTGTTGGATGGAAATCTAGTTTTTTATCAAAAGAAAAGGTTGCCTCGAAATTGATGTATGAAGGGTGTAGCCGAAACGTTTGTAGATGAAGGATCAAACAATATCTTGTGTAATGGTCGGAGGACTGGTGTGCAGTTTACTTTATTATTAAAATGGGCCGCGGTGCATGTTAGCAAAAGAGGATTGTTTTGGTGGCGCTTGAGATTCGTGTGGGAGTTTCTTGCGTGTGATTGTATCATACGCAAAGCACTTATTCCGGTTGCATGCTATCTGGACACGTGGCTGAGTGATTTTCCCCCGTAATTCAGAATCCAGATCACATAAAAGAAAAGGATCGCGTCCTTTGCTGGGTAAAATTCTTGATTTCCTTTTTTACCTCGTGGGTGATAAACTGTAAAACATTTACGGAAGTTGAAGTAGTTTTCGTGTGAAAATGACGAAAACCTAAGTGGATGTGTTTGGAATAGAGTTTGGTGTAGCTTTTTAGGTTGTACATTCTCACTGTAATTTTATCCCAGCATTCTCTAAAACCCTGAGAGTAGTTTCACTTTTCATTTTAAACATGTTAATATATATTGTATTACACTTTTATATTAAATAGCTTAGGTGGTCAGAGGATGAGGAGTCACTCTGACGTCGCTTGTACGAGGCCCGTATTTTCTTTTAAAAACAAAAGAGATGGGAAGGTGCGCGGCCCTCCTCGGCTACAGTTCACATGTCTGGCTCTGGACCTGCTTGAAATTACAATAATAATAATAATAATAATAATAATAATAGCGATTGAAAATGTTTTTTATTTTAAAATATATTAAAATAAAATTATTTATTTTTAAAACCAGTAAATCAAAATAAAATAAAATTCATACCAAAAATTCTTAACAATCCAACATGTTTTGTTTTCAAATACTTGTATCCAAACATGGAGTGGAAGTGCTTGCTAATAAACTAGCATAAAGTAAGATAAAGTGGAGAAGTGATGGTGAATATTCCTTTTTACCATGATGGTTGAAGATTTTTTAAATTGATGATTTGATGTAAAATTACATGTAGTTCGAAAAATATGTAAAATTATTTGAAAAGTTATTAAGCTGTGTTTAAATTATATAATATTTTAATGTAAATTTTTTTTTTCTTAACCCTTTTATAAAAAATTTATTAATTTTTAATTTTATCCTTTAATCTAGATATATGGTGTGTTATTGTTTTTAATTTAGTCGTTATTTTTAAAATTTTATTTCTTATTTTTGTTGAGGTAGTTTTTTTTTCAATTTAATTCTCTAATAAAAAATTTATGTACTTTTTTTTTAGTTTCTTATTTTTATTATTGTCTTTTTTTTTGTAAAAGTTTAATTTCTTTTAAATCTAATCCTTTAATTTCAATTCGTCATATATTTTTTTTTAGTTTGATACTTATTTTTTTTTATTTCTTTCCTTTACTCTTTTGTAAAAGTTTTATCTCTTTTCAACCTAGTCATTTAATTCCAATGTATTTATATTATTTTTTTAAATTTGATTCTTATTATTTTAATTTCTTAATTTTTTCAGAGTCCTTTTACAAAAATTTTATTGGTTTTAAATTTCACACTTTAATATTGTGTTATTGTTTTCAATTTAGTTATCGTTCTTTTAAATTTAAATTTAATTTTTGTTAGAGTTATTTCATTTTCAATTTAACCCTCTAATAAAAAAATCATGTATCTTTTTTTTTATTCTATTCAATCAATTTTACGCATGTGTCTATTTTTTTTATTGTTTGATTGAATAAAAAAATTAGTTTAATTAAAAAAATTAAATATTTTGATCTATTCATGTCTCTTGATGTTTTCAATTTTTATTTTTGGTCATCGTTTATGGTACTTTTCACTTATTAACACAGAATTCTCAATTTATTTAATTATATATATTTATATATTTTTTTATTTTCACTTAGAATTTTTTTAAATATAAAACATGCTGAAAAAGTCTATATATAATTTTTTTTTAAGAAAAAAAAACTAACCTGTAGTAAAGTGCGGGTCAAATATCTAGTAAAATTAAAGGATTGTGTTTTATATTGTAGTGTAGGGTGTCTTTCAAAAGTGATTTTTGTTTAAAAATATATTAAAAAATATATATTTTAAATTTTTTATGATATTTTTAATATCAGCATATAAAAATTATAAAAAACACTAAAAAAAACATCAATTTGATATCTTTTCATGACAAATATATTTTTAAAATGTATTTAGAGTCTATTTGATATTATGATATTAATTTTTTTAAAATATATTTTACTTAGAAATATATTAAAATTATATTTTTTTATTTTTTAAAATTTATTTTTAATATTGATATATTTTGATCTTTTAACAATCCACAGTTAACCAATTTCCAAACATGTTCTTAAACGCAGTAACACGGAGAAATTTCGCCGCCTCTCAGCCACTTCCTGTTTTGTTAGCCCTCCTGCTAAAACCTCAGCCCCTCTCTCTCTCTCTCTAAAACCCCTCTCCCCCCTTTTTATACATCTACTAGCATACACCTACACACAACTAACAACAACAACAACAACATATAGAGCTGCGATTGGATTGAAGCTTTTTTCGTCACTTAATTGGTAATACTAATCAATAAAGAATGAATGTTTAGTTTATTTCCTTGATAATTTCCTTGCTTTTTAGGAACCTATTTTTCATTTCTTTCTTTCTTTTATGTTGGTTTTGATTTCTTTGATTTTTTTTGGGTGTAGAATAGTGTTTATAGTGCAAAGTTTTGATTTTTGGTTATGGAATTTGATTGATTTTAATTTTTAATAACCCTATAGTTTAAAATTGCATGTGTTTTTGGGCTTTGAAATAGTTGATTTTTATGTTTATCAATGTGGGGTGGGATTTTGGTGTTTGTTGACTGGTCTCATCAGTTTTAAGGTGAAAGTGAAAATAGATTCATCAACGCTAGGTGGTGCTACAGGATTCAAGTTTGTTTATGAATGTCCCCTGTGCGCGCGATAACTCAAATGGTTACTTTAGTTCATTTTGCAATGATTGAAACTTGAAAGCTCCTTTTGGCTTTAAAGCTACCAGGTTGGAACTTTCCTAGACAAGCAAGTGCAGGAGGATTTAAAGTCTTAGAACACTGTTTTCTAAATGAAATATGTATTCATTTATGCAAGAGTACTTACAGATGCACTCATGCAAACACACATCAATGAATGATTGCATTCTCTTTTGTGCATTCGGATTCTTTGGTATATTGATGATGTTTTCAGTTTTCACTGAACTGGGTATTCTTTTCATTTTGAAAGCTAGTAAACCTTATTAAGTTGTCGAATTAGGAGGTGAAAATGGCTGGGAAATCTAATAAAGGGAGGAATCGGAGAGGGTCCAATAACACAACAAATTCTTTGGAGCCAGTGGCGTCATCAAATGCTCCTGTGAAGGATGACATAACTGCTTCAGAAGCTGGTGTAGCTACTCTTAATGAAGTATCAGCTGGGAGTGAATCAACTAATGGCTCCTCAGAGATAAAGGAATCTGAAACAGCAAATTCTGCTAGTGAAGCAAAGCAAGGTTGTTTTTATGATTTTTTTTTGCTTTCCTAAACCTCATAGTGTTTCGCTAACGGCATGGTTTGGTAACATTACTATTTCTCTGCCAACCCAACCTAGTGAAACGGTTGCACCAATCATTTGTTGAAATTGAGCTTAATTAAATGCTGCATTACTGGTTTGTAATCTTTATCTTTTGTTTTGTCACACATCTCATGTGGTGTTTTCCCTATGAGTGCAGGTGATCTTCATCTTTACCCTGTCTCTGTCAAATCTCAAAGTGGCGAGAAGCTTGAGCTACAAGTGAGCTAACTTGTTCCATTTAGATATTTTATTGTTTTATAGCACTCTGTGCATTGGGTAGTACAGGTTTTTTCTGTCACTATTCTGCAATGCAGAAGGGTTTTTTCCCTCCTGCTCAAACAACTAACTAATGGCCTCAAGTTTTAAACATGCTCTTGCTTTTGGCATGTTATTTGCTTATTTATGTCAATCAATTGATAAATAATACAAAATCGCAGTTGAACCCTGGAGATTCTGTCATGGATATAAGACAATTCCTTCTTGATGCTCCTGAGACCTGTTTCTATACATGCTATGACTTGTTGCTGCACACGAAGGATGGTTCCACTCATCAACTAGAAGATTATAATGAAATATCTGAAGTAGCTGACATTACTTCTGGTGGTTGCTCCTTGGAGATGGTCACCGGTCTGTTAGCATTGCTCTCTCTTTTGGTAGTAGAGATCCATTTATGGACGCTTCTAACATGGAAACTTTTTTGGCAGCACCATATGATGATAGATCGATCAGGGCACATGTTCACCACACAAGGGAATTACTTTCACTTTCTACACTTCATGCTTCATTATCAACATCCCTTGCTTTAGAGTATGAAACAGCACAAAACAAAGCTCCGGGTTCAGGTGGCTTGTGATATTCATCCTAAAATCATTATCATTCTCCTTTAATTACTTATAAAGTATTTCTTAACACTTCATTCAGTGCCAAAGATGTTCATACAATGCCTTTAATGTCGATACTGGAAAAACAGAGGTCCCTGAGCTTGATGGGATGGGATTCATGGAGGATGTTGCCGGCTCGGTTGGTAAATTGTTATCATTCCCAACAAAAGAAATCAAGTGTGTGGACAGTATTGTGTTTTCATCCTTCAATCCCCCTCCAAGCCATAGAAGGTCCAGCCCTCTCACTCTCTCCTCTGACTATTTGCACAAAAAATCCAACACTTCCTCTGGAGTGTGATTTAGCAAAATAATTTGTTTTCTTGGTTGCCTCTCCAGGCTTGTTGGGGATTTGATTTATCTGGATGCAGTAACATTGGAGGGTAACAGATATTGTGTTACTGGAACCATAAAGATGTTCTATGTCAATTCAAGCACAGGGAATGTCCTTGACCCAAGGCCCAGCAAAGCTACTTCTGAAGCAACAACCCTTGTTGGACTCCTGCAGAAAATCAGTCCTACGTTCAAAAGAGGTAAAGGAGGGCAATTGAGAATTTATATTTTATTGAGGCTTGAAGTTCATTTCTTAGTTCTGACTTTTGAATAATATGTTTCCTTGTGTGTTCCTATTTTGAAGCTTTTCGTGAAATTTTGGAGCGTAAGGGCTCTGCACACCCTTTTGAAAATGTACAATCTCTCCTGCCACCGAATTCATGGCTAGGATTATATCCAGTTCCTGGTTAGTTGAACTTTTGTATTCTATTTTGTATATTTATGCTATTTAGTTCCTAAAGCTGCAGAACACTGCTTTAACTTGAATGGACATTCTTCCTTGCAATTTTTAGTGTAAATCAACTAGCCAGGTATTTTGGCTTCTTTTAGATGGGGTACCAGCTGTACTTCTAATCTTGATTAGTTTTTTTTTTGTTGCTCACTCTCCAACTTGTCTAATTCCATCCAAACTTCAAACTCTTCTTTCATTTATGTCATTGCTTTGTTCATTTAGAAACACAGTCCACCTGTCATAGATTTTGAGGAAGTTGCTGTTGGTATTTTTCAAGTAAAGTAAGCTTTACCTGAAAGTTTCTCTAAGTTGTGAATTATAATCTATGCCTCACATCATTCCTGGCGACAAATCTTGAATTCAAGCTTTGATAAGTTTTAATGAGGCATCCTTTATGGGAGTTGGGGAGGGGGGTGTTATGGTGTTGTAGCTACATACTGGAACAAAGAATGTGGCACAGAAAGTCAGAGGAATAATTAAAGAACAGAGAGATGAAAAGAGGCAATTGGAGGAGAAAAGACTGGATGGAGGAGAAGGGATCTCCTCTTCCGAGTCTGATCAGTTTTTACCCTCATGGAAGCTATTCAGTTTCACATCAATAAGGATTTTCAAGCTTAACAGCCATAACAACCAAAAGAAATAAGATAAAATCAACCTGGCCATGTATCTTCCCTGAATTCCTGTATCTGTCCTTTTTTTTATTCATACCTTGATTTTTTAGATAGTGGTTTTTTCTTCAGTGTTAAATTTGGCTGAAATTACTTATTTAGGTACCATGTGATCAAGGATGGAATAGAAATTCAGAAGTTATATTTTCACATCAACTAAGAACCGGCTGCACCAACTAATTAATTGTTCTGAAAAAGTTTATGTCCTGAAAAGATAATTAGAATTTTATTTGGTGGTGAAATTTTATAATAAAATACAATGGATATATATGCTACTAAAATGAAGATCAATACAGAAGAAAAATAGGGTTTTGAAGTACAATTCAAGGCACTGTAGCCACAGTAGCATGTGATAAAATGGCACCAAATATGCACTTTTGGATGAATTGGCTGCTATCCATAAAAATGACAGATCTGTGGAACTCAGTGGTTCATTTGACATCTCACCTGCATAAGCTTCATGGATTTTTTTGGGTCAGATCACAGACCTGATGCAGCCAGAGCGGAGGATGCACTAACTCTTTCGTATGGTAGTGAGCTGATTGGCATGCAAAGAGATTGGAATGAGGAGTTGCAATCCTGTCGAGAGTTTCCCCACTCAACTCCTCAGGAAAGGTATACTTGTCATATGTGCTACTACCTTTATAAAGTTATGCATGTTCTGTGCTGTTTTGTTTCTACAATGTACAATTTCTTTATATAGTTTCATCCTCTATCCCTTATCAGGGTGGTTTTGTTGCAGGATCTTGCGTGATAGAGCTCTCTACAAAGTGACTTCTGACTTTGTTGATGCAGCAATTAAAGGAGCTATTGGAGTCATCGGCAGATGTATTCCTCCCATAAATCCAACAGATCCAGAGTGCTTTCATATGTTAGTGGGACCCTTATAACTTCTGAATTTCTATTCCATCCTTGAAATCAATGCTATTTGCCGGTTTGAGCATTGTGTGATGTATTCTGCATCTTTATGTTCTTATGAATGATTACGGGCTATGCTAGCTAAAATGCTATTTCTTTGAGAGGTTTGTGATCATTAGTAAACTTTTCCATAATATCTCGTTCTTGTTTATTCTTATTCTAGGTATGTTCACAACAATATATTCTTCAGTTTTGCTGTGGATTCGGACCTTGAACAGCTCTCCAAGAAATGTAATTCAGATGCTAGTTCAAAGACTGAGAACACTAGTTCTTCAATTAAATCATCTGAAAAGGCCACTACTAATGGGGTGAAATGTGATGGATCAACCGCAGAAGTGATGGAATTGCCTCCCGAATCTTCTGAGCCACAGTTGGCTGAGAGTGAACAAGCTACATATGCTTCGGCAAATAATGATCTGAAAGGCACCAAATCCTACCAGGAAGCTGGTGTCCCTGGTTTATATAATCTTGCCATGGCCATAATTGATTATAGGGGTCACAGAGTGGTAGCCCAGGTGTGCATCATAGATGCAATTCTTCTTTGTTTCTCGCATTCGCCCTCGCACTCAAATTCACATACATGGAAACACACTCACATGCACGCACCACTTTTAGTCTAACATGCACGCATGCAGTTATCATTGAAGTTATATAAAAAAGGAATGCAATTTTAGGCAAATTGCTCTCTTTTGCTGCTTGACAAAATTGGTGTCTGCTTTTTCTGTCATCATAGGTTATATGATTACTTATTTGCTAAAGATTGCTCTTTCTCTCATCTTAGGGAAAAAAGAATAATATCGCAAATCCTAATCCATGTTGCGTTTCCCATTGCATTGAACTTCCTGTCTTACTTGACAGCCAGTGGTCATTTTTGTTGTTCCTGTCTTTTCTTTTTTAGACTTATTTTTAATGTTGTTGTCCCTATTATCATCCCACTCTTCTTTTGAATTTTGTTTTAGAGCGTCTTACCTGGCATTCTTCAAGGGGATAAATCAGACTCTCTGCTGTATGGTTCTGTTGATAATGGCAAGAAAATATGCTGGAATGAAGATTTTCATTCCAAGGTGAGCAGAAATTTAAGTTGTCATTATGGGTTGATGGTAATGCATCATTAATTGAGAGCATCTTGTATTCAGGGTAGATAATTTTGTTATTAGTCCTGGGAAGTATGTTTGTATCTGGCACCAGCTAAATATCCTGGGCACCATGCTACATCCAAACATTAGTATGTTCTCAGATTTGTATGTCACACACTTTCTCGTTAAGTACTGATCTCTGTGCGACTCAGGTGGTTGAAGCTGCGAAACGCCTTCATCTAAAGGAACATACTATCCTAGATGGATCTGGGAATGCTTTCAAATTAGCTGCACCAGTGGAATGCAAGGGCATTGTGGGTAGTGATGACAGGTGAGGTGATTGTTCTGCTGGGTTTTTATCTTTATAGTTTCTCTTCACTTCTATAACATGGTGACCTTTTCTCTGTCTTCTTTATTGCCTTTTTTGTGTTATCGTAATGATTAATGATGACATCATCAGTATGGGAACTGCCTTACATGGCTGCTGATCCTTTCGTAGTTGTATTTTTTTTTTCACTAAAATATGAAATGAAAATCAAAGAATAAATCAGCATTTGCATTACTGTGCTTCTATCTGTTTAATAAACTTTAAGCATCGAAGTGCTGTTGAGTGGAGTTCGGTGGTACCACATGTTAACATCCATAGAATATTCATTCTTTTATAAGTGCTTGTTATGATTGGTAATTTTATTTCTTTTATCAGGCATTATCTACTGGACTTGATGAGAGTAACTCCTCGTGATGCAAACTATACTAGACCTGGCTCGCGGTTTTGCATATTGAGACCAGAATTAATCACTGCCTTCTGTCAGGTATGTTCGTGTGGAAAAAATAATTTGGTAATCACCGGCTTATTTCTGCATGTTCATTCTTTTTTTTTTTTTAACGGCGAAGGCTGAAGCTGTGGCAAGGTCGAAGAGTAGACCTAAATCTGAGGGAGGGGTTCAAGTGGCTGCTGATTCTACAGAAGTTGCTGGTGCTGATAAGCAAGTTAAATCTGAAGAAGCTGCAGTGCCCATCAACAATCAAGTAAGATTGTTTGGCAACCTTTTCTTCACTTCTGGCACCATGCTCAAGCTAGAATAAATTGCACGTTATGAGGTTCATGTGATTGAAATGCATGCATGCAGGGGGTCATCTGGAGGGTTCCTATGCAATTGAAATGTTTGTTTGTTTTATTTGGTCATAAATGCTGCAACATGACACAGTTGTGACTGAGGGTGGAACATTCTCTTATTATATCTGAAGCTATACATAGTTACAGTGTCATGTTCAAACAGTGACATATGGCTTCAGATTTCTTCGGAGGGCAAGTGTAAACTGAATTTTGTTATAAATGTCAAGTGCATTTTATTGTAATATGTATATGAACACTATTACCCACAAGTGTGTGAGCACTTATTTGAATCATGTGGCTTTTTGTGTTCGTCTTCAGGAGATAGCTAAAGAAGGGAAAGCTGACACTGTAGAAGAAAGTGCTCCTCCTCCTGCTGGAAGCTCTGAATCCCTTGAAGAAATACTTTTTAACCCTAATGTTTTTACCGAGTTCAAGTTGTCTGGGAATCCAGAGGTGAACATCTAACCTTTCGGTTTTCTTACTGTAAATCCCACTATCTATTTGAATTTGCTGGTGTTCTTAGTGACCAAATACCTTTGTTACCAATCATGGCCCAAAAGCTGTTTCGGTAGCCACACAGTAACACTAAACAACTAGGAGTTCATATTCTTTTTTCAATTGCCATTTCTCAGGAGATAGCAGTGGATGAAGAAAATGTGAAGAAAGTTAGTTCATATCTTGCAAATACTGTACTTCCAAAGTTCGTCCAAGATCTTTGCACACTTGAAGTCTCACCCATGGATGGACAGACTCTTACTGAAGCACTACACGCTCATGGAATTAATGTTCGCTACATGGGAAAGGTAAGCTTATACATTTATTTAATGCTCTCTAACATTCGTGCCAAGATTCTGACAAATTTGTCAAATAACAAGTTTTGTAGCTCAACTTAAATTTGATTTATTAATACAGTGATAGAAGAAGTCACTATTATTTAATCTGTTTTCTGTTATTACATTTGACACAAGTCAATGATTTCTTTAGGTTGCTGAAGGGACAAAACACTTACCTCATCTATGGGATCTTTGTTCCAATGAGATCATTGTCAGGTCTGCAAAGCACCTCCTCAAGGTGATCAGCTTTATCTGACCCCCTCAAATGCCATGTATTGCTGTTCTTTCTATTTTTCAATAAAAAGGTGCTGACTAACTTTTGAAGGTCTTCAAATTAATTCAAGGCCTATTACCTGCATGTTGACAGCATTGTGTCTGTAGTGTTTTGGCAACTGGGCCACCCTGTTTTCTAAGAGAGGCATTTTGTAGTTCTCTAAAGTGTTTTCTTAGGATAATTTTGCTCCAGTTAATCACCAGTTAGTTGGTATTTGGTCAGTCCAGGCCAGGCATCTGTCTTCAAGTGATTTTGTTGCATGTGCAAACCTGTTTGGGACAGAAGCTGCTTTTGTTCTATCCTTTCTAATGCATTATATGTCCATCTTGTCATTAATTGGCAATAGATCTTTGAAGCATACTGTGGAAAAATGCTAATGTGCTGCAGAATACATCAATTAGATCAGTGACTCCATGTGGGGCCCACTGATCTAATGGATAGATTTTTTTGACGGATTTTTTTGGGGATGAGTCTCTGGTAGGCTGGACTTGTTATTAATTGTGCTTCATTTGCTGTTAAAATTTAAATTCTCCTATGTAGTTACAGGGATTGGTGGCTGTTTTGATTCATCAATTTCATTTTACATGGGCAAGAACAGCAAGCTGTTATTGCGTAATCAGAATAAGAAATTCTGAGTTTTCTTATTGGCATTTGGGGAGGACACTAAATATGAAAAAGTGCACACGCAGGCACATATATGTGCTTTAAACCCGTGCCTCTGGTACTAAGCGATTGCCTTTCTCCTGCCTTCTTTTTGTTCTGTTGATACAGGATCTCCTCAGGGACACAGATGATAATGATTTAGGGCCAGCAATCTGTCATTTTTACAATTGTTTCTTCGGAAGTTGTCAAGCTGTTGGTGTGAAAGTTTCAACTAATAATTCGCCTTCAAGAGCAACAAAGAAAGTATGTCTGCAAAAGATTAATAGTCATAATTGTTTTTCAGTTACTTCCATCACACATTGTATTTGCTCCTAAGCTGTTATGAGCTATACTTCCTAAGGCCCCCATATGCTTTGTTTTCCCCCTTCTGACCATTCCATTTCCCAGATTCGATAGGTCGAATCTCACAGGAAGAGGAAGACTTGTGTTTAAACTTGAAATATTTTTCCTATTATATCTAATCTCTTTCATCAATGTTGAATCAACTGGTTTCTTATGTTGGAACACTTGCAGGAACAAGCTAGCAATCATTCTTCAAGAAAATCCTCTAGGGGCCAAACAAGGTGGAAAGGAGCATCTGCAAGAAAGAACCAATCCTCATATATGAATGTTAGCTCAGAAACTCTATGGTCTGACCTTCAGGAACTTGCAAAGCTCAAATACGAGGTATCTTTTACCATCATGTGGGTTATATAATTTGAGATTAACTTGAAATTGAATTAGTCCATTTTCTTACATGGCTTTTTATTTGACTTCTGAGAAACATTGTGATTATCATTTGTATGGGGGCATTATTCTATTACCTTAGCGCTAAAATATAAAATGCGAGTATAATATGCTGGATCTAATGTTCTCCTATGTATAGTTTGAGTTGCCAGAGGATGCGAGGTTACAAGTGAAGAAAGTCTCAGTTATACGTAACCTTTGCCAAAAGGTCCGTTTCAGTTCCTATGTCATCCATTCATATTGACATACTTATATTTTTCGATGGAGTTTTCACAATGATTGATTTTTGGTAAACGTCATTTCCATCCTGTGCTGCCTGGAACAGTTTTTTTCTTCTTCTTATAAGTATATGTTCGTTAGTGGCCATAAATGCCCATGCTTCTTTTTTCTTCTACCACTGTGATCATTGTTTCCTATTATTATTATTTTCTTGCCAAAGAAAAACATTTTATGTTTGCCTTTGGGGTGCTAATTGTAATTATATTCTGGTACTTCAGAATAGACTGATGAATTTCATGTTGGCTTGTGGTTGACATTCTAAATGGCAAATGGTTTGTGTTTTATGTGGTTCCCATAATAGGTGGGCATCACCATTGCAGCTCGCAAATATGATCTCCATACTGCAATGCCTTTCCAAATGTCAGATATCTTGAATCTCCAACCTGTGGTGAAGCATTCAGTTCCTCTATGTTCAGAAGCCAAGGATCTTGTGGAAACAGGAAAAGTTCAACTGGCTGAGGTATGTCCTGGACAAGGTTGCCTTCAATAGTGGCCTTGGATGATTGTACTGTGTTGATCCTTCAAGAATTAAATTCTTTGATTGGGATAATGTTTCTTCCAGAACAGTTGTAGGTTTTTAGCTTCAAATTTAGTTGTGTTAAAATCCTATTTGAGCATGGTTTAAAATGGATTTCATCACACCATAATTTTGGTAAAGACCGTATCTGAAAAAAAAATGGAATATTATTCTTTGGTAACCTATTTTCAAGTAGTATAGCCTTGCATGGTGGCAAGTTGCAAGCCTAGCATATGATCTTTGACTTTGTGGAATGTAAAAACATTTCAGAGAACATGCTACGTGTGTCTTGAAAGATGTTTGCGGTTATTTAATACTGTCGCTTTCTTTTGCTTCAGGGGATGCTTAGTGAAGCCTACACATTATTTTCTGAGGCATTTTCCATTCTTCAACAGGTATGTTGTTCTTTTTTCTTCATCCAGTTAGGAAGTCTCTGAGATAAATATCTTGACCATTTTTTTTTTGTTTTCCATTTTTCAACAGGTATTTTGTTCTTTTTTCTTCATCCAGTTAGGAAGTCTCTGAGATAAATATCTTGACCATTTTATTTTGTGTTTTAGGTGACTGGTCCAATGCATCGTGAGGTTGCTAACTGTTGTCGGTAGGTATTGTTACTCAATAACCAAACAATTCTTAATTTCTGATTCTGTTTCCTTGACTTTTTGTCAATGACATGTGAAATCATGCTTATTTTAACTGAGTATACTTTGAAAATGCAAGGTCATCTACAATAATCAGACCCAACTTCAACTTGCCTTTTCTATTCAGCAGTGATTCTCTGTTTATTCTTTTGCACTTGAACTTGAATATTCAGGTACCTGGCCATGGTTCTGTACCATGCTGGTGATATGGCTGGAGCAATCATCCAACAGCACAAGGAGTTGATCATAAATGAACGTTGCCTGGGATTAGACCACCCTGATACTGCCCACAGGTGTCATTTCCTTGCCATTTTGTCCTTCATACTAAGTTAATTTGCAGTGGTGTTGTTATTTTGCTGTGCACTGACAATTGTCTGACAAATGTGCAGTCTTAAATTCTTTGAAAATTGAGATATCTTCATTTCAGTTTCTGCATTCAACAGTTGGCAACCTGTTTAAAATTTGTTTGGTTGAATTGGCTCACTGTGCTTTTGCAATTATGCAGTTACGGAAACATGGCTCTCTTTTACCATGGACTGAACCAAACAGAACTTGCACTGCGGCACATGTCTCGTGCGCTGCTCTTATTGAGTTTGTCATCTGGCGCAGATCACCCTGATGTGGCTGCGACCTTCATAAATGTTGCAATGATGTATCAGGACATTGGAAAGATGAACACGGCTCTTCGCTATCTGCAAGAGGCCTTGAAAAAGAATGAGAGGCTTTTAGGAGAGGAGCATATTCAAACTGCTGTATGCTACCATGCTCTTGCAATCGCATTTAACTGTATGGGCGCATTCAAGCTATCACACCAGGCATGTTTTTGCTGGACATTTCTTTAGTATTGATTTTCTCTGATATATAGAAAGCACAGATGACTGAATTAGCTTTTGCTTGTGCACAGCATGAGAAGAAAACCTACGACATACTTGTCAAACAACTTGGCGAGGAGGACTCAAGGACACGAGATTCCCAAAACTGGATGAGCACATTTAAGGCACGAGAACTGCAGGTTGATGCAGTCTTACAAGAATGTTATTTTACTCTTCTGTTTCTCGGTTTCTGAACTTTTAATATATTTTTATTTACAGATGAATGCGCAGAAGCAGAAAGGTCAGACATTGAATGCAACTTCTGCTCAAAAGGCGATAGATGTATTGAAGGCAAGTGTTATTTAATTTTTCTTTGATTTAATCTGATGAGATGGTTTATTGGTATTTAGATGATGGATATGGCCATTTTATCATTTTTGTGCTTGTGGAAATGGTTCCCTGTAAAACATAAAGCATGCCCAAGCAGTTGTGCTAAAAAACGTTGTGCATTCATCAGAAATTCTTTGTTTTGCCTGATACAATTTTCTTCCAGTTTTGTGTAGTCCTTACATCTCTAATTAGTAATTACACGAATTAAGTTAAGTGACAAGATGTATAGTCTCTTTGTAAGTGTCTGCTGGTGTCTATTGGAGACCAGAATTTCTGATGTTGATTTGAGTGTCAGGCTAATCCTGACCTGCTGCATGCATTCCAAGCTGCTGCTGCTGCTGGAGGATCTGGATCTGGGAGCTCTAGCAGTTCCATTAACAAATCCCTTAATGCAGCAATAGTTGGTGAAGCCCTTCCACGAGGGAGGGGAGTAGATGAACGAGCTGCTCGTGCAGCAGCAGAAGCTAGGAAGAAAGCAGCTGCTAGGGGGCTCTTGATTCGCCCGCATGGTGTTCCTGTACAAGCTTTGCCACCATTCACTCAGCTCCTCAACGTCATTAACTCAGGGGCGACTCCAGATTCCATCAACAACAAGGAAGCAGGTGGAGTGAACAATGAAGCTAATGGACAGTCTTCTAATGACCCAGTAGATAAACAAAAAGATCAAACATCAGGGAAAGATCAGGCTCCTATTGGGTTGGGCAAAGGCTTAAAATCATTAGATGCCAAGAAAGAGAAAGCAAAGGCCAAAGTTGCAGCTTGAAGTTACGAGGCAGAGATTGGATTGATTAGTGGCAAGGCTTAAACAATTGGAAGTGTTCGTATTTCTTGCCATTTGTGGGGGGGCATCATTTCATAATCAATTACAGTGGTGACCAGCCGTCAACTACTCATAGAAACTGAAGAGTACCGAGGTGTGCCAAAGAAACCATCTGTATTCGATTTGTCCAAAAATCACCCTCGTGGATATAATTGATTGAGCATGCATGAGGATCATGAGGTGCAAGATAGATGATAAATGACATGTTGTTATGTAGGTACACTATATAAATTGATGATTAATTTTCCAGCAAGTTAGTTTTGTAACTTCAACTCAAAAATTAGTTTTGTAATTTGTTTGCAAGGGCTGCTTGCTCTCGGCACCCTTGCTCTGTAAGGGATAAAGGATTGCCACTTTTTTATTTATTTATTTATTAATGAAAATAATATATTTTTTGTTTTATAGTAGCCTTGTGATGGAAAATAACACTGCTAGTTGCCGTAGCAGCATGGCATACTGAAGGAATGGCGCCTGTTTGATGTTGTATTCGTTGTAATCGTCTTTTCCACGACGAGGGGTGGGTGTAACTAGTTATTAGCCTCGTGTTTATTTGATACAGGTTTTCTTAACATGTTTTTAAATATAAAGAATTTTCAATCACAAATTAAAATATTTATACATGTATCAAATTAAATAAATTGATATTCAATAAAAAAATAATAATTAAGATCAAGGTATTTGAATAATGTATTCAATTATGTTTTGTTTATGAAAATAAAATTTGTATCTAATCAAATAATTATTTATAGTGAATTGAATAAAATTGTAAATCTCAATTATCTAATAATCTAATGTTGAATAGTGAAATAGAAAAAATATTTTTTTAAAAAAAAAGCAATGAAAAAAAAAGATCTAAGTCAAGTAGAGTTAATCTGCTAACCCTATAACCATAGACATAGGATTGAGATAGTCCTATACAAAAAAAAAAAGATCAATCTCCAAACAATAAATATTGAATGATAAAATAAAAAAAATTAATTTTTAAAAAAGATTAAAAAAAAAGGATCAAAATTAATTCTTATTAACCTTTGAAAATCATGATCGTGGTCATGAGGCTAGGATTAACCGCATAAAAGGCATATAACAAAAAATAAAGCAAGATACTCAATAAAAAAAATATTAAGTGATGAAACTAAAAAATTAAAAATAGTAATGAAAAAAAAATTTGAGTCAATCCATGTTAAACCGCTAACCCCATAACCATAGAAATAAGATTGAAATAGCTCCACATAAATGAAAGTGAAGAAAAAATTACGAAAATTAATTAAAAAAAATCAAATATTAAAGAATAAAATTAAAAATAAATTAAATTTATAAAAGGACCTAAAAAGGATCAAATTTAACTTGTGTTAACCTTTGAAATCCATCACCCTGGTCATGAAATCAACTAACCCTATAGAAGGAAAAAAAGAAACAAAGAAAAAATCTTAATAAAAAATATTGAGATAAAATTGGACAAAAAAAACACAATAAAAAAGGATAAAAAAAACAACAGTAAAAAAGAGGGGACTAAATTCAATATAAAAATAAATTAAAATTAAATGTTAAAGGATAAAATTAAAAACAAAATTCAATTAGTAAAAAGGTTAAAAGAAATCAAAAGAATGAGAACAAAATCTTATTAAACCAAATGATGAGGGATGAAATTAAAGAAAAATATAATGTTGAGGCTTGAAATTGAAAACAAAATTTAATTAGTAAAAGGCTTAAGAAAATTAAAAGAATGAGGACTATATTTAATATAAAAATCAAATTAAACCAAATGATAAGGGATAAAATTGAAGAAAAATTTAATTAAAAGAACATAAAAATAAAACAAATAGTAATAAAAAGAATAAGGACCAAATTAAATATAAAAAATAAATAAGAGGACACCTTCACACTTTGGCAAGAAGAAAGAAAGAGGGAGGAAAAGAAAAAAACCAATTAAAATCAAGCCACCTATTTCATCGCGTACATGCATCGTACCATCAAAAAAAAATGTTGACGTGCTTCCAAACACCGCTATAAGACATGCATGTGCCGCCTGAATGATGTGGGCGACCCTAGTCTAAGGTGCATGCATGCTATAACAAAAATAACAATAGTAAAACCAGAAATGTCTATAAAGCCCTTGTCTGCCCATTTATTTATTTGTTTTCTCCCAAAACTAATCTAGTGATTGCATTGTAACAAAATAATATAAAAAGACCCACCATGATTTAGAGTTTCTGTTAATATACAAATAGATGATCATTTTACCTGAGTCATAACCAGTCTCTCGTTTCCCTTTTTCTGCCAACCTCCTCTCCCTCTCAAGTAACAATTCCCTGTAGCTGCTGTGGCTAATTTTCCACAGGCCGTAGGAGCCCCTCCTCTCCTGATTTCCGAGATGGAATCGTCGTCTAGAAAACTTGTCCTGGGCTCATTCCTCCATTAAAGTATTCGAATTCATGAAGTTATCGAGAGGATAATTTGTTATGATTTTCCTAATCTGATGTGAACGACTTGCATTAAACTTGATTGTACATGAAGTTTAGTTTTAACATCCTAAAAATGGGAGCAAGAAATAAAGTAAAATAGGATGTGGGATGATACTCCACGCGCGAGGTTAATTTGTTGAGTAATTTAAATCTCATATTTAAACACCTTTTAAGGTATTTAATTGTTAACTCATTCGTGTAAGTAGAAATGGCAACGCTCTGCAAGAAAAAGCTTATCCCATCAGTCATCTCTGAATACATTTTTAAGAGCTTGAGTTCTCTATCCATCCTACACTACTACCTTGGGATCATTTTCTTGAAGTCTATTAGCCATGCCTTTACAACATAAAATTGTGTCCACCATAAATAAATTAATTAGATTTCCATTACAAAATTTATATAAAAAAGCATTAATTTTAAAAAAATAATTGTTTTTTAAAAAAGTAAAGGTCAGGCAACCCATCCAACCCATGTCGTCAAGGCCTGTGAAATTAGGCCCTTAATATTTTTTTGGTTGCAACTAGGATGGATGATCGTTCGTCTGATGTGATGGCTAAAAAATTAAGACTTCAGTTTTTTTACCAAAAAACCTGTTTTTCAATCTATTTTGACCCAAAACACGTTAGAAATCATGATAAATCTATTCAAGCCCTCAAAAAACCCAAAAACCATCCCAAAAAACAAAATAAATCCGAAATAAAAAATCAAACCAAGCTCAGATATGTTTTTTCGTGATATTTTAAGGTAAAAAATACCTAATATGAATTTCTTTCATCAAATGGAAGCATTTAGCATAAACATCGACTATTTTAATGGCCTAAATTAGAGTTAACGGTATTTTTCTTTCTCTATCGCTAGAATCTAGTGATTGTTCTCTCCTCTTAATCAAGAACTAACAAATAAAAAAATTAACTTTTGTACCAAAATTGAATTTGAAAAAAACAAAGGCACCAAAATCATATAATTTGCATTATTTTTAAAGTTAGAGGATCAAAGTATATCTTTTCCGAATCTTCTGGCACGCCACCCATGTTTGGGTCATTTTTAATTTCAGTTCTCTTTCTTCCAATTCCACCATTACCTAAAAAATCCAAATTAATTTACTTTCAATCAGGATCAAATCAGCCAAAATAAAACTAAGGATCAAGATGAATTTTTTAAAAAATAAACAGGATCATCCACAATGTTTTGTGAGATGATGAATATTGCATAGTGTTTTTAATTTTTAAGTCGATAATGAGACACTATAGTGAAATAATATTAAGAACATTCTAAAATAGATGCACACACCAGCTTCACAATCATTCTTGTAATTCATCCAAAATAAGAGGGGGCAACAATCATTGTGGTACAAACTACAAAATATAATATATGTACAAAGTCAAGCTATTCCAATGGAAAGCTACCATTTTGTATCAAATGGGGATGGTGATTTGCTGGGGGGAAACACACCATCCAAAATAAATAGAAAGTCAGATACATCTCAACTTTTCTCCTACAAAACTTCTGAAACAGGATGGTTATTACCATTGACCTTTTTCCTGTCCTTTATCATTCTCGTGTTGCATAATCTTCTAAGAAATAAAATGGGATGATGAGCAGAAGAAAATATTACCCTGGTCTCACCCAGATGCTCCAACAGCACGTTTTTCGTATTCACCATGTTCTTCTTTGGCAAACTCCTCAATCAATTCACGCTGTCTTGGGGTCAAATTTCTGTAGCAAAATATGTTTTCTGTAAAGGTATTGTCTACCACTTGAAAAACTAGGGAGCCAAAAGGATGGCTATAGTTATCATATATTATGCATTGCCCATACTCGCCATCCAAAAATTATGGGCAAAACAGAACTTAAAATCTCTATATAATTCTTCATTCATCCATTTCTAGTAGCGGGCAGAGCAGCAAATACATCCAAAAGTTGAGCAGAGTTAAAAAAATTGACAAAGAAAAGACTAACTCACGATGGAATGCTGACATTGAAATGCACAAACTCATCACCAAATGAATACGATCCCCGTGCTTTTATCCCTGTCAGGAAATACAAAGAAATTCTTACTTCATCACAGACAAAAGCGGAGTAGCAGACCGCACACATGAAGGAATAAGGAACATCCCCGAGAACCATAGCAGACTACTGAGGCTTTTCCAAATTTATCACCATTAATTTAGTATTTAACAAAAAATTACAGCAGATTCTTGGATAAGATCTAGGATAAGGAAACAAAAGCCACTTAAAAAATTGAAAACCATAAGCTTGGAGGTATGCTAACAAGATAACCTCCAGCAGGAATATAGCACCGAAAGCTATCTAAGAGGTGTGAGGAGAGCAAGAACTGGCATTCATCTCACCTTTATTCTTCAGAACCACCTTTTGACCAGGTTGGGTGCCAGGGCGTACCTGAAAATATATAACAGGTTAAGGTAAGATGAGTTAGTTTATTTTTAGAATAATCAAATTATGCAAAATGATTTCCAACAAACCTTAAGTACAACATCTCCTGTGAGAGTTGGAACCTGGAATGGTTCCCCCCAAAATTGCCTGCAAATAGCAATATTTTTGCGTTAGGCATAAATACTAAATAGTTATGATTTATAATAGGTATATATCAAACAAGCTGCAAATTCTATATGTTTCTGCAAGAAGACCATCTGAACCGAGTGCCACACTTTATTTAAAAAATAAACATACAAGTATAACCCATATCTCAAGCTAACAAAGGAATTTGTAAATGAGAACCTTGAAATGTACTGAACCACATAGCAAACAGGAAAGGATTCCTGTTCATTAGAATCTTAGTATTTTTCTAGGACCATGAAACGCAAAAGGTTTTACCTGAGTAATGCCCAAAACAGCATCAACATGAATGTTAGAGCCTTCTCTGCGGAAAACAGGGTCTTCCCGGACCTGTGGGGGGAGGAAAATAACAACTTTAATAACATGGAAAATGAAATAGCTGCAATAAGATCAGAGGAAGTTGACAAGCATCACAGGAGACTAGACAGTCTAAGCACACTAGAAGTACACAAGCAAAGAGAGCAAAACAAATGAAAGAACGAGACAGCAAACCACCAAAAAACTAAAATTTCAGAGAGCCAGGAGATCATTCACAGTGGAAAAGGACAACTAAAAAAATATATTTTTTCCTTAAAACGCTCACTTTCTATTCATCTTTCAAATGTTGTCATAACCCTGCATAAAATTCAGCAGACAAGGTGAATCTACCATCCATGTCACACTATTCTCTTTCCTGATTCCCCCATCCAGCTTGCCAAGCAATCAATGACCATTGAATAACCATTTAAAACAAAATAAAGAAACAAAACTCATCCAAGAGTTTGCCAGCAAGAAGGCAATGTGAAAACTAAAGCAACATAGTCTGCTCGTTATGCCATGAAAATGCAGTAAGAGGAACAAACATCCATACAAATAAAAAAGGCACAAAAGAAACAAAATCATATAAAACAACATCATGCTAAATAATGCTGTCAGGAAATGTTATTGTCCTTCATCTCCACACTACATCCTAAAACATCACACTAGTAAGCAAAGAAATAGGGAACACACAAAAAAAGCAGCACAAAAATATTAAACAAGTTGAATTACCTTGATTGTCACATAGAGATCACCAGGTTGATTTTTCTCTGGGTCTGCTCCACCACTTTTATGGATCTTCATAGTCTCATTATCATCCACTCCTGCAGATGCCAAGAAACTCAAATTTAATCACCAAATCCAGCAAAAAGTTCCACATGGGAAAATGGCAACCGAATATAAAGACCATTTTTACGAGTGTTTCCAGAAATCAGAAGTTGAGCTCACTGGATAATGTCCCTATCTATATATTATCCCTAATAAGTGTCTGGGTGTAAAAATAATGACTGGAAAGAAATTCTGTTTTAAGACAGAAAGCAGTCAACTTTATCCCCCATTTATCCACTCAAGGACTTTTTACTCTATTTTCACACCAGTAGCATATTCAACATCAGGAAACTACGCTTGGTACATGAGAAACCATGTCCGCATCCCTCTTTCTTTACATATTTTAAATCAATTAAAGAGACTTTCTTTAGTCCAAATTCCAAATTCAATTCTAAGGAATAAGAATCATTTTGAATGCCAGAGAAAACAAATAAGCAGATCTAAAATAGTTCCGTTCAATTCACATGGAAAGTCTGTGCAAGTCTTTTTTATTTTTTTAAAGCAAGATTGATTTGTTCTAAAAACAATGCCCTCCAAAACAACTCAACTAGAGCTTCACCTGTCTTCCAGAATACCAATAAGAAAGACAATGTGCAAGATCAAAGAAAGTTTGTTATGAGCAATTGCATTATCACACAGGTCTGCAGGAAAGCTAGTGTACTGTAGTAAATCTTGAAGGTATTGAAGCTCCTAATTTAACCTTGCCTAATCTAGTTTTTTTTTTAAAGGAAAATCTGTCAATTTTATATTTTATTTCATAAATGGTGTTAGGATGATAGAGGAGTTTATTTGTCAGATTAAACAAAAGCCCTGACTCATTGCTATCATTGTTTAGGGTTCTTCTGTACAACAAATAGCAGATACCTAAATATAATTGTTGAAACTAATCTAGCCTTCATTTTTTATTTCTTTAACTTCATGGTTCGTTCGAGCACCCAAGAACTCGAGCTTGAATGGAAACTTGAAGTTCACATCTCTGGTTTATTTAGCTTCTAACTGCTTTTGGTACCATAACTAACAAATCTAGAAAAGCACTCAAGGAAACAACCACACTATCCTTTGTTTCATATGAGATGCCTAATGTGAGAAACAACAAAAATAACTATGATGTACCATTACAAGAACACATTGTGTGGAGCATGTAAGAGCGCTACCCTTGGGCAGAAAATAAGACCATAATTTTGTACAAGACTGGAAATTTAACAAGATTCAAGATCAACAAACAAACCTGTTGGAATGTTCAACGAAATTGTCTTTGATCCTCTCACTACTGTGTGTCCATGGCAAGACCTGCAAAAGCTCTGACACCAACAGTAGTAAAGCATATGCATTAATATTAAAAAACAAAACCAAGGGACTTAGACCCATCATATCATCAAATTTTGGAAGAATTGTTTAAAAATGCGTTGCCAAGTTAATCAAAGCTGCCAGATTGCAGGAATTCAGAAGCCAAAATTAATGCAACCATGCACAACAGTTTAAAATAAAAATTCTTCACTAGTGCCCATGTATAAAGTAATACCTTATCAGGTTGTTTCATGAACAAAGAAAAGGTTTTAATGCTTCCCAGAATTTTGCTCATAAAAAAATCAACATTTCCTAAAATTATTTAAAGAAGACTTGCAGACCCCAGATAAAAACAGATATTGATTCCCGTACCGAAAAGTTTGCCCAGTTCCACCACATTGATCACATGTCTGCTGAAAACTGAAAAACCCTTTTTGCATAGATATCTGCAAATGTAGGAAATGTTACGTGTTAGTTGGGGAAAACACCCTGTATTTCCTGAACAAGTAACATCATCACACATGGTCTTCAGCAAGTAAGACTAACCATCCCTCTGCCTTTACAGCGTTTACACATTTGAGGTTTCACTCCAGGAGGAACACCTTCTCCACCTTGGAAAATGCAAAAAAAAAAAAAAAACCATGGCCACGCATTCTTAAGAAATTACAAGAGAGCTGCAGTTATGAAAACATAAATCTCACAAAAAAAGGAAAAACTGAAGTCATGATGTTTGTAAATGCTATCAAGTGAAGATAAACAAACCACAAGTTTCACAAGGCACATCGGTCTGAAATGTGATAGTTTTGGTGCATCCCTGAACAGCTTCCATGAAGGAAAGTTCAACAGAAACCTATCCATGATGGTTTTAAAAAGAAGCTGAAAGTCAACATTAATTCTAAGCCAAAAAAGAGAGCACCAATCAACGTGATGGAAATTCTAAGAACCTTGACATCTTGGCCAGCGACATTCTGTCTAAATACATTGCTGAATATCTGATCTCCATCAAAGCAAGTGTGGTGTCATGCACAAAAAAAACATGTAAAGTTCATCAACTGTGAAAATCCATTGTTTAGAGAGGGGAAAAAATACAGAGAAGACCCAAACCACCCCCGCTGAAAAATAGGAAGAAAAAAGGCAGTGGCAAATATATTTCTCCTCATATTGCATTAAAACATCCATTGTGTGACAATTTTATAAGAAAGCATCATACATAAGGTCATATACTGCAATGCAGTGAAACGATTTTAATTGCACTGCTGGCTTAATAGTTCTGGAGGCATAACAAGGACCCAGCAAACTCTAAGAGTCTGTAACTACACAGAATGTAAATTCTCACCCTAAGAAAAGGCTGCTCTTATTTAATTTAAGATTTGGATATGAGCAGAATAAAACCACAAGATAATTGACAATCAAAGAGACAATTAAATATGACAGAATTAAAACAAAGGAAAAGAAGCTGGAGAGTAATTACATCTTCCATTCTGAAGTCCCCAAATGGACTCTCAAATCCTGGTCCACCAGGCTGATAGTTATCTTGGTTTTCAAATGCGTCATGGCCTAGCTATAAGTTTGCAAATATAACAAACATCAATATAGTTATTAACAGAAGAGGGTCATTACATTACATATGATTAAAGAAAAAAGAAAGAAAGAAGTTGAAAGGAAGAGAATTTCAGCATATTCTATGGATAGAGTACCTTCAAAGAGGAAAAAAAGGGGGAGAGATAACAAGAGAATATGGCAGATGCATGCATGCAAAGGTTGATATTCTTTTTTTCTTAAACTTTGCAAAGTATGTGAACTTCATCCAGGCCAAAATGAATGATAAAATTTAAAGATGCGCATGTTGTATAGAATAAAAGGCAAGCAGAAGTTTAACATACACCACCAGGGGAGGGTATAGTTTCAGGCTAACAGGGCGAAATGAATGACCTTTTCACATATTTGCGATCGAGTGCATGGAAGCTTCAATTCTTTTTCTTCTTTTTGAAAAAGTAAATACCTGTTATCTTGGCCTACCTGTTGGGGACTAGCTAACCTAAGTGACCCTAAATTTCCCTAATCTTCCAGATAATGCCCAATTGTTAAGCTAGAACAGATGTAATTTATACCTGCAAGAATGAGATCCTTGATTGTTTTTTGGTAAGAAGTTAGCAACTCCTATTTGAAAATACAACTTTTTTGTTGGCTGGGTCAGGCACACAAGGCTTGACAAGTTCTTGAGATTACAAACAGAAATTGCTTTTGCAGGTTGACAGTTGACTACTCAAGTAAAATTATCACAGTGAGGGGCACTAAGAAACAAAATCCAAGATCATTCTAACAACAATGACCTATCCATTATAAACCATAACCTTTCCATTTTTCACTGTGGTAGAGCTTCTGGATGGTGCTAATTAGTTGTCGCCCTGCCAAGTTTTTTGGATTTATTTCACCAGTTGACCCTTAACCTATACACTATTCCAGCCCTTTCACCTACTAGAAGATAATGGGATTGTTAATTGCATCCCTAGACTAGGCAAGTAAACAACTACATAAGAAATCTTACTCTATTGGCTAGTTATAATTCTGAATAGGGGGGTTTCTATATTTATGCATGTAACAATTCTCAATTAAGAGCAACCATGTGATGAGCTATAAACCTCTCACTTATATTGTATGTAAATCCTCTCCTCTTATAAGCACTCATACTGCCCATGTTTTCGATCATTCATTAATACTGTATGTTACTTGGTTATGAGTTATACAGGCATTCATTTTCCACTTATTTAATAATATAAACACAGTTAAAATTAAATATGAAACCTGATCATATTGTTCCCGCTTTTGGTCATCTTTCAAAACCTGCAACCAGAACAAACAAAAGTTTCTCCATTCAGTATTCTATGTAACTCGGTTAGAGGAAGGGACAAAAATTCTGGCCTGCAAAATTTACCTCATAGGCCTTTGAAACTTCTTGAAACTTCTTTTCGGCTTCAGGATCGTCTTTGTTTGTATCAGGATGGAGCTTCTTTGCCAGCTGCAGAATGGTGCTAAAGTGAAATCAGAAGACAAATTATACAAAGCTTAGAAAAAAAGAAAAAGTTGCAAAGTAAAAGCTGTAATCCTATCACAGTATAAAGAAAAAACATTAACATGCAGACCTAACACCCAAATTAAAAGAAATAAAGCATGAGAGTTGCATTATTTGGACTGAAATATGCACGATTAGGAAAAATAATGAAAAGAAAATCTACCCCCTAAGCAGTCCTAAAACCCAAATTAAAAGAAATAAAGCTTGAGAGTTGCATTATTTGGACTGAAATATGCAAGATTAGGATAAATAATGAAAAGAAAACCTACCCCATAATAAGCTTTCTTTATATCAGATGCACTAGCATTCTTGCTAACACCAAGTACATCATAATAATCTCTCGACATATGAACTGACCAGAAAAAAAAAGGTATAAAACATACATTGTTAGCCACACAAAATGCCGAGGAAATATTTTAGAATAAAGCGATAGTAAGCAGAAACAGCATAAATGTTACAGCATAAACTTGTACTAAATATAGTACAGGGTAAATTTAAAAATCAAAATATTAAAAGCAGGACATGTGAAATACCAGAGCCATGAATCAACCTCGTAGCACCAAATTTCGCATTTAAAGCTCCCAATTGCAACCAATTTGTTTGGTTAACTGCGAATTAAAAAAAAATCAGTACCAAAAAAAAAAAATGCTCCCCCCCAAGAATAGCAAAGAAAATGAAAAAAATAGAAAAATATATAGATTCACCAAAATGTAAAATTAATTCCCTTTTCAAGCCCAATACACAGAAACAACCAAAAAGTTTAAAAAATAAGCTGTCTAAGAAACCAAACAAAGAATCTGAAAATAACCCATAAATCAAAACATTGGAAGAGCAAGAGAAAGAAACAAAACAAGTGCAAGTTACCATTTTTAGGAGAGTAATTGCCAATAAACCTAACAGGATTACAAACCCCAGTGGTAGTACTTAATCTTCTATAACTCCCATTCAATACACTCTTGTGTACCTGCAATTAATACAAAAAACACATTACTTAAAAATGTAAATTAAAGCAATTCATTAAAAAACTGCAAATAAATAAGCAAAATCATACGGAATTAGCAGATTCTTGGAAAAGGTTAAGGGAGAGAGAAGGGCGAGCGAGCCAACCAACAAGCCTGGCGCTATGAGACCGAACCATTTGGTGGGTTCTTTAGTAGGGTTTGAAAAGTATTGATCTTTCTAGCAATTTGGTTCTTTTTCGGTTTAGGGATTTTAGGGATGGGGGCTTAAACCCTACAAAAGCCCTAATTTTTTAGATTGGAAGGTTCCAGGAGTTAAGAGGGGGAGGGAGGGAGGAGGTTTTTTGGTTGGGGTTTTAAAAACAGAATCTAGAAAGTAGAAAGTAGAAAGAGAGAACCGTACGGGCCTATGGCTACGAGGGCAAGGGCCAATTTTGTTGGAGGCAGACCCTTTCTTGGGCTCTGTTTTCTGGTACAGCGGCTGTTTAGATTGTGTTTGTTTTTTAATGGCTACTTCTGCTCTTGGAACAGACAACGTTTAAAGATTAAAACTGTTTTTTATTAAAATTTATTTTTAAATTATTTTAATATGTTAATATAAAAAATAAATTTAAAAATATATTATTTTAATATATTTTCAAGTTAAAAATACTTTAAAAATCATTATTTATTATTCTTTCAAACACCCTCTTAACTTATTTGACACCGTTGTTCATCAATATTTTTGAAAAATTTTAAAAATTTATTTTAAAGTTAATTGTTTTTTTATTTTTATATTGTTTTAATGTGATAATATTTAAAATGATTTTAAAAAATAAATATTATTTTAATGTAATTTCAAGAATCATATTATTTGATCCCTAGAGTATTTATTTTACAGAATTTTAGTCCTCTTCTATTTTGTAAACATTTTCTCCTTTTGCCATTGACTATATGACTCATAAAAGAAAAGGCGTTTCATCCTGCCATTATGCGCAACAGATGCTGCCATCTGTGGCCACATGAAATAAGTTTTCCAAGGAAAAGGGGCACTGAAGGATGGGATTTAACGTTGTTACTGATTAAAGGATGATATTTGAACAAATAAAAGTAAAGAAACTAAATTATAAAAAAATTGAGAATATAGAGACCAAATGCGAATTAAACCTTGTAGTGAAATGCATTCTTTGGTTCAGAATTGCCCTTCCAATTTTCTCCTCTTCTTTTTTCTAAATTATAATTTATTTTTGACAGTTTCTTTTCCTTGTATTATATTTGGAAAATTAGTTTCAGAGCCATTATTTTTAACTTATTAGTACTTCTCCTTTTCCTGAAAAAAAAGAAAAAGAAATTGGCTAAGCTCAAGTGATTCTGTGTGTTTAGTATTGTAATTCAAAATACTTTTTAAAAGTATTTTTTTAATTATATATTAAAATAATTTTATTTTATTTTATTATTTTCAATATAACGTATAATAATTATCAAAAAAATATTGATTTGATGTTTTTTTTGAAATAGATGTACTGTAATTTTAAATGAAATAGTAATGACTTTTTACCTAAAGGTCAATAATAAATGATACATTATTACAAATCAAATTATTTAAACTAAGAAAAAATTAATTAAAATTAAATCCTGATGAGCAAGAGAGCAGTGATTAGAGATTCAAAGTACAATAACAGAGGCTTCCAGAGAGTAACATCAACAATATTGGGTAAATCAATCTCATAGCCCCTCAAGTTTTGAAAATTAGTTCAATAGGCCCTTGTACTTAAAATTTGGACATGTCAACCCTCGTATTTACATTTTAATGCTCACAAGTTGGTTCTTTTTGCTGGGTTTCACGAGATACATATACACAACAGAAACAATATATTTAAATTTTCAGGAGTTCCAAGGATTCCATTAGATAAATCTAAAGATTTTTAAGAATTATGTGAAGATTACATGAAAATCATATGTTCTTTTTTTGCTTTGAATATTTGCTTCGAGATTGGGTTGTCGCAAACCATAAGTCATCCAAGTGTCCAGCTTTAAACAATAATCCACACGAACTATTAGTGAAAAATCTTCTAAACCCTTTCATAAGAGAGAGATTGTTATATCTTATGGTGTTAACTGTTTTCTTTTGTATTTTAAATGTTTATGTATTGTACTTTTCTCACCTTTTTTTTCTCATAAGAAATAAGAGGCATAATATTCTATCTACAAGGAAACCTAAAAAATCTTATAAATAACAAAATATCAATTTTAAATGTTATACCTTATGGTGTTAACTCTTTTCTTTTGTATTTTAAATGTTTATGTATTGTACTTTTCTCACCTTTTTTTCTCATAAGAAATAAGAGGCATAATATTCTATCTACAAGGAAACCTAAAAAATCTTATAAATAACAAAATATCAATTTGTCCCTTAAATAATATCATATATATTATTTTATGATATTCTTAGAAATTTATTCAATTAAGTCCCTGCTTGATTTTTATGGGTCTAAAATTGTAATCCCCTATATTAATTATATTCTAGTCTTCAATTTCTAAAATTTATTTACAATTAAGTCACGCTTGATTTATTATGCCATTTTAATTTTTGACAAATGGTTCTTATATGTGTGACCTATTAGGTTCTCTAATAAGTAACTCAAATATAAATCATAATTCTAAATAAAATAAGATTAAATAAATTAATAATTTAATTTATTATCAATTCAATAATTGATTGATTTATATTTAAGGATCAAGTACACTGTCTAGTAACTTGTCATGATTCCTCTAAATATTAGAAAAGTTATAAATGGTTTAACTTAACCTTTGATGTCAAGTTTCTCAGTGTAATTATTATCCCTTCATCATGAATGTTATAATTTAAATATTATATCATGGAGTATGTATACTTTGTTTAATTGTTTTAGTTCCCAACATTATAATCATTAATTTTTTGAATAAGATTTTGAAATTTTTTTCGAAACTCATTCCACTTTGACTAAGGATTTCACAATCAATATTTTGGCTGAGGGTTGCCATGCTCTAAATCAAAGTAGAAGGTTAAAACTTGAACGACCACAAAATGAATTTACCCCAACATATTACCCCTAGATCGCTGTACTCTATCAAGATCATACCAATGTGTCCATTAGTTAGGAATACTTTAGAAGTTAATATAGCAAGCAAGTAAACAGTTCAGTGAAGAGCTGAAATTTCTTCTAGCCTGTTTAGAAATGCGAGTTAATTTGTATTTTTAAAAAATTTAATATTTTTTTATTAAAAATTAATATTTTTTTATATTTTGAATTATTTTAATATGTTAATTTTAAAAATAATTTTTTAAAAATAAAAAATATATTATTTTAATATATTTCAGTACAAAAAATATTTTAAAAAATAACTCTAACTATAATTTTAAATAAAGCCGAATCCTTCTCTCTCCTTCCTCAACGAAGAGGTGTGAACTTCCAAAAGCACTATGATTACACTAACAAGAAGAGCTTGTTTTTATGGTCCAGGAAAATGGAGCACAAAATCACCTCATTTCAGGCTGAGGATCCCCCACCCCCCAATATGCATGATGATAAGCAATTCTTAAAAGAGATATGTCCACGCTTTTTCTTCATCTGCTCTTAACATAAAGCGCAATTATCCAGTAATTCAGGGTAGCAATCATGGTGATCTTTGATCGAAGAGAACTTACGCAGAGCTAGGCCCTCCAATCTCTATTATATCTTAATGTCGAAAGCCAGAATTTTGAAAAGTGTTGGTAATTAAAACAATTAATGTCCTGTAACTTGACAATCCATCAGAGAAAGCATGGATTCTCCCTAACACAACCATTCTTTTTGAGGTTCCCTTTTCTTTTCTCCAGGCAAAACAGATAGGATGTTGTCATGTACTTGGGACGCAAAACAGTAGGAAACTCGAATCAAATCCAGCAAAAGGGTATTGCAGACTTCCTCCTCCTAGACACATGCCCTCTTCTTTTTTCTCTTTTTATACCACCATTTTTTTTTCTGTTTCTTAGAGGGGATAGTATGTTTTGCAGGAGATACCATGCCTTTCTTTTTTACCACGGCAGAGATTGTGTGTCGAATCGCCCCTATGAAAGAAAGTGGCTCCACTCCCCATATTAAGGGCTTTAAAATGGAATTGAGCTGGATAGCAGATGGAGTTGCAGCAATTTCAACATAGGACTAACTAAACAAAGGGATAACAACAATAATAAATAAGTTTTAAAGCAAGAAAAAGAATACAGCATAGGAAAGGGCATCTTTCACCAGGGTCACGCTCACCTGAGCTTTAGGTTTTACTTTTGCCTTCTTTCAGCTCTAACAATGACCTTTAACTCATTTTATTTTTCTCTTTAGTTTTCTTCACATAGGTGTTGCTGACCACTGAAGAAAGGCATGTTCATAATTACACAGGGTTAAGCAAACTACTCTTTAATCAATGACCAACATATGATGAACCTTTTACGTTACAAATTTTGAGCATCGACAATCAGCACGCAGGGCCTTATGCAATGTCTTAAGCTGGAAGCGTGAGAAGTGTTTCTAAGGAAATCGGCACTGGTTAATAAGGATTATTCCAGGATTTAAAAAAATTAGTTTTTGTAGGCGAATGAAAATCAGATCAGTGTGGTAACAGAAGTTAATTTCTTCACCTATGAACAGATCTTAGGATCCACATTTGCCAAATGTTACGATGAGCTTCATGATAAAACCATACATCATATATCTACATTGAGAGAGAGGTGCAGGGCTGATCCGTTTCTTGTCAAAGATGTCGAACTTTTAAGTGTAGAAAGAAAAAGAAAACAAGAGAAGATTAAGACTGTTAAAATACAATAGTTGATCCTATTAAGATCCAATGTTATTCTTTGTTAGCTTACTAAAAGCATCAATAAATTTTTTGAAGGGAAGGAAATATGCGCAAGAAGCATCTGGAAACCAGTAATAAAATAACCAATTTCCATTTAACTTTATCTTCAAGTTCTTCATAGCAATCTGGGCTACAGTATATAATATTTGTGGAGAAATAAGCATATGATTATTACATCCACAGACTAAATAAAGCTTATTCTTTCCCTCCATTTTGCTCTTCTTGGCCAGCCTAGTCTGTCTACAAAACTCAAAGGCAGCTTCTCCATCAAAGCATTCCTTTCTTCACAATTCAAAGATACTACTGTGAGTGAGAAATAACCAATCAACTATTCCTTCCATTTATATTGTAACTTGGTGACTAGAACGTCTTCGCTTCCACTTTGAGTTTCAGATTGCTTGTATAGAGTCACTTCCCTGTAGCTTCCGACACCAGCGAAGTAACCCAGAAAAAGAGCATGAAGCTAGTGGTAGAAGTGGTAGATGCTCATGACCTTATGCCCAAAGACGGAAAAGGTTCAGCTAGCCCATTTGTAGAAGTTGATTTCCAAAACCAACTAAGCAAAACCAAAACCATCCCGAAGAACCTCAACCCTGTTTGGAACCAAAAACTTCTCTTTGATCTAGATGAAACCAAACACCGCCATCACCAATCCATTGAGGTTTCCGTTTACAACGAGAGGAGACCAATTCCTGGCCGAAACTTCCTTGGTAGAACTAGAATTCCATGTTCTAATGTTGTCAAGAAAGGTGACGAAGTTTATCAAACTTTCCAATTAGAAAAGAAGTGGTTTTTCTCAACTGTCAAAGGTGAAATTGGCCTTAAAATCTATACCTCACCAGAATCGAAAGCTCCTCCTCCTCCCTCTCCATCACAACCTCCACCATCTAATACACCACAACCACCAGAAACCTCTGCTTCTAGTTCTTCTCTCCCCACTATTACTCATATTGCAGAAAATACCGGCCGTGATTGCAGAACACTTGCTGCTCTTCCTAGAGCAGAGATTCTTCATACTTCTGAAGCTATTACAGAACAGCCTGGGAAAAAGATTTCTGCAATTTCTGAAACTAGTGGCGGTTTTCCTGCAAAAGAGCCAAAGAACAGTAATAAAGAACCTGCCAAAATAAGAGCTGATACCACTCAACACGTACACAAGCACCAAGTCCTGCAGAAAACCAGCCAATCGGTGGAGAAACTACCAAACGGTGCCCCTTACACAATGCATGCTGCTAATCCATCAGCTCATTCAAGTGATCTAGATGACTTCAACTTGAAGGACGCCGACCCCCAGTTAGGGGAACGGTGGCCAAGTGGTGGAGCATACGGGGGAAGAGGATGGATGAATGGCGAGAGATATGCAAGCACATATGACCTTGTTGAGCAGGTATCCTACCTGTATGTTCGAATTGTTAAAGCCAAAGATCTTCCTTCGAGCTCCATCACTGCAAGCTGCGATCCTTATGTGGAGGTAAAGCTTGGGAACTACAAGGGTAGGACAAGGCATTTCGAGAAGAAAATGAACCCAGAATGGAACCAGGTCTTTGCTTTCTCAAAAGACCGAATACAGTCATCGGTGCTGGAAGTTTTTGTCAAAGACAAAGAAATGGTGGGGAGAGACGATTATCTTGGAAGGGTAGTTTTCGATTTGAATGAAGTTCCAACTAGAGTTCCACCAGACAGTCCACTGGCTCCTCAATGGTATAGACTGGAGGACCGACGAGGAGAAGGGAAGGTGAGAGGAGAGATTATGCTTGCGGTTTGGATGGGAACGCAGGCAGATGAAGCCTTTCCAGATGCATGGCACTCTGATGCTGCCTCAGTATATGGAGAGGGTGTACTCAACATCCGCTCAAAAGTCTATGTATCACCAAAATTGTGGTACCTAAGAGTGAATGTGATTGAAGCTCAAGACGTGGTGCCAAGTGACAGAAGCCGCCTCCCAGAAGTATTTGTAAAAGTTCAAGTTGGAAATCAAATTCTCAGGACAAAGATTCACCCCACTAGAACAGCTAACCCTCTCTGGAATGAAGATTTGGTGTTTGTAGTGGCTGAGCCTTTTGAGGAGCAGCTCTTTCTAACTGTTGAGGATCGATTGACTACTCTGAAAGATGATGTCTTGGGGAAAATAAGTGTGCCCCTCAACATTTTTGAGAAGCGACTAGATCACCGGCCTGTTCATTCTCGCTGGTTCAATTTAGAAAAATATGGTTTTGGTGTTTTGGAAGCTGACAGGAGGAAAGAGCTTAAATTCTCAAGCCGGATTCATCTAAGAGTTTGTCTTGAAGGAGGATACCATGTAATGGATGAATCGACAATGTACATCAGCGATCAAAGACCAACAGCAAGGCAGCTCTGGAAGCAGCCGGTTGGTATATTAGAAGTGGGAATCTTGGGTGCACAAGGTCTTCTTCCAATGAAGATGAAAGATGGCCAAGGGAGTACAGATGCCTATTGTGTGGCTAAATACGGCCAGAAATGGGTTCGCACAAGAACAATCGTTGACACTTTCAATCCAAAATGGAATGAGCAATACACTTGGGAAGTTTACGATCCCTGCACAGTGATAACATTGGGAGTTTTCGACAACTGCCATTTAGGAGGAGGCGAGAAACCACCTGCTGCAAATGTAGCACGAGATTCAAGAATTGGAAAGGTAAGAATTAGACTGTCAACGCTAGAAGCTTATCGGACTTACACTCATTCTTATCCACTTCTTGTTCTGCACCCACTCGGTGTGAAGAAAATGGGGGAGCTCCAACTGGCAGTTAGATTCACCACCCTCTCTCTAGCTAACATGATATATGTCTATGGGCATCCTTTGCTGCCTAAAATGCACTACTTGCATCCATTCACAGTCAATCAGGTAGACAATTTGAGATACCAAGCCATGAATATCGTAGCTGTGAGGCTCGGCCGAGCCGAACCACCTCTGAGAAAAGAGGTGGTGGAGTACATGTTAGATGTGGATTCTCACACGTGGAGTATGAGAAGAAGCAAAGCCAACTTCTTCAGAATCATGTCACTTGTTTCTGGTTTGTTTTCTATGAGCCATTGGTTTGGGGACATTTGCCAATGGAGGAACCCAATTACATCAGTGTTGGTTCATATCCTCTTTCTTATATTGATTTGGTATCCAGAATTGATCCTCCCAACTCTCTTTCTCTACATGTTCCTCATTGGAATATGGAACTACAGGTTCCGACCAAGGCATCCACCTCACATGGACACTAAACTTTCATGGGCAGAAGCAGTGCACCCAGATGAACTTGATGAGGAATTTGACACATTCCCAACTTCTAAGTCCCATGATATAGTTCGAATGAGGTATGACAGGCTTAGAGG
Organism: Populus simonii; assembly: GCA_007827005.2. Classification (NCBI taxonomy): domain Eukaryota; kingdom Viridiplantae; phylum Streptophyta; class Magnoliopsida; order Malpighiales; family Salicaceae; genus Populus; species Populus simonii. The sequence goes on along the minus strand of CM017470.2, from coordinate 6,810,068 downwards.
AGTTGCAGGAAGGATCCAAACTGTAGTGGGCGACATAGCAACACAGGGGGAGAGATTTCAGTCTCTACTCAGTTGGAGAGATCCAAGAGCAACCAGTCTTTTCATTGTGTTCTGTCTTTGTGCAGCTGTGGTGCTCTATGTGACTCCTTTCAGGGTGGTGGCACTAGTTGCTGGTTTGTATTATTTGCGGCATCCTAGGTTTAGAAGCAAGCTACCTTCTGTGCCCAGCAATTTCTTCAAGAGATTGCCAGCTCGAACGGACAGCTTGCTGTAATACTGCAAGTAGAGCTTGAGGTCTAATTTAACAAATTCCTTATTTTCCGTTACCCTAATCGCTTCTTGTTCGAGTTATACAATTCAAATTTTTGAGATTTTAATGAAATTTTATATTTGTAATTATTTTAAGTATTAAAAACTAAATTTTAAATGGAATTTAATCTTAAAAATCTCAAAATTACGATTCTAAATATAATAAATTTAATATTAAAACTGATTTTTTAAAAAAATATCCATGAAAGATAGGATACCAAGTATCAACTGCATCTTTATGATTGATTTATATACCCTCAAACAGAAATTCGGCTCTCCTGTTCCTACTTCCACTCGCCATGCTATCATTGCGAGAAAGCTAGTGGAATTGATTGGCTTCCCTTTCCAATTTGCACTGTGATTTTGAGCGAGAAGCTATAGAAAACCAAGAAAGAGTTTCACCTAGCAAGGCACAAGGGACTGCGGAGAAACAGAGAGAACTAGCCAACAGCGTAAAGGCAAATGGCAGGAGATCGTTCTTCTACATTTTTTTAATTTATGAAAAGATTGGTCCTCTAGAAACCGAACAGTATCACATTGAAGTGCGAAATTGAACTTTAAATCAAATGCCAATATCCAACTCCAAACTTCACAGCATTCAATCGAGAAAAAATGTCATCAACAAGCAGCTACAGGCTGCCTGAATAGCCACCGTTGACATCATGGATGGGAAATTTTCAGTTCTGATCCACTTTCCTTGGACAATTCATTGATAAAAGCGCAGCCGTGCCAGGTACCCAACTATTTCATTCAGCTTGAGCTGAGCTGAGCCGAAGCAAAAAATGTTAACAACCCGAGGGAAAAGGGATGTTTTAGATTCACTAAAATAACAGCAAAAGCTACACAACTGACAATTCTAATGAACAAATAACATGAAAAATCTTGCACCAAGAAATGAAAAATGGGAAACAAAAATCAATTGCTGCCTTATACGAGGTTCATGTAGCTGTCTATTGCCAAAAACACTAGAAGAGTGCATCTGCTAAGATAAAGTTAAAACAAAATACAATTAAAAAGTAGCTCAAGAGAAACGATCCTAAATTTTTCTTTTAAAACACAAGCTCATGAGGCTTCATTCCATCCTTGAGAGAAAACCTTGCGCCCAAGTATGCTTTCAATTCTGGAACACTCTCAATTGATTTAATGACTTGCGCATCCACTGACTTCTGGTCATCCTTCTTTTCTTGTGGGAGTGCATTCTCACCCTGTAACATGGGATGAGATGATAATAAATTTCTGAATGGACAAGATGAGAAAATACAATAGAACATAACCAAATCTAACTAATGACCACTTGCAAAACCCACCTCTTTCTCTGCCTCAAAGAAGTTGCCCTCTCCTTTCTTCTTCTTCTTCTCAGCCTTCTTGGCAAAATATTTGTCATCGAACTTCTCCACATTAACCCCAGAGATGTCAACCTTGGTGGAAGTTGCAATCAAATAAGATTGGTTGACTCTCCTAAGAGGAACACCGTTGATCTTAAATGGTCCTACAGCAATTAGGAAACAAATACCATAATTTCAAGCAGGAAAACCACAGAAAAAATCGTCCATGTTACAACAGCAATACTAAATCCAAGACCTTACAAAACAAATTATATCGCAAAATTTTACAAATCCAAAACCATCCAAGCTAAGTCATATCACTAAATTTCAATTTCAAAACAGCATAGAACATCAACCAAGTAAATAACCAAGCACTGATGCGAGCATAATCACAGATCCAAATTTCAGGTCGCTAGCTTTAAGATGATAAATAAAATAATTTCTTTCGCCCAACAAAAACAGTAATGCACAAGCCCACTAAAGCACCGGCACGACAGTCAGTATAAATTAAGCAGGTAGATGTCATTGTCATACAAGAAAAAACATAAAAATGATGAAAGGGAATAAAAAATCAAGCTAACCAGTGACAAGAAGCAACCCAGAAGTCAGTTGCTTGAGAAACACAACTCTCTTGCCCTTGAACCTTCCAGCAAGAATGATCAACACAGTCCCAGGAGTAATACTATCCCTACAACACCATATAAAAAGCAAATAAAATAACAGATTACAACATTACTTAAATCACATTGCAAAGAATTTAGCAGCCAAAACTATCTGTAAATCAACAGCCTTTCTCACACGATAAATCTCTTGTAATTCAAAATGAAATATTCAATAGAAAACACAACCAAAACCCCATTCTAATACAGAAGCATACTCAAAAAGAAAAATTACAAAAATTACAAAATCGATTAAAAGATTTAAGAACTCAAAAGAATGAATTCATAAAGAAAGCGACATGGATAAAAGTGGATACCTGAGCTTGGTGGGCTTCGGCTTGCGCTTGTTAGGCAATGGCTTCTTGACATCATCAGCTGGGTAAAACTTAGGTGGTTTCTCGGCAGAGGTAGGTGTTTTAGCTTTAGGGGCATGTTTAGGGAAAACACCGCCGTTTTTGGCCTTGATAGCCCACAAACCTCTCTTGTGGTACATCTGCGACCTCGAGTACTTGCCGATTCCTCGGACTAGATCTGGGTTTCTGGTTACCTGTGGTGTCTTCCTGGGAGCCATTGATTCCGATTGAGGTCTCTCTCTGTGAAAAATGGCCACAAACCCTGATGGAGAGGATTTAGAGCGATTATATATGCGACGTTTTATATAGGAAGAGAAATGGGAGTGTCAGTGAGGGAAAAAAAACCCTAGAAACCCTAATTCCGATAATTGGGTTTCGGGCTTGGGTTCGGGTTGTGTGTGGTTTGTTTCTACCCTTGGGTGGGCCTGTGTTGTTACTGATGTTTGGTCTTGGAATTATTTGGATAAAATATATTTTTTAATTATAGAAAACATTATATGGTTCATCAAATAGGTTATAATTTTTTTGTTTGATCTTATATATATAATTATGTTTCAAATATTAATTTTATAAAATCTATAATAATATGTTTTTTATTTATAAAAACTTGTTTTTTTTATTTATTTTGCATGAAAAAAATCCATCTTACAGCAGCTTTAATCAAATATATATTTTTAAAACCGTAATTAAAATTATTTTTATTAAATGTATTTTAAAAAAAATTTATATGTCAAGTGATTTTTTTTATATAAAATTTTCTTTAAAAAAGTTTAATCATGAATCTATGATGGTGTTATTAGTTTTTTATTTATTTGATAGTAAGGGTTAGTTTTAGATTAGTTTGTGAATCAATTGATATTAAATTTTATTTTTAAATAATTTTAAATACATATTTTAAAATAAATTTAATAGCTACTAATTTCATTATTTAATTTTTAAAAGTTAGAAAAACAAATATGTCTTTCTAATATTAAATAGTGTTGTTATATTTATCAATTGATAATGTTTAGTTATTGTTTTGTGATATAAGAAACATAGATAGTGATGATAGATGAGATATGTTTTCCGATATTTTTTATTTTAAAAATACATAAATTCATTCAATAAATTATCATATGAATATATCTATTTTATATCTCTAATTGTATCTTCATCTAAATAAATATAAATCCCCATTGTTTTCATCTTTCATGTCTTAAAACAATAAACAAATGCTATTATTATATATTAGGCTCATTTTACTTATTCACTAACGGATTTATTATTCTTGTAATAAAAAATTAATAAAAAATAAAAATAAAATATCATTTTCATAACCATAGCCACTAGATAACATAAGTTGCAATGTCATCATATCATATCATAGTCTTCATTTAATTTTAAAAATCCAAGTATTAAACTGATGTGAATTTTTTCAAATTAAAGAGAAATCTGGAGAAAATAACTTTAAAATTAACAAATAAAAAAATATAACATGTACCAAATTAAAATCCAGTCTTTTAAATGCAAGTTAGTAAACTGACACCCAACTAATAAGATATGTTATTCATCAGTTCTACTCTCTACTACAAAATCCTCTCATTCTCTCTTATTCGACAAAGAAAAATATCTAATAAAAAATGACAACAATATCTTATTTTATTACACTATTACCCACACTTAAAAACTAACTCTTTCAACAAACTAGTCAAAACCCACTTTTTAAATCCTCAAACTAGCAACTAATTTTAACCATTTCCTTAAAGTCACACATTTACCTAATATTTTAAACCATAAAGCCCTTAAAAAACTCCTTACAGCAGCGAAAGAAACAAAACTAGTTTTTGTAGCAGACCCTTACTCTAAAGCTACTAAGAGGCTGCATGTCGAAAATATTCCAAGGACTATAACTAATAAAGAGCTTGTAAAGATTGTTGAAGAGCATGGTGCTACTGAGAAAAAAAATAAGGTAATTTATGAACTAATGAGTTTGTATTTCTGATAAATTATTTTTGTGCTTTAAGAAAGCTTAAACCTAATATAGGGTTTTAACCTATTCTAACATAGGTTTGGTAGCTATGTACTTAGATCTGACAAGTTGTTAGACCCAATATATTTGAGTTCACTTTTGAGCTGAACCTAAGATATCGTAGGTTAGGCAAGCTGTCAGAAATAATACATTTGGATTCACCCTTGAGTTAAGCATAAGGTATTGTGGGTCTGGCATGCTGTCAAACTTAATATACTTAGGTTCAATCTTGGGGTGAACCCAAGGTACTATAAATTAGGTGTTCTACTAGATCCAATAAACTTGGGTGCACTCTTGAAGTGAACTTAGGGTAACATGGGTCTGACAAATTGTCAGACCTAATATATTTAGGTTTATCCTTTAGGTGAACGTAAGGCACCATGAATCTAGTATGTTGACAGATCCAATATACTTGGGTTCAACCTTGAGGTAAACCTAAGACATCATGGGTCGAGAAAAGTGTCAGACCCAATGCATTTGAGTTCAATCGTGAGTTGAACCCAAGGTGTTGTGGGTTTGAGGGACTATCAAATCCATCTCATCTGAGTTTGGCTATATGTTAGGTCCAATAGATCTCAGAGATCCATGACTATGGGCTTTCTTTTTTTAGGACATGACTTATTCATACCATAAATACTCATCATCTTATGTCAATAGATGTATAAAAGGTCTTTCTAGGGGCCTACTATATTTCCACCTTATTAATGCTTATTAATGATCTATAAGGAATATTTATCTTTTATTAATTATATGTAAAGAATATTTATCATTCATTAATATTGTCAAGCAGAAATAACTCTTCAGTCCCTCTTAACTTCATCAAAATGACAAGGTTCAAGGAGTATACATACATCTTGAACCATCTAGGTAAAATGTTAATAACTTTTCTTATTTTAAAAGCTTATATATCTTATAGTATCAATAACACTAAAAACAACAACAAACACTCTTGTGCTTGAAATTTAAAGCTCTTTCTTTAATTTATTGTCTTTTCCATTTAAAGTTATTAACTTTATCATCATAAGGCCTTTAAGTCCCCTCGATATGAACTGTTTTTGCAGGTACTAAGACCTTCACTGTTAAATTTATACTTCCTGGGATAAGGAGAATGAAATTAATGACACAAATATTTTATTAACCATTATCTAAACACCAAATATCATGTTCCTTGAACACATTGGATTCTGAGATATCAACATGAACCAACAATGTTTTGATTGGCGTTGTTATGCTTTAAAGCATGGATGTTGGATGGATAAGGAATTATATGGAGCTACATTAGCATGGAACACATGTTGATTTTATTCATTTATGGAAGTTTATAGTGATTATCGCATAAATCAGACAATTCTTTTAAAAAAATTTGTTGTTGTTTAGGATTGAAACTTGATGTGGTTTTGTTTTTCCTTTGGGAAAACTTTGAAAGGATTTCAGCTAAGCATTAAAAAAGAATGTTTGATATTTTTTTTTCTAGAATTAATGTAATTAACTTTGGTTTATATTATTGTTATAGCCTATTGTTTGATTATTTTGCTTATTTTTTATTAAGGTTATTGATTCAATCAAACTGTGATTTCTTTATAATAGCCATTAGGTTGTTTGAACTTGATTTATATGTCAAGAAATTAAAAAAAAAAAAGATGTGAATTATTCAGCAAACATCCTTTTTTTAAATGCCTTTTTCCAAGCCAAAGATATATGTTGAGATTAATCCTAACTAACTGGAAGAGTATCAAAGTAATGTCTAATCATTAATTCGTGTACAAAATCATAAAATAGGTATGAGAGCCCTTTTTTAAAGCACTTCACATAAAGCAACTTTCGGACAAACAACTACCTTTTTCTTTTTAGTTCCCCCCTAACAAGTCATCGAGCCTTATCTCATAATACATTCCACGAAGGATGGATCTATCATCCACCAAATCTTGTGACATAACCATTAATATTGAATACTTCTATAACCAATTTTAGAAAAGTTTCGACCTTGATTTTTATATTACCAATCAGTCACTCCTTTAATTATTTTTTTAGTGTTTCCACTAGTATATAGCAACCATCATTCTCTCACTACTTTCTTCTGTCAAGCAACTTGTTATTGCCTTATCATGTAAATCCATTATATTCCTCTACTAGCTAATATTGTTGTCAAAATGATAAATATGACATGTTATCACCTTGTTAAGAAGTGTCAATTTTTCCTTTTTATATGTCACTAGACGTTTTATCAGTTGTATCCATGGATTAGAAATAGCTAAATGGTAATACTAGAACTTTAATGGTAAAGTTAAAATAAGCAATCTAATTTTAACTTGTTGAAATGAAAGTGGAAAGAGAGGATGCAATTATATGTGTATGGGCACATGTCTGCACCTTTGCGCTTGTATATGAGTATAACTTCATTACAGGTTATGCATGCCAGTATCTAGTATTTCATTATAGTTTAGTTAAAACTATGGGCATCTCTTCTATCATTTGCAATTCTTTTTTTAAGCTTCAAACATAATTCTGGTACTCCCTATAAGAGTAAAATGTGTTGGGATGCCTATTTTCTAGATAACTTATCTTCTTGTTTTCTTAATATGTTATGTATGATAAGTACTCAGGTAAGAGTCATCGACTCATATTTGTCATGATGAAAACTATTGAGGATGCAAATGTTGTGATTAAAAAACTAAATGACATTGTAAGCGTTACTTCTTCTTTGTCCTGTCATAAGTGCAATGAGACATTTTGTCATTATCGATGTCATTTATTTTTATAAATGACTTCATAATTATTAAATGAATTTTTATGTTTGTTTTTCATTGCAGGAAATTAGAGGCCTTGAGATCAAAATAAACGTCATGAAAAGGCCTTTGCAAACATTGGATTGTCTTCTCTCTAAGTAGATGAATCTCGATTTGTTGATGGCCCGTATAAGGTTTATGTGGGAAATTTTGCTAAGATAGTAGTAACATATACACTCAAAAAACTTTTCTCTAAGAAGGGATAGGTTCTTAATGCAAAGGTTTCATGAATTCTAGGTACCTCAAAATCCAGTGAGTTTAGGTTTGTAACATTTTCTTTAGAGGGCAATGTAGACGTTGCCATCTCATCTTTTAACAATTTTGTAAGTTACTTGCAATCTTGCTTTATTTAACTAAGTGATTTAAGATAATAAAACATAGAAACTTGCGTTTGCGCTTTGTTCATCCTATGCATACACTCTCGTCATGCATTCTTGTTTATATGTATTTATTTATTGCAAAGACATCATTATGTATGCTTCTTACTTTCAAATCACTAGCCAATCATTAGGATCTTTTAGCTCAATTAGACCATTGTTAAATTGGTTAGTGAATCTAATATGATATGTTACCAATCTGATATGATTTTATTCTTATATATTCTTGCTTTTATGAGTTGTTAATTATATATTCTTAGGCTTTATCTTATAAGAAATATCATTGACAACTATAATTACTTTTGTGATACATGTAATCTGAGCGAATATGTGTGTGTGTGTGTGTGTGTGTGTGTGTGAGAGAGAGAGAGAGAGAGAGATAAACTATAACATAAAAAGTATGAATAAAATGAAAATCTTTTTATGTTATTTCTTTTCTTTTTCATGGTATCAGAGCAGGTTCATATTTATCTGTCTCAAATATTCTTTATTTGGATGGCTTCCTCTAGTTTGGATGATATAGAAAGTTCTATTGTCTCTTCATAATTAAATCTTCCCGATTTCAATTCAAATCAATGTCTATGTTTTGTTCAATTGAATGATTTTGATTATCTTCTTTGGTCAATGGTTGTGTCATTAGCGCTTGGCGGAAAGTCAATAATTAAATTTATTAACAAAAGTAATATTGCTCTTGATGTCAAATATCCTTAATACAAATTATGGTTGCTAACGATCAGATGGTTCAGTTATAGCTGTTCAACACTATGGAACCAAACATTGCTGAAATCTTTAACTTAACCTTTTGTTTTTCATTTTCATCCTTCAACATTAAGTTGTTCGATAATTAAGCTTCATGATATTATTCAATTTGCTTTCAAACACAGTCACCCTAATATCAAGATTGGATCAAAGATTTTGCATCTTAACCTGAGTGGGCCTGGATTGAGTTTTTTTTTTTTATCTTTTTAATTTTGTTTTCTTAATTTCCATCCTTCAATATTTTATTTACTAGAAACTAAGCTTAAATTTTTTTTCTTTTTTTTTATAAAATTATCATGTTCTCATTTGATTTATTAGAAATTGATCTTCGAATTTTTTTTTCATATGTTTATTTCTATGAGATATTCTCAATTTATATTCATGTCATACCCAACTTAACTGAGGTTTTTTTATTATTTTATTTTTTAATTTTTTTTCTATTTCATCCTTATTATTGAATTGTTTCAGCTTATATCAAGGTTTTTTTTTATCTTTTTCTCATTGTGATTCTTGTTTTTTTTATTTTTATAATTATATTATTTAAATTATCAATTAAACCAATAACTTGAATCTTAAATTCATTTTATTTTAAAAAAAATTTATATTAATTTTTTTTAACCCTACTCATGATATATCGCGAGACACAAATCTAAGTGAAAACTATAGCCCTAACCAATCAAATTTCCATGATAAAAGAGGGCGAGACTAATGGACGAAAAGAAGAAGAAGAAGAAAAATTAGCACCTTAGGTGGCTACGTACGATACGGATCATGATGGTCCTACCATCATAAAACTTCTAATTTCTTTTTGTGAGATGGATGAGCGTTGACAAAGCTGAACAAACAACTGTACCATTGATCAGAGGCGGCTGTAATCCAAGCCGTCCATTATTCCCTTGCTAAACGCGTCCATCTCCACGTTTTGTTTTAACTTGGCGCGCGTTTTCCCTTCTCCTTCCAAGCGAGGCTTACATTATCGTAAATTAACATATAGATAATCATAGAAAGTCGAATCTAAGTATCTCCCCTTCTCTCTTATATATTAAATCTCCTCCTCTACCCTCTAATTCTTCACAGCTTAAATTATACATCGATCAAAAAAAGAATTCAGATATTTTGGTCTTGGATATACTCAAGAGAGAGACGAAACAGACGATCGGAGATGGCAAATTACGCACCGGGAAATGGTGACTTCCCGGCGATTCCGACTCACGGGGGCCAGTTCATTCAACACAACATTTTCGGTAATCTTTTTGAAATCACGTCGAAATATCGACCTCCGATCACTCCGATTGGCCGTGGCGCCTACGGCATCGTCTGGTATTAATTATTAACTTTTGGAGTGGTTTTAATTAGGTCGATTGATTGAATTAGATTAAATTAATGAGTTTAATTTAGCTCGGTGTTGAACTCGGAGACGAACGAGAAGGTGGCGATAAAGAAGATAGCCAACGCTTTTGATAATTATATGGACGCCAAGCGCACCCTTCGTGAGATCAAACTGCTTCGCCATCTGGATCACGAAAACGTAAGTGCCTCGCCTGCCTCTTCACTCTTCCACTGCGTTTCAGTCAATGCCCCTTTTCTCCACTAGTAACGCAAAATGAACACTAGAAAAGAAGGAAGCTCTACCCTTACTACCTAGCCTAATAGTCCACGTGTTGCCTAGAGCCTAGCTATGCCGGTAGTGGGGCCTGTCCTCTCTACACACTGATGTTTGCTTTTATCGTAATTCATTGTTAAATTACAATTAGGCAAATACAAAGAAGAAGTAATAAATGAATTATAGAATGGCGAAATACGTTATAATTGTAAGCTTGCCGACTTGGAACATTGTGAAATAGAATAATACTACACTATATGCGTGTCCCGGGCTAATGGTTAACCGGATTAAATTTTTCATAACATTAAAAAATATCTAAATAACAATAATTTAAATAAATATTTGTTAACTTTATTAACATGTGATGTGATGAGGGATATAAAATCAAATTAACTCACATAAAAAAAAAGTGAAAAGAAATTGCAAACTTCAAGTTGTAATAACCTAATATCAAATAATAAAAAAATAATAATCTCAAATAATATAATATTAAAGAAAAAAAACTGAGTAAACCCGGACTAGCTTGACTAACTTATGATCCGCTATACGAAATTGAAATAAAAAAGGTTAGAATCTAAAAAACAAAAAACCTAGTAAAAAAAACCAAAGTTCAGTAAAAAAACATTAAAAAAACCTCGAGCTAATTCGGGTTAACTTTACTAGCCTGGTATCAGTATAACCTAACAGAAAAAGAAGTGAAAAAATAAAAAAGCTTAAGGGCCAATAATTTAATGTCAAATGATAAAATTAAAAAAAAATCAATGTCGATAAAAAAAAGTCGAGGGGAAAAAACACTGCCTCTCGTGACATGAAATCAAGATAAAAAAAAATAGACTTCCGAAAATACTTAGCAAAAAAAATCGAAGTTAAATAAAAAAACATTGAAAAAAAAACCTGAACTAACTCGAGTTAACTTGACTAACTCACACTGAGGATAACCTAACAGAAAGAAAAACAAAAAAAAATCACAACTCAAGGGTTAATAATTTAATGTCAAATGATAAAATTAAAAAAAAATCAATTTCTTCCAAAAAAAACATTGAGGAAAGAAATATGAATCAACTCGACTAACCTGTTACTCAAGATATGAGATAAAGATAAGTTAACAAAAAGAAAAGTGAAAAAATAATGAGATTAAGATAATTTTACGGCAGCCAAACCAAACTTCCGTTGTGAGCACGCGCACATGGTTGAAAAGAGAATGACTCACCACTTTCAACACCGCTATGGATGGAGGATTTTGGTAATCATGTGACCCTGTATGCACCGTTTGAAAGGCTTGAGGGTTGTCACATGCTGACACATGCACCAATAATTTTTTTTAATAATATTTAATTATTTAAAATTACTAAATAACCCCTAACTAAATCTAAAAATCATAAAAAAAGCCTAGAATAAAAAGACTGAAACACCCATGAAACTAACCTCAGTTTTTTTGGATTTAAAGGGTAATTTTATCATTTAATTGTTTAAATAAAATGAAAAAGATGAAGAAGCCCTGTGTGCATGTTCTCTTTTTTTCCGTTAGGTATGACCGTAATGTCACTGTGCAAATGTTTTTTAGAAGGCAAAAGAGTCTCTAACCAAAAGCTAGATATTGGTTTTGCTTTTAAGGTTTCAATAATTATTTTATTATGTAAAAAAGCATATCCTAACTAATTTCTTACAATCAATTTTGCAATGACCAATCAATCCTTTAGAAATACGATTCTACCTCTAAGTGCAATTTTATTAGGTTTTTTTAGTGAAGGCAAAAAAATATCATTTCACTGTTATAATAAGTAGTAAAATGTGTTTCTGGTTATAGTCTTTTGCTAATGAGATTTAGTTTTTTTATTTTTTAATAGTAAAACTGAAAATGCCATTTTGTGTAAATTAGGAACCGCGTTGGTCGCCTTCTACTCCTAGTTTTATCAAGTTTGATTATATCTTACAATTTCTACTATAATATATTTCTCTTAGCCAAAATTTCATGCATTTTTTCTGTTTGTAACCAGGTAAAGTTGTTTGTGCATCATCAATTCGAAAGATCATTTAAACTTAGGCAAATTTAAAATAAAGGAAAAGGTAATTAATCTCAACAGAAGAAAATAAATTGCATAATGGATTCTCTCTCTCTCTCTCTCTCTTCTCATATCTGTAGCAAAAATTGAAGGTCCTCCGATTTTTTCATAATATCTGCATTTGGAATGTAAAATGTCTTGTACTGGAATCAGTTTTTTGTAAATTCTAACACTTTGAATGCAAAACAGGTCATTGGTATCAGAGATGTCATTCCTCCACCTCTACGCAGAGAATTTACTGATGTCTACATTGCCACGGAGCTCATGGACACTGATCTTCACCATATTGTTCGTTCCAACCAGGGTTTGTCAGAGGAGCATTGCCAGGTAATATATTTCAGTTTTTAGTTCTTGTTGAACTTCGCAATGTAATTCAGTAGTTAAATACATGACACTGATCTCTTTCTGTTCATTTATGCGGGGCAGTACTTCTTGTACCAGACTCTTCGAGGATTGAAGTACATACACTCTGCTAATATTATTCATAGAGATCTGAAACCCAGCAATTTATTGGTAAATGCAAATTGTGACTTGAAGATCTGCGATTTTGGTTTAGCTCGGCCAACTTCAGAGAACGAGTTTATGACAGAGTATGTTGTTACCAGATGGTATCGTGCACCTGAGTTATTGCTCAACTCCTCAGACTATACTGCTGCGATAGATGTGTGGTCTGTAGGTTGCGTCTTTATGGAGCTTATGAATAGAAAACCTCTATTTCCAGGCAAAGATAATGTGCATCAGATGCGCTTATTGACAGAGGTACGGTAGATAGAACTGAAGCAAACATTGCTTGCATGGTTTTAACAAATTTGTGTTTGGAATATCTCTTGTTGTGTTTAGGATCTATATTCAGAAGAGTGGTTGAGGCCTTAGATTACAACGTTATAACTGATTTTCTATTTTTCTTTTCCATTCAGAAAAGAGTTAACTTCGGGTGCAGTCAAAGTGTAGGAAATTAATAATAGAAGCATTTGGCAGAAATATGTAAAACTGTCCCTCCTAAAAATATTATTCCAGAATAAATGGGTAATTATTGCTGATATGCACTAATTGACAATCATTATGTATGTTCGTTATTGTCATTTTTGGAAAGGGATACATGACCAGGGATGTTCATCTTGGCTTGCTTTGCATCTGTTTCTAACAGTTCAGGTTCTATAGGGTTTCACTTATGATGTTAATATTTCTTCCAATGAACTACGCATAAGAAGTGAATGTTTATCTTAATTTTATTAACCGCAGCTTCTTGGCACACCAACTGAATCTGATCTTGGGTTTGTCCGGAATGAGGATGCAAGAAGATACATCCGGCAACTCGATTCGCATCCTCATCGGTCGTTAGCTGAACTTTTCCCACTTTTTCAACCGCTGGCCATTGATCTTGTAGATAAAATGCTGACATTTGATCCCACTAGAAGAATTACTGGTGAGTTTGACATCCTTATTTTGATGCTTTTCTGAATACATAACTGAATGGCAATAATTTTTCGTTGAGATGAATTTTCTCCATATATGTTGATCTGACAGTGAAAGCTCAGTCTATGTTGATTTTGTTGGCTGCGAGGAAAATTCATTTACAAACAACCCTAGACCTGCGAAACATGTTAAACTTTTTTCCTAATTATTGGGAGTTGCTTCAGCATTTGAGCTCACTTTGCGTGTTTAACTAGCCTGGTCTTTCTTTGATCTTGGTGATCACAAATACTTTCTTAGAAAAACTTGTGCTCCACAAATTTGACATTCCATTAGATACGACTTCCATCTGTTTCTTTCTAAAAGCAAGATTTGTCTGTATCAGTTGAAGAAGCATTGGCTCATCCATACCTTGCAAGGTTACATGACATAGCAGATGAACCAGTCTGCCCAGAGCCTTTCTCCTTTGAGTTTGAGCAACAACCCTTGACAGAAGAGCAAATGAAGGATATGGTCTATGAGGAGGCTTTAGCATTCAATCCAGAATATGCATAATATTAGGGAAAATATATGTGATATCCAGATTATTTTTTTAATGTTCCTTTAGCACTACCAATCCCGATGCCATTTACGGCAATGGGGTCACTGTCACAGATTAAACAAGAAATATCAGCTTTTGATGGTCTTTTGTATATGCAAATTTTGATCCTGGACTTGCTAATTGTTCATTCCATCATTTCCATGGTTGTGCACAACCTTTATAATCAGATTCTCCATTGGTGGTGTAGTTTGTAAATAAATAAAGAAAAAAATATATATATCTTATATTAGAAAGAAACATTTCCTCCTAATATTTATAAATATATTTTTTTATTGTATAATAAATTAAATCATGGTAGAATGAATTTTTTAGTGGGCTTCTTAATGTTATTATATAGATATTTATAATAACAAAAGATAACACTTGAAACTTAATATGTCAATATAATTAATTTGTAACTATTGAGATAAAACTGAATAACATTCAATTTAATTTAAAGTATAACTGTTTTATCAACAGTCATATAGTTTAATTAAAAATTATTTTGTTTCAAGTTTATAAAAACATGTTACTACACAGAAAACAAAACACAATAAAAACATATATTTTTTTTTTGTCTTATTTACAGGTTTAGATGACTTAGTTGTATTCTGGAGATGTTGTCTCTTCGTTGGACAAATAAACATTTTAAAAACAGTATTTTCACGTTTCTAAACCAACTTTATATTTGTTTTTAAATATTTTTTAAAAGTGTATTTATCAACATCAAGTTAATGTTTTTTAATCATTTTGATAGTTAATATTAAAAATAAAAATAAAAAAATTTAAAAAATATTTTGATATATTTTTAAATAAAAAAAACATTACCTTATAATACCAAATATAGACATGGCAAATTGATTTTAGTATAATTAAAAGTAAAAAGAAGAGTATTGGTAAAAAAAATTAAAAAGTACACGAAAGTGCCCGCCCCCAACGTAACGTCTAACTTCACTTTTAATGCTGTAAATCACCCCTAACCTATTGCATTTTCTAATATCTACACTCTTTCATCCTCTCTACCTACTTTTTCTTTCTCAACTGTTCTTACAAAGGTCACTTACAACTCTTTCCAGCTTTTCTGCCATTCACTGACTTTGTCATTAATGTTAAATAATACACTTATCTTATATTATTTATTAAAAATAAAATAATATTTTTAATTTAATATAAGCTCTTTATATTTGCATTATAAATAAAAGAAAAACTCTAACCTACCACTTTTTTTTCGTGTTAATTGAATTGTTTTAACAATTAACAAGGTAATGGAGTAAGGGTCTGTCAGATAAAGGCCTGAAAACCCTTCCTGAGCAACCCATAAGATTTGATATCCGTAATTGATAGGTCAAAATGGGATGATCAGAAGGTTGCAGAACCAGTTTGTGAGGCAGCAATTATATAAGGTTTCTTTCAGATCATCAATGACGGGGTGCCATTGGAGGTTCTTCGAGTTGCCAGCAGAGGTAAAAAGGAGGTACTTGAAAGAGAATTCGTCATCTAACACCGTCCTCTGGGGAACAAGCTAGCTTTAGTCCTCATGCAGAGAAAGTTTTTGAGTGGAAAGATCACCTCGACCTTGTTTATATCTCAGAACATCACGTACGCCTCCCTTTATTGGCCTTCTGTGATCTTAACCTCTTTAATTTGTAAACATAACAAGTTCAATTGGACTCGGGCTATGACTCACTCAGCTCATTTATTATGGTGGTGGGTAGAAGAGTAATAGAGGTGCTGTTGAAGGGGCTCAACATTAAGGATATTGACAAAAATAAAGAACATATCCTAATGGGTGGAAAAGGGATCGACATCAACTATTACCCCAAGTGCCCAGAACCTAAACTGGCAACTGGAGTGGGCTGTCACTCTGATATCTCAACAATCACACTCCTTTAATATAACATCCGCGGAGAAACTGAAAAAATATGAATTTTAAAATAATAAAATAATAAGTAAATCTCTACAAATCTATCTCGAATATAAACTAAATTTGAAATAAATAACAATCAAGAACAACAATTAAGAAAGTTGTTATTTCAAATAAATAACAATCAAAAAAATATGAACTAAATTTATATAGATAAAAAAATTATAGGGATAAAATTAAAAATAAATTTTAATTTGATAAATTATTCCAAATAAAGCAAATAATAATTAAAAAAAACAAGGATCAAACTTGGAGGAACAACAAATTAAGGGGCTGCTTTGAATTGTTTAAGAGCTGTGAAAATTAAAAAGAAAAGAGAAAAGAAATATATATATATATATATATTTTCAGCGCCAAATCAGAGGGGAGTTAACTACAAGCGCCGTCTCATAAAAAAAAAAAAAAAAACACTAGGATGATTCAAACACTATTATAGAATATGATGTTTCGTCGTTAAACTACCCCGCACGCATTGAAAAAAAAAAAACACTGGGCCACCCACTTTCTAGCACCAATATATATTTTTTAACAATATTTAATATATGATTAAGTTAAAAAACACTAGGATACATTAACTTCCTAGCAATTTAGTTTTCTTTTAATTTAATTTAATTTTATCTAATCTGGTCATTCCCCTTTCAACGCATAGCTTAAAGCTCTGACAATTCCACGAGGACAATATTTTTGGAACACTGCAACAAACTACTACGCTCTCTCAATCAGAGCAATATAACTTCATTAATAACATGATCTGTATGCTCTTGCAAATGGCTTCTGTTTAACGGGTGCCTTCCATTGAAAGAAACAGCTCTAATATACAAGCCCCTGATAAAAAAAGATTCTTAAACCAGCCCACCTTGTTAAGCTTCTGGGTCAAACAGATTCTGGCACTCCTAAGCTCAAACACAAGCATCTTGAGTAATGTTCCCGTAGAACATGCAAATGCGTAGAACATGATTACTGGTTGGCTAGTCAGATGAGATTCTCAGTTTACATTAGCCCTGAAGTAATGTTACCATCACAACGACAATAGAGGCCGGAAGAATTAAGAGGTAGAACGTAGAAGAACAAGCATTTCACATGCAGACACGCAGAATTACGCAACAACCGCGACGATGGACACCCAGAATTGATTGAAAATGATAGAAGGCTTGCGATCCAGCAGCTAGGAACTTCGAGCATCTTTTACAAGGATATGAAAAAATTGGTGCTAATCTATTTTTTCCCGAGTCATTGAAAATATATGGGACGAATTGTATCAGATACAAGCAACAGAGTAATATAAAAAAAAGAAAAACTGTAAGAACAAACTAACAAATGATTGGAGCAGAATAGTACACTAATTAAGATTGGCATCTCTACTCGCCAAAAATTCTCTTTGCTTGCCAGAGGTAACACCTGCTGTGCGATGGCAGCAGTTAGCAAAAATTTTCCTCTGACCTATGATTAGCACACTACACGATTCAGATAACTCCTTCACTTTGGCACTCTTTCAAGCAAGGGTTTTCCTTATTTAATTCTATTTTCTAGCCAAAGACTCTCCCTTGTGCTCTCTGCCAGCCGTGACCACGAAACCTGCTCCTACCTGGAAAGAAGACATAGCAAAATGACAACATAGAATACACATGAAACTATGCACTGTGTGTACCTGTGAGAGTGAGAAAAGGGAGAGAGGGATAGGTGAGGGTGAGAGGACCTGGCAGTCTTTCAACACAGCTCGCTCTTGGAGCTGGGCATTGCTACAAATCACGGATCCTTGGATTGAACAACCATCTCCAATAGTAACATGGTTCATGACAACTGAATTAACCACCTGCAGTTACAAAAAATTTTGATTCAATGACTTGACAACTACATTGTCAAAGTTACAATATGTCCTTCTATTTATGAATATATAAAATTACAGTAAATTATATATGATAGCCAAAGCAAACAACCCGGTAGCTTCATTATAGCTTGTGTTGTGATATATGCCTTTTCATTTTAACTTTATGATTAAAAATCATCATACCTTCACATTGGAACCTATCCGGCAGTGACGGCCAATAACAGATCGCTTGACACTACACTTGTCACCCATTTGGGAACCTTCCCATAGCATACAATGAGGCCCCACCTACACCCATCAAATTAACTTTTAAGTACACAACCAAATTTATCAGACCAGGTGCCCAAGGTAAATTGTTACTGAAATTAAACAAGTGATTTTAGAAGTGTAGTATTTTTTTTTAAAAGTATACTCACAGTAGTTCTTGATCCAAGCTGTGCAGAAGGATGGATGATGTTGTTATGAGCAGAGAAGGAATATCCCGACAGATGACTGGCGTCGCCTATGACCTGACATTTCACAGGTTGAAAATGAGCAATAAAAACTGCAAAAGTAGAAGTGACAACATAATAATATCCAATAAGAACATCAGCAGCATAAACTTACATCTCGATTAATATCACTGAATGCTTGAATAGAATTTAAGCGCTGACAGTATCTGCTCTCGCTGGCAATGTAAGCACAGCATTTATGGATTCTTCGAACATGAGCAGAACCACTGTTACCTGAAGAGAGTTCATGGAAGCTTGGAGTAGATGCATTGGCCATGATTTGAGATACCACTGCTTGGTTGTTTTGAGAACCAACCTTCTCATTTCCACTTTCTTCTGCTTGTGGCACACCATTAAATAATAACTCTGATTTCTATCATCAAATGTAGATAGTTGAACCCGTTTTAAGTTTTTTTTTACCAACATGCAAGGCAAACAGAAACCAGGTATTCAAGGAATTTATTTGACTAACCAACTGACTCCGAACAAGATATGGCAACACATCATCTTTTAAGCTTTGAAATTCATCCTTCTCATCCAAAACTTCTTGCAAAACAGATCTGAAAGAGATAGACAGGGATGGTGAAGATAGAGAACACCTGACATGGAAAAACAACAACAACAAAAAATGACAAGTTGTAAAAAGACCAACCTCTTGAATGCATACATATGAGCATCCATGAGATCAGCTCGTATTTCCATCTAATGAAATGATAGAAAATAACACTAGATTAAGAACCACAATTCCATAAAAATTATTAAATACAACCAAGTACTAGAAATATGAAAATCTTTCAATTACACATGTTGGGATTTCAATATGTTCAGAAAGCACAAGAACTAAACAATAACTAGAAGATTTTATTAAGAAGATAGGGATAAATGTGTCTCCATTACCTGACCTACTGCACGAAGAATGCTCTTCTGGATTCGAATTTCTTTCTCAACTTCAGCTCCTGGAAAGAATTCCAGAATGAGCATTATGAGCAGATAAGTGGAACTAGAACCAACATAAAAAATTCAAACATAAAACCTGTTGCTATGTGTAATAAAAACTGCTTTGAAGGGTCCAATCCAATGATGTTGTAGCGTCTTGGTTTCTTGATTTTATCCTTTCCACCTGAAGATCCTGACTCTGTAGGTCCACTGACAGGAGCAGGGCAAAGCATTGTGGTCACCACTGCATTATGCTTTCTATGAGCAGCTGCAAGTGCACCAGGAGGAACATCAAAAACAAGATCGCCACTCACAACCTGCAGGAAGATGAAGCGTGAATGGCTGTAATGAATTGAAGACTTAGGACTAAAAAACTTCAAAGGATTTGAATGCTGACCAAAATGTCATTTGCAGTCAAGTGGTGAGCAATGGCCCGAAGAGCACCAGCAGTTCCAACATCCTCATGAACTGCAGCAACCTGCAGCGTTATATTGCACCTATAAGTTCAAATTTTATCGATAAGAAATGAATGACACGGAGTAGAGTACGATGCAGTTAATAAAAATCCTGAAATATAACAATGCTAGCATCGGCAACACCAGAATACAAAATGCAATAGGTTGCAGCAGAGCACATGATGCCAGCTCCCATTTGTAGAATTGCAGAAAAATGAAATGACTTATTTTTGGAGAATAATATAAACTGCATACAATTAATGGTATCTTTGAGACAAAGGAATGATAGCAGTACTATATGACCTCCAGCAAGAAGCTCAAATACCAACAGAACAGAAAGTTCTAGACTAATCTGGCCCTGGTCCATGACTATTGTGTTTGCTTCATTTTAACAAAGATGCAAACTAGCTATGCCTTTCTTTCCATCTCAATTGACATGTTCTTGTAGGTTTAAGAGAAAGTGATGAGCATTTCGGGGAAAAAATCAACTACCTATGTCTACCAGTAAATGGTTTCAAACCCTAGGAATAAAAAAACATGTCCCAAAAATTTAGTGCACCAGCACCAGTCATTTTACCAGAAGAAAGTCATGCAATAAAACAAACATAGATAGGTCTTCTGCTCTAGTTTAGTTATTATAAGCTTGAGTACCCTAAATAATCACACTTCCCATTACTGATGGTGATTAGGGATCCATAATCACCAGGGCATAGTAATTAAACCTAGATTTCAAAACATACTTTGGAATTTTGCATGGCATGTGTTTCTCAAAACCTAAGTTACAAGATTTAACTGAGCAGATATGAACTCTATGTTTATTCCCATTTTGTTGCTATTCAGACCATTCACAAATCACATAAAAAGGGTTAGTAAGCGAGACATATCAGGTGACAAAAGAAGGCTTCTAGAAATTTAATGGCATGTCACTGTGCCGTGAGCTTTAATTACTGAGGATAAAAGTTACGTGAGATAAAAACTTGGGAAGTTTATGAAGAGATTTTCATCTCAACACTCAGAAAAACCAAGCAATGCAACAACCCATTTTTTATCTCCTAAAACTCTTCAGTGTTGAGTTCAAAACACTGCAAGGATATTTTGAAGCAAAACACTTTGAACAAATAACAGCCAGATGATGAATATTCTGCAATGAGAAACACTTCTAAACATCAGCAAGTCCAACACTTGGATACATACCCAGGCGGCACCTGGTCCGTAAGTCCATGTCACATGGATCACTTGAATTGTAACTATAGTTGATATAGAAAAACAAATAGAACGGTCATTTTTCAAGGTCACATTATAGTTTTAATTGTTTGGTTAAGCAGTTTGCACAAAATAAAGTCTTGTGTGTCATTACTCTTAAGCTAATCATTTCCGAGTAACATTCGCTGCTAATTTCTGATTAGTTATTTCAGTGACTTAAAAACAGCATACATCATGCAATTTCTGATTAGTTATTTCAGTGACTTAAAAACAGCATACATCATGCAATCAAACATCGAACACCACCAATTACAAATTATATTAGATCAACAAAAAACATTATCTTTATTGCAATTTAGAAGGAAAAAAGGAAGTACCTCAACATGTAAACGATCAACATAAGCATTTGATATCCAACCACCGACATGAATAGCAGCATCTTCCCCTTCAACAACCTATAATATAACAATACGGATTAAATTAAGAACCGGCATTAGAAAGAAACCCTAAGCCCCAAAGGCAACTAAGAAAACCCATCACTATTACACATTTGCTATTACACATTTGCTATCGATTTACTTTAGAATCTTAACAATGGAACTAAACTTTATTTATTTATTGGGTTCAAGATTATGAATGAATATTCCAAAATGGAAGCAGCCTTTTCAAATTCAGTTTTTCTTCTCCTTTCGCCTTTTTCTTCCACTAGTAGAGAAAGCAAAACAGAACACGCAAAAAGATAACAAGGAATCTCAAATAAAAAAAAAAAAAAAACAGAGAGAGAGAAGCATACCACAATAAGATCCTTAAGGTTACTGAGTTCCAATTGCTCCAACACGTAAGAAAGAACAGGGCGGTTAGCCACCGGAAGCAGCGCTTTTGGCACTTCCTGCATTCGCAAAACAAAAATAAGCAAGAAAATAAAATCAAAGAGAAGACCAAATTAAAGTAAATCGTCGTCGGTAAAGAAATTAGAGCGTTTATTTAATAGTTGTTTTCTCGAGAAACAAACAGAAAGAGAAGAAGAGGCAAGTGAAGGAATTAGGAAGCAAACCTTGGAGACGAGAGGAAGTAATTTTTTAGAAGTGCCACCGGCAAGGACTACAACTTGAAAATCCATCTCTCAATATTTTTTTTATTCTTTATTTCTGAGAGAGGGAGTGGGAGAGGGAGAGGGAGGAAGCGAAATCAAGCTAGGAGGAGATGTCTTAGGTTTTTTTTTTTTTTTTTTGGTCTTTTGTATTTTAGTGGAAAGCAGGGTTAATTAGAAGGGAGGAGAGGGGGGCGGGTGTCTTCTTTTCCTCTTGATGGTCTAGTTTATATATATATGGCTGGACGAATCGCGATAAAATGAAAATGGTACTTGCCGCAGTTGAGCAATTTCAGATTTTCAGGACTGTCGCTTCTTACCCAATCTTACTTCACAGTGGTGATTATGCCACTTAAGTCTCTGAATCAGTTAATGTAACGATGTAAAACCTGCAAAAAAGGGGATGTAGCTCAAATGGTAGAGCGCTCGCTTTGCATGCGAGAGGCACGGGGTTCGATCCCCCGCATCTCAATTCAAACTACAGCTTTTCTGGTTTTTTTTTTCTCTAGAAAAAATTTTGCAGAGGATCCATGTAAATTGGAGATTTACACAAGTGAAAAACATTATCCTTGTACATGTGTGGTATAGTTTATGCAAGCTTGTAGACGGCTTTTGTAAGAAAATCTTTTTTTATAAATTTCTTATTCCTTGTTCGCATGACTTGTTCTTTTAATCATTACTAGTGAACTCATACCATGTATTCGTTAGAAAAAAAAAAAAAAAAAACCATACTTGTGCTTCTTTTTTTTAATGAACTCAAGTTGTTATTGGTGATTTTTTTAATGTTATTGAATTTATTTTGTTTATTAAATTTATTTTGTTGAAATTTATTTATAATATTAATAATATTGTAATTAAATTCAGTATAATTTTGGTGGGTTTTTTTTCTCTCTTTTCATTGTAATATAATATGCCATGAAAATTTATAATGATTGCTTTTTTATATTTCAAGGAATGCATAGTTTGGTCATAATTTCATGGAAGTTCAAACCTTACCTGTATATTATAGTCATTAACCCGAATCCAAGTTTTGCCTAATTTGGACGGTTGATCTCGTACATGCTCAGATCGACTGGGTTCACTTGCAGCCCCCGAAGCACCCAGCAAGTTAATTTATCCACGTGCATACCCACGTTTTATTTGTCATGACAAGGATCATCAATTAACTCGAAGAATTCTTCAAAAATGGCCAGCAAATTATGGGCTAATGTTTCAAAATTACGGGTTTATTTAAAAATGATTGATTTTCAAAATATTTTTTATTTTAAAAAATATTAAATAATTATTTTTATTTTTAAAAAATTATTTTTATTTTTAAAAAATTATTTTTAATATTTACATATTAAAATAATACGAAAACATAAAAAAAAAATATTAATTTAAAATAAATAAAAAATAATTTACAAACACACTCCGAAAGACAGCCATCCTTTGACAAATGACAAATCTAAGAATACAGACAGGAAAATTTGTCCGTTGCTCGATTTCTTTTTCTCAAGCCATGAAAAGGCCAATCAAATCAATTAAAAAATTATTTCACACTCCCTTCGCACAAGCAACCCATCCACAGGAGACGCCACTTTTTTCCTTATCGTAAACGGTAGTAAAAGTATAATTAAAACATGTCACGTACACCCATGATTTTGTCTGCTATCTAAACGACATGCGCAAGGTAGCCCCAGTAACACAACTTTGCCTAACATGCACCACAATAATGAATGGCTAAAAAACTTTTATTTAGGATTTTCACCCTCTAGCATTCCACAGTCACACAGGTGGCGCGTCGAATCACCTCCGGCAAATGAGGCCCTCTACTCCATACCCCGCTAATACAGTCATAAACCAATACCAATCCCTCTTTCAATCCCCGAACACTCCTTCCACTTCTCCTTAACAAATCATCAATGCACCCACTGACCTGAATTAACACCACCTTGTTTTCGACTCCTACGCAACTAAACCTCACTGTACTGTCCAGCCTAACTTGTGCTGGCAATGGTGGGCTCTTTATCCTACACCACTCTCCAAATCCCTTACCGTTGCTGCCGCCGCCTCCCCGCCTACGGGCATCAAAGCGACAGAATGATAACTCCACCGCGTGGCTAGTTAAAATATAAACATACCCTGCCACCGCACATGCAGCCACCACACACCCGCCACCAGGAACGGCCCTACTCCTTAACCACGCACGCGACTCCACATCAAACAAATCCATCGAACTGGCATACACATAAGCCTCTGCCCCTGCTGCAGCGGCGCGTGTGACTTCATTCTCCAAGGCGGCACCTATTTTAAGTCCTCCAATCACATAAAACACGCCATCAACGGCAGCCCCAATGCAACCATATCGCCTCCTTGTCGCCTGTGCCACCACGCGCCAAGTATCAGTGTCTGGGTCATACTCTTCCAATGCTGCCCCCGCTCGTGACCCGCCTCCTGCGACATAAATTTTACCCGAAAGCACTGCAGTAGCAAATTTCTTTCTAGGGTAAATCATTGAAGATCTTGAAGTAATTATGCCACTCCAGACATCATAACAAAACATTTCGTTTCGTCCAATGATATAGATCCTTGATCCAATTGCAGACAGACGAGCGTGAGAAAGGCTATCCAATGAGGCTACAGGAAAAGGAAGACACGAAGCAACTTTCCACAAAGGGTCATTGGTATCGGCATCATTGTCATCTGGTAGTCGGAGGGAGGCGGCAAAAGGGGCGGACAGAGTGAAGATGGTGGGGTGGATGAGGTGGTGGAGACGACGTAGGTAGAGAAAAGAAGGAGAGTGAAGGAGGAGGGACCAGCGGCGGCAAACGAGGGAAATGGAAGGGAGGGAAGAGGAAGGGACTCTAGAGAGGCATTCTAAGAGAAGGTCATCTGAAAGAGAAGAGAGGGTGGTGGTCGTGGGGATGGAGATGGAGATGGTGATTATAGGGTTTGGAGAGAGGGGTTTGGAGGTGGGGTCTTGTGGGTTTGGGAAGCAAGATTTCATTAGCCATGAGAAGTGGCGAGAATTGCAACTTTCTGGCATGAAGAGGAGGGGAAAGGGAGTTTGAGGGGGGGTGTTAATGGAGGAGAGAGGGGATTTATGAGGGGGTGGAACAGTTATTTATTCATGTTCGATTTCAGGTGCCTGAACTGCTTGCTGGACATACATTTTCTCTGAACTTGTCTTTTTGGTGATTGGTCTTGCTGGATTCTGAATAAACACGTGATATCTTCTAATACCATTATTATTCCTGTTGCGTGTGATATGTTTGCAGAATGATGATCATAAGTGATTTCATATATGATGTTTTTATTTTTTATTTTTAAATATAAAGGCGTTTGCATAATAGTTAGATAGTGGAAAATTTCAAAACTAATTTATATGCTGTTCTCTGTGAATGAAAATGAATATTTACAAGAGATAGAAGGATGCAATCAGGATGGACTCGCGGTTTTTTTTAAATATAATATAATCTTTTAGTGTTAAATTAAATTTAATAAAGAATTTATTTTTTTATGAAGTTATTATAGTTTGGTGGTCTGAATTGATTGGCAAATAACTTTGGTTAACTCGAATTTTTTTATATTTTTTTAATTGAATTTTTTAATATTAAACAAGAAATTAAGTTTCATAAGATATTTTGTTTTATTTTTTTATGAATTTATTACAATTTTATAGTTAGGATTATGATTTTTACATGATGACTCAATAACCTTGTCTGGTTCGATTCTTTTTTTCAAAGCTTTGTTTCAACATGAACTCATGACATAAACTTTGCTTAAAACTACAACAGCCACGTCTAGTAGTCTCAACCACAACGAAGGAGTAAAAAAAAAAGGGCAAGTGCACCTAACGAAACTTGAGTCTAAAGGTGAATGTACCAAGGTGACTAACAGCTACCCATAAAGCAACAAAAAGAAAGAAAGACGGGCTGGGATTGTCATGTCAATGTGGTTAGATTCTATATTTGCCTGGGCACCTAGAGATTCTTCCTCCTTTCTTTCTTTTCTATAAATACTTTATCTCGAACCACATTCTTGGTTCAATGGAACTACACATGCTTGGACCCTCTGAGCCTGTTCTAAAAATCTACATGCTATTGCCAGTCTTGAGCAGTAAGAAAGAAACAATAACATGGTACATGCTAGTGTCCCTCTATTTTTCGATTGAGATTTTCATAGAGATGAAATGATCTGAGGATTACCTCATCACGTGCACAATCTTCGCAGCAGCAGCAGCAACTACAAAATTAAAAAAATAATCTTGTTGCTTGGCCCGACTAGTTTTTTTCCTTCTCCTCCCGGCTTTTTTAAGAAGGTGTTTGTTTCCATAGTTATTTCTATTTTTGAAGCAAATCCCATAAACAAACTGTTTAATAAAGTATAAAACGTAGTTTATTATTTATGAGACCCAGTATTTTTTGCGTTTAAAACACAGGTTGATTGAAAGCACCTCAAAACTGCTTCTAAAGCTATGTCATTCTTTGTTCTGCCAAATTTTAATCAGTATAAGTGTACCAACAATCATGGTTACAATCCAGCGACATCCCTCATGATGATCCATCATGTTCTTCCCAACAGGCATTCGAGACTCCAGAAAACAAAGAAGATGATGAAAATGGATCAGCCCCTGTTAACAGAATAAATGCACCAGTCGCACAGGCAGGCCTGGAAAAGCTAGGGTCAGAACTTGGGGGGGTGATGACGAAGGACACACAACAAAGGATATTGGTGAGCGGGGATGGATTTGATGAACTTGGAAAGGAAGAAAAGCCAAGCAGACTGAATTAATTCACTTCGTACGGTTTATGTGAACAGTAAAAAAAATATTTTTTTAATTGTGTATTACTTGAAAAATCAGTGTTTAATATTATTCAATTACATTATATAAATTAGAAGGAGATCGTATGGTGTCATAGCATTTACAGAATTTGATCGTAATCTCAATTTTGTTCCTGATGATATTTTACCTAATTTTGTTGCATGCTCAAAAAACCATGAAAATTGTAATTCTTATCGGATGAATTTCGTCCATGATGGAATTGTAGATAGTTTAATGGAACAATAAAAAAATATTTTATATAAACTATTATTTATTTCATGATGTAATAGCAGTAGTTAAATCTACAATATTTAAATTAAAAATCATCAATATATATATATTAGTTATTTTATAGCCTCAATTTAAAAAATATTTTTAACCAAATATATTAAATTATTTTTTATTTAATCTTAATTTTAATCACAGTTTTAACCAAATATATATAAATATTAAACTAATCTCAACTAAAAATAATTTTTATAAAAACAATTTTATTCAAAGATAAATACAAAACACACTTACACTGCCCAACACACACAAACCAAGTATTTTTTTCAAGTCTTGACGAGTCAAAAACACGGTGCACGGCACCATCCTCGCACACAAAATTTTATATGTTTACTTGTAGATTATCTGCAATTACAGACTTGTATACAAGAATCAAGATTAGCACAACGTTTATGGCTAATGATTGCGGTGCAATACAAACCTCGTTCTATGCAAATCAGTTATTTCATTTCTTGATTAATGGTTATTTTTAATTAATATATTATTGATATAATCCACTATTTCACCAATTATAATATTAAATACTATAAAAATATTTGACAATATAATTACAGTTATTTTTTAAATAATTTTTCGTATCAAAATACATGTCAATGATTTTTTTTATTTTTTAAAAATTATTTTTGATATCAGTATATCAAAACGATCTAAAACATACAAAACATATTAAATTTTAATAAAAAAAATTAAATTTTTTAAAAACATGGTTTGCATCGTATCTCCAAACATATTACATCTGACATGACCATAATTTATTAATATCTTGAATCACCATGCAAAGAAAAGAAAAGAGATTACCAATTTCTCAAACTCAACATTTCACCTTTTAATAATTCATTCTTGCATTTTTCTTGTATGCTTACCAATTTAAACATCAATGAGTCTCTTTATCCATGACAAACTCATTTTTTTCATGAATAATTAAACTCGAATATAAAGCCTAATTCAAATCCATATATCTTGCCCTAAGGTTACAGCCTATAAAAAAACCAAATTTATATATAAAGTTTTTCAAGAGTTCATCACGTTGAGAATCAAACTCTTTTGTAACGGGGACAACACACTATAATTTTGTTACAAGGTTAGTTTTAGCACACTACCGTGCACCATGATACTTCAAATTAACATTTATTAAAAGGTCTTGATATCTTATTGCAGCAATGACCAGTGTTGATGCATTTCACACTTTAGTCCTCAAAATCAATTTTTTTTAGTTTTTTTATTTATTTTCAAACTTTTTGTTTTCAGTTTTATCATCTAACATTAAGTTTATTGGATATTAGACTTTATAATTTGTTTTGATTTGTTTTCTATAAGTTTTGTAGGTTAATTGTGTTGACTTAAATCATTTTTTTTTAATTTATTTTTTTTTCTCAAACTTCATCTTTTTATATTTAATTGACTGAAAATTGAGTTTTATAATCATAATTATTTTTTTATTTGCTTTATATGAGATTATCATGATCTCATGATTTCGGATCGTAAGTTTTACAAGTTAGTCAGGTTGACTCGGGTTTTTCTTTTTTTAATTGATTTTTTTTTCAATTTCATCCTTCAACACTGGGTTGATTGAGGATTGGACTTTATAATTTTTTTTCAATTTGATTTCAATGAAGTTATCTCAGTCTCCTCGTCCAGGTTTGGTGGGTTAACCCGAGTTGACCGGGTCATTATTTTTGTTCTTTTTTATTTGATTTTTTTAATTTAACCCTTTAACATTTGATTGATTAAGAATTAAATTTCATAATTTATTTTTTATTTTCTTTCTATGTGGTTATCACGGTCTTATATTTAATTGATTTTTTTCTTCAATTTTATCTTTCAATACCGAATTGACTTAGAATTAGGCTTCATAATTTGTTTTTAGTTTGCATTGTATAGGGTTATTTTAGTCTCATGACCCGGGTCACGAGTTTGTTCAGTTGACTTAGGTGGTTTTTCGTGTTTTTTTTATTTCATCCTTCAACATTGGATTGATAGTAAATTGAGCTTAATAAATTATTTCAATTTGTTTTTTAACGAGGTTTCCCTGATTTCATGATCCAGACTCATTTTTTTAGTTGAATTTTGTTTTCACTTTCACCCCTCAACAATGCATTGATTGAAAATTAGTTTTAACAATTTTTATTTATTTATTTTCTGTAGGATTATGAGGGTCTGAAGACCTGGACAACAGATTTGACAGGTTAACTCAAGTCGATCTAATATGTTGTCGTTTCAATACTTAAAAGAATATGATCTTGATTTTTTTAGTTAAATTATATTTTTATTGGTTTTCTGGATTATCTCTAAATCTATCAAGTCAACTAGATCACACAAGATCAATCCCTATGTAATTTTTAATTTTTTATTAAAAACATATTAAAAGTACTTGAGCATTATTTTTATATTAAAAAAAAAATCAATCTCGCAATGTAGCTCATAAAAGTATATAGTTTTTAACTATGCTCAAATTCACGGGTCTAACAATTTAGAGAGCGCAGCTCATACAACGTTATTGCGTGGCTGAATAAAATTACAAGAAGACGACGACAACAATAAAAACCATATCCATAATTATAATTACATATAAAAACATGAAGTTCTTTAAACATTTGACTCGAATTAAATATATTCAGTATTTACTCAATTGAATGATTAATTTGACCGGTCCCAAATTATTTTACAACAATCGAAACCATCTTCACCTGGTCTTTTTGCCCAGTATAGAAGCCCAAACTGATTTATCCAGCCCAGTATCCCCGTCCGTACCAACGGCTACTAAATTCCAAAACTCAAACTCCTGCGCGTCAAGTTCTAACAATATCACATACGCGCTTTATACCCGTCGGATCTAAACAATCTAACGGTCAAGATTAATCAAAAAGTCGACCGTTGGAGGGTCCTGGCGTCTCTTCAAAAGGACTCTTCTTTGACTCTATGATCTCATTGCTTGCTTGCTCTGGTTTTCTCCACATAAGCAGAAGCAAACAAATACAAGAAACGGAGAAAGAATTTGCATAGATATTTCAGAGAGGGAGATAGATCAAGGGTTTGTAGAAAGAGAAGGGTGGCGACCGATAACACAGAAGAAGGAGAGACACGAAGTAGTCTTCTCCAAGAGTTTTTATCATCAATATTTGCAAGAGTCTTTGGGCAGAATCAAGAGGAAAATACAATGGGTTCAAGAAATCTTGTTGTATCTTATCAACAACAGCAGAGAGGTAAAAAACCGGTTCTTGGGTTTTGGTTTCTTAATTTCTTTTCTGGGTTTTGTTTCTTTTTGTGTTTCTACTTTATTTTTTGAAGTTCATACGGTTCTTTGTGGTTTGGTTCTGTTTTAGGTGTGATAGTTTTTGATATTGCTTAGATAAAAATCACTTACTGGGTTTTGATTTTTATCATTCTTTTGAGGGTATTGTTTCCTTTTGCTTGATTTTTGTATTTTGATGGGTTCTCTAGGGTCTGGTCTGATCATAGGCGACTTCTTTCTTTGGGATTTGGTTCCTTTACAATATGTTGATGTGTGTGATTATGGTTTTGTTGTATTACAATTTGGTTTATAACAGGAAGAAATTTACTTTAAAGAGTCCTGTACTGAATTTTCAAACTGGGTTTTGATTTCTGCTTCTCTTTTGAGGATTATCTCCTTTCTTTGCTTATTTTATTCGATTATCTCGAAATTTAAAGGGGTCTCTTGCGGGTTGATAGAATATAAATGAAATTACTTTAAGATTTATGTATCAAATTTGCGTATTTGATTTCTGATTATCTGCGTAAATGAAAATTACTTTCACATTTCTGTTTTGATTTTGGTATTATGGATAGATTATTGGCATGAATGATTTCATGAATATCTTTCAGTCCTTTCTTTGATGTATTGATTTTTTTTTTACTGTCCTATAAGGTCTTCTCCTGAACTTGAGGCTGATATTATCGTATTTTAACGATGGGTGTCTTTCATCAATTTTGTACAATCTTCTTGATGTTCCTCGTTAAGTCTTTGCCTCGAGTTCTTTTGAAATACCTTTTCTGTGTAAACCTTATATTGTCCGAGTAATTTTATTTTCCTTTTCTTTTAGAAGAAGCGAAGCAGAAGACTTTTGTACCTGCAGAGGGAAGGAATAGGAGAGTGCTTCAAGACATTGGCAACTTAGTGAATGATCGCGTCTCTTTGCAAGGGAAGGTAAGCTAAAATTCTCGGGTGATTTACCGTTTTGTAACCGAGAGTCAGGTTCTTTTGGAATCTCACCTAATGGATGAACTGAAGACTTCGTCAATTTGCAGAAACCAGTTACAGAAGTTGTAGATACTGCAGTTGCTCGCGATGTGAGGGCTCCTGCAGCTACAAAGGCACCAGCAGCAGAAATAAAGAAAGTGAATGAGAAATACAGACCTGAGGATGTGATTGTGACTAGCTCTGATGAAACTGAAAAGAGTAAACCTGTTAGTAGAAGAGTATCAAGGAAAGGAGTCAAGACGCTCACTTCAATCCTCTCTGCTCGAAGCAAGGTAATTGGATAGTTGCAGTTTTGGTTTATGTATAATTTGTTCTATCCATTCGATTGTTTATGTACTGATGTAGTTTATAACATTAGGCCGCTTGTTGTAAGCTCGAGGATACACTGGTGGACATTGATGCTGCTGATGTTACTAATGAGCTGGCAGTAGTTGAATACGTTGATGATATGTACGAGTTTTACAAACTTACAGAGGTAAAGATATCCTCTGTCTCTCTCTCTCTATCTCTATCTCTATCTATCTGACTGTATCTATCTATACACACACATTAACATGACGAGTTTAATGCAGGTTGACAGCAGGGTACATGACTACCTGCAATCCCAACCAGACATCAACGGAAAAATGAGATCGATCCTCGTAGATTGGTTGATTGAAGTTCATCGAAAGTTTGAGCTGATGCCGGAAACTCTCTATCTTACCATAAATATTGTTGATAGGTTCCTAGCGGTGAAAATGGTAACAAGGAGGGAACTTCAGTTGGTTGGCATCAGCTCAATGCTTTTAGCCTGCAAGTACGAAGAAATATGGGCGCCAGAGGTGCAGTATTCTTCACTTTTTAATGCAATACTGCCTTGGTATTTTGTTTTGTTCTAGTATAATCACTCTGCTGACATGATGTTTCTTGTTCTGAAATATGTAGGTTAATGACTTCGTTTGCATATCTGACAATGCCTATACAAGAGAGCAAGTTCTGGCAATGGAGAAAGCAATCTTGGGAAAGCTAGAGTGGTATCTTACAGTTCCAACACCGTATGTTTTCCTTGTTAGATATATCAAGGCTTCCATTCCATCTGATAAAGAGGTACTAATGCAAACAATGTAATAATTTTGTTTTCGAGTTCTGCTTTTTCATGTTGATGTCTCCTTGATATGACCCAATATTAATTGGTTGATGTTTTACTAATGTAGACAGAGAGCCTGGTGTTCTTCCTGTCCGAACTTGGTCTGATGCAATATCATGTTGTTGTCAAGTATGGTCCCTCGAAAATTGCTGCTTCAGCTGTGTATGCTGCTCGATGTAC
This sequence comes from Populus simonii, assembly GCA_007827005.2. NCBI lineage: Eukaryota > Viridiplantae > Streptophyta > Magnoliopsida > Malpighiales > Salicaceae > Populus > Populus simonii. The sequence continues at coordinate 6,777,286 of CM017470.2, read as the reverse complement.
AATGGATAAGAGCCCTTTATGGACTGAAACTCTGAAGCACCACACTGGCTACGCTGAAGATATGTTAAGGTAAATTTTCTTTAACTAAAAAGTTATGGATCATAGTTCAGTTAAACAGTGCCTAGTCAGCCTCCCTGCCAGTAATAATCATGGCATGCGATAATTTGGCACACTGTTGATGCTTCTCTAGTTTGTGACCTCAAGGCACTATAGTTTGGCACAATTTTTTTAATGTGTTCCGTTCTGTCATGCGACAGGGATTGTGCAAAGCTCCTGGTTCAATGTCACTCTGCAGCTGCCGAAAGTAAGCTCAAGGCTGTCTACAAGAAATTTTCAAGCGAAGATTATGGGGCTGTGGCTCTTCTTACCCCAGCCAGAAGCCTTTCATCTGAATTACCATGAAGAAGTTACGCAATATTTGTGTAAACAAGTCTCTTATTTTTGAAGGTCTAGATGAATGCCAGCTTCCACATATCAGTAGTGTTTGGTTAATAGGAAGATCATGCTGCTATTATGATCTGTGTCGGGTTGATTTTATTCTTGTTGTATCCTTCTCCTTTTGGTGAAGCAGCTGCCAAAATGCTTGATTTGATTCTTGTTCAAAGATGTTTTACACTGTTCATGTGTGGGCTGTTGCATGCTAAATTCAGAATTATCGTGTGGTTTGCAGCTGATATAATGTTATAAAATGATCGTGTTAAAATGGTTAAAGCTGTTCACCATCTCTGAAGTTGAATCAGCCTTTATTTCCCCACCTTTTGATAACCTGCTGAGTTTCTGACTGAAACTTGTATCTTAATTGGCCTGATCATATCAGCCCCAGAATGAACTCTTTTTGTTCTTTCTATTTTTCTCTTTCATGGTGAGTGGTACGGTGTTTTGAACATACAGAGCACACATCTCGTTTCTACTGGCTGCCGGCATATATGGTTCAGGATTGATAGACTTTTTGGCCAACGCTAGATTGATTGCATTGTAATTTGCTTTGTCTAGCTGTGCTAATCTTTTAGTCTCTGAAAGCCTGAAACTGGTGTGCCATTTACATTTTCTGATCTTCAAAAACAATATACAGAGCAATACAACGACGCCATTTGAAAATTAAGTCGTGATAATAAAAACAAAGTCGCCAAGTCAACATGTCAACAATGTACAGATTGAAAGGCTAAGCTGATTATTAGAGAGACAATATGCTAAAAAGCTGGCACATTATTCATGTATAAACAGTTTAGAACATCCCATTTCTCTGTTTTAATTTTTTTTTCCCTTTTCTTCTTATAGAGTGATTGTATTGAATCTTTTAGATTGTTTCTTCAGTACCAGCATCACTGGTGCTAATCTCTGCTGCCGCTCCATCAGCCACTTTGACCTTAGCTCCACAGCAACTCTTTGTGCCATGTGTCTCAACCTTGACATTTCTTCTGCAACAGCTCCCATTTGTTTTCCCTAGCTCCAGCTTTCTATCCATAAACTCTGAATTCTCCTTCCAAACCTCTCCATTAGAATAAACCTCCTTCTTCCATATTGGAACAGATGCCTTTAGCTCATCAATCAAAAACTTACAAGCATCCAGGGCATCAGCACGATGAACAGCCGATACAGCAATGAAGACACTCATTTCTCCAACTGGAACACTACCCAGGCGGTGTGCAACAGCAATGGAGTGGATATCCCAGGATGATCTAGCAGATGAACAGATGGATTTCATCTGGCGTATTGCCATTGGTACATATGCTTCATATCTTAGCTCCACTACTGTTTTGCCCTCAAAGGTGTCACGTGTTGTACCTGAAAATGTTGCTATGGCACCAGCCTGTGAAGCACTGACATAGTTTACATATTTGGCAAGATCAATGAGGTTGTTTTCTTCTAATATTTCAACTAGAGTTTTCTCTTCAGTGGCCATCTCAGTATGGAACTTCTGATTATCTTTACCTTTGGACGTTCAATTTCAAAGGAAAAATCCTTTGTTTAATATAAAATTTCAGGGACCAGTAAAATCATATCATCAACAGGCTCATATTCCACGTGTCTGTCAAATAAAAAGATAATGTCAATACCATGTGAATGAGGGGACAGAAGTGATTCTATAACACAAAGGACAAAGAAAAAAAGCTCCAAGTGATATATCACTATCAAAGATCCTTATGGCTTTTGATGACTAAAAGGCAAGCTCCAGATTGGTATTATCTCAAAACAATTTTTTTTCACAATGCTAAATTTTGATGACACCCACCACTTTCCTAAATTAACCAGATGATTAATTGCCAACAACATCGCTGTCACCATTTTTCATGAATTTATCTTCCATGACCCATCTTATCAATCACAGCCAATTTAACAACATATTGAACCACATTTTTGAGATGCAAGATAAGCCATAAGCACTCAGTTCATCTCACAACAAGACAAGAAACAAGGTTGACATTGAAGCATTATGGATAACCTATGGAGAGTTGATGCTGAGGTACCCTAGACAATTTGCAAAGCTTTTCGATCAGTATATCCTCTCTATCACATGAGGAATCATAATATGTTAACTAAACAACTTGAAAACCTTGCAAATTCATGTTAGCCTTTCTTCACTCCTTGGGTTCAAGGAATGCCAGAGGCAGAAGAGGTGTCTAATTCTTTTCCAACCATCGGCTAATATCTCGTGTCGCTTGAAAAAAAAACAGAGAGGTAGATTCCACATTTCACGAAACTAATGAGTGGCCATCTTTGATCACTAGTTCATCCACTAAATACAACACTCAGTCCCTTCCAATTCCATGTGCTCTTTAGTTTCAAGAACCTTTTGATACGGGTCTTCCCTTTCCAAAGAAGAATAGTCATCAAAAAATTATAATCAGGATGGCCATAAGCACTAGTTAGATCCTTCGCAGCAAAGAGACTATGGGTTTGTAAAGTGTGGATTTTGTGCAAGCTGAAATAACAAGCCAGCTAAACAGAACATCCTAGAAATCTCAATTTTTCCTTAGCCCCAGGATGCAATGTCTCCTCCGTACTTTTAAACACAAAAAATAAATCATGTTCTGTCTATTCAAACACAATCAATCAAGAGACAATAACCAAAGAAAATCTCACAAAAAAAAAATACTAAACAAACACAAATAGCAAGACAAATCACAAACCATGATGGTAACAAGCAGACGGCACTACATGCTCCAAACCCAGTTGCAAAAACCAACAAACTAAGAAAATCCCAAAAGAATTCACACCATATAAACCTCAAAACTATATATATATATATAAAGATGGGAAGAAACAGCCATATAAAAGATAAAAACAAAAGCGGAGGAGTAAAATAAGAAATAGAAAAGAGCAGGTAAAGAGTAGATACAGGTACCTAACAGAGATTCCTCGGTTTCATTACAGAAAAATGATTCTTCCTCCTCCTCTTCACTGATGAGACCCAAACCTACTGCGAGTCAAACGAAGGCTTTATTGGGCGAGTCAGATATGTTTTGGGTTTGGGCCTTGTCAATTTGGTTTGAAATGTAATAGGTATGACCTGGGCACTAGGCCACGCATATGTCCAGTCCAATGTGATCTCTTGTCTTCTTGGGCATTGGCCTGTTAAAAAATTGAAGAAAATAAAACACTACCCAAATTTTGTATTTCCATTTTTGGATGTTACCTTGAACTTGGAGAATAAAGAACACGAGATTTTTAAGATAATAAATATTTTAATTTTAAGTTTCTTCTCTCCCTTAATTTTTCGGGAAAAAAAATAGTATGCTTATAAATCACTTTATATATTGTTTATCATCTGTAGAGTGTTGCTGACATAATTTTTACATGCTCTTATAATTGCTAGATAAGACAAGTTCATTTCACAACCAATGATAGCTTGTTAAAGAGGGTGAACCCATGACGTTGAACACGAACAAAACCATGCAGCCTTTTGCCCCTGATTGATTTGTTATATAAAATGTTACAGCTACGAGTTTCAAGGCAAATTCCAAAGAAGTAGTGTCATGGCTTGTCATGATCCCCTAATTATGTGGTCGCTTCCTCTTGTGCTGTTTTTCTCCCTGTTAATGTTTCTCCTGATAAGAAAGAAACAGAACAAGCAGCAGATCCCTCCAACGCCTCCCAGGCTTCCAATTATAGGTAACTTGCACCAACTTGGAGACTTGTCTCATCGATCTTTGTGGCAACTCTCCAAGAAATATGGTCCTGTCATCCTTCTTAAACTTGGTGTTGTGCCAGCAGTGGTTATATATCTCCTCAGCCGAGGCTGCAAAAGAGGTCTTGAAAACTAATGACCTACATGCTTTCAGTAGACCTCTCTTGGCTGGCACTGGGAGGCTATCTTACAGCTATTCTGATGTATCCTTCACATACACCTATGGAGATTATTGGAGGAAGATGCGAAAGATTTGTGTTCTTGAACTCTTAACTCTTCAGTGCCAGGAGGGTGCAGTCATTTCTGTTCATAAGAGAAGAAGAGGTTGCTTTGTTAATTGACACCATCTCTGCATATTCTTTTTCAGCAACCCCTGTTGACCTCAGTGAAAAGATTTTTTCTTTCACTGCAAACATTACTTGTAGGGCAGCTTTTGGAAAGAGTTCTCAAGAGATCAAAGGGTTCGATGGAAAAAGATTTGAAGAAGTAATTCGTGAAGCCTCTGCAATATTGGCAAGCTTCTCTGCCGCTGATTTCTTTCCCAAAGTCGGTTGGATTATAGAGAGACTCACAGGTCTCCTCCATTCAAGACTTGAAAGAAGTTTTCGGGAACTGGATGTTTTATACCGAAGAGTTACAGATGATCACATCAAATTAGAGGAGGAACAAGAAGATATTGTTGGTGGTCCGCTGATAGCATAGAGAGATCAAACTGAATTTGGTACAATTCAACTCACCCATGATCACATCAAAGCAAAACTTATGGTAAGCCACATGTTCATTCTCTTTTTCCTTTTTTCTATATTAATTCTTACTAATTTTTTCCTTTTCAATTTATCTATTGTGTTATGGAATTTTGAATAGAAACAAACCAGCAATGAATCAAAGATTCAAATAGAAGAAAAGGTGACACTTCCTGGAAACTATATTTAGAATAGTACTAGATTCGTGACCCAAAAATGCCAAGGAAAAAACAATTGAGACGCCCGAGCCATCATACCAATTAATAATTTAAATAATATAAATAAATAAAATATAATGACAATAAATAAAATGACAAAAAAAAAATTGACATGAGTCCATTTAAAGTTTTAAAAAACAATAAGTTAAACTGTGTTAACTCACAAACTTTACGACAATAAATATAATATTAGAATAATCTCATTAAAAAAAAAAAAAACAAAAAAAAAATTTACTTGAGAGCAAAGGGAAAAAAAACAAGAAGATCAATTTTCAATGTATCAAATGTTGAATGATGAAATTTGTTTTTTTTTTAAAAAAAATTAAAGTTAACTTTCAAAACCAGTGACTTTGGTCATGAATTTGAGACTTACCCTATAAAAGCCAAACAAAAAAATAACAAAGCAAAACTCTAGAAAAAAGGGTAAAAAAACATGAACTTAAAAAAAAACCAAGCAACCCTTCTAAACTTGGTCTATTATCTAAAACTCGTAAACCTAGACTCAAGTTGAATTAAAGTGCTTAATTCATATCCAATTTAATTTTAAAGGATGAAATCGTGAAAAAATATCAATAAAAAGAATGAAAAAAAAAATTGATAGGAAAAAAAAACATGGAGAATGAAAAAGTAAAAAAATCTAAAAAATAATCTCAAACAAAACAAATAGTAATAAAATGATTGGGGACCGAATTTGAAAGATAAAAAAAATAAAAGAGGGTGAAATTAAAAAAAAAATATGTAATTTTATAACACAAGTGTGTTTCAATTATTTTAAAAACAATCTGACATGGAGCATAAATGCAACCAAGAAAAAAATGATGATAAATGGGCAAACAAAAAAAAAGGAAATGATAAAAAATACAGGGTTAAAAAAACCATATAGAAGGCAAATAAAATAATAAAAAAAACAAAGCCTAATCACTAATGATATGAATATTGAATGATAAAATTGAAAAAAAAATCAACTTTAAATAAGGGGAAAAAACCAAGAAAACTCGGGCGAACCTTCTAAACCTGAGCAAATATCTCAAACACGCAACCCATTAAATTATAGACCCGATTTTAATTAAAAGGCTCAATTCCTAACAAATTTAATATTGATTAGCCAAAGTAAATTCAACAAATAGCAATAATTAAAAGATCCAAGAAAACCTAGGTAATTTTCAAAATTAGTGAAAAACCCTAGAGAAAACAAATAAATAAAAATAATTTAAAATTTTTATTTTAAATAAAACAAATAACAATAAAAATACAAGAACTAAATTTGAAAGAAAACAAATCAAGGGGTATGAAATACAGAAATAATTCTAACATCATAATTATTTTAAAAAAATTCATTTCATATATTGAAGGAAGGTATCACGAAAAAACATAAATTTAAAGAACTATCTGAAAAAACCCAACAAAAAACGATAAACAAAAAGATCCTAGATAACAGGATTATTTTCAAGACCAACAAAAAATTTAACAAAAAAAAGTTGAAAAAAAAGAAATTCAAACTTCAATTGAATAAATAGTGAAGGATGAAATGGGAAAAAAATTTATCTTAGACAAGGGAAAAAACAAGCAAACCTGACAAACGTCTTAAACCTGTTCAGATTTTAAAAACTCACTACTCATGTCCGAATCCAATTAAAAAGTTTATTATGAACCAATTCTAAAAACTTGCTAAACCAAAAAATTAACAATCAAAAGAATGAGGATTAAATTTGTTAGGAAAAAAACCTTGTTAGAAAAAAAACCAAATAAGGGTATAAATGTAAAACATAATCAATTTAAAAATGATTTGAAATTAAAAAAAAATAGAAATCAAAAGAACAAAGACAAAATTTAAAAGATGAATACATTTAAGAAGGGTGAAATTGAAAAGGAATACCATTTTTTAAAATTATTAAAAATAAAAAAATCATAATTAAAAAATGGATCAAATCTGAAGAATTAACAAATTAAATGTTTATTCTTGAATTTTTAAGGAGCTAGCAGAAAAATATAGGTGGGGGAGAGAGAATAACAGGGGGAAAGAAATGATCGTCAATGTCAAACCAACATGATCTTGGAACACGCATCGCCTCATTGGCTCGAGGGAGTTGGGATCTTATAAATACCGCACTTGAAGGCGGTATTTGGTATTCAGACAGCCCTGCATGTACCATCTGAACGGCACGAGAGCTATCCATACATTGGGGCATGCGTTGCACGCGCCATCAAGTTTTTTTAAATAATATTTAATATATGTGTATTAATATAATACCTATGAGCAACCACTAGATTTACAATAAAATTAATGTAAAATGACCAAAAAACTCTTATAAGAGAGTTATGTTGTTTTTTTCTTCAAGGTCACCAAAGTAATTACATCATTTCAAAATGAATGAAATGACTAAAACACCCCTAAGTGAAAAGCATTGTGTTTTTTTATTCTAAAACCTAAGAAGTAATTTTACCATGTAAACAAAAGAATCGACAAATTTAACCCTATATAACATGCTAAAAACAATTGTGTAAGGGTTAAAAGTCAAATTTTCCTCGGAAGTCTAGTTCAATTGTTTTTTTTAATGGTGAATTTATAATTATATTATTACAATAAACAGTAATCTATGTCTTATTGTACAGTAACTTCTTGAGAAGAATTAGTTTTTTTTGTTAATTTTTCACTATTGATGCTAGTAGACACTGGGAACTGTACCATCATGATGCATTGCATTGCCTTGGAATGATTAAAGTTGCACTTCTGATGGTTCTACAATGGTAACACCTCTCATGAGAGATGCTTTCCTTTTTCTCCCATGAATTTGGTCCAGGAGGCAAAGAGAGGACTTATTCAGCCCAAGGCTTCTTCTCTATCTGTCTGTATAGTAGAGGTAAAGGAGATGCTTCATTTTCAAATTAAAAACCATTCAGGAAGAACCACCCAAGCATTAAGTGATTATGCATAACCATTCAGGAAGAACCACCTGCTGGAAAGTTGCTCTTCTGGCTGCTGCATCAATTATTCCAAACCCAATCATTTCCATACCTTTAATCATTTAACATGAGACATTCTGCCCCATCCCTGGAGACAAACATGGTGGGTGGATATTTTACATTATACAAAACTCTACACATTGTGCATGTGTTTGTCTTACATTTTAATATGGATTTATTGTTCAAAAATTTTATTTTTATTTTTTAGTTCTTAATTTTATTTTTTAAAATGTGATTGCATCTTTTATTGGAAACATTAAACACAATTGAATCAAACTTTGATTAAAAAAAAATTAAAAAAAAAGACAAAAAAAAAACGTGACAAATAGGTGATGATTTCAAAATTATCATAAATAGTTTAATTTTGTTCTTAAATTTTTCAAATTATACCTATTCAGCCTTTCATAGAAAATGAATTGAAAAAAAAAATTTTAAGCAAAATAAAAAAAAAAACTATGATTTTCCAACCACCATAGTAATTAGAATATAAAAAAATCAAATGAAACATCATCTAAAGTTTTTTTTTGAAAGATATATGGGCCATCAGCTTTTAAAATTAAAGGCTCACATGCGCCTAGATACACCTTATCTCTTTCTTTTCTTTTTTCTAATATTTTTAAAAACATTGATAGCTTTTTTCTGTAAGTTTTATTTTAATAATTTTTAAATTTATATTTCAATGAATACCCCTATATGATATTTTAGTTTTCTTATTTAGCCTTTTATAAATGGAGATTTGTTTTTAATTATTTTGTATGTATTTAATATATAAAAAGATTATTATGATTCATCTATGAAATTTTTTTATATAGATAAATTTTATTTTTAAAAATAAAAAATATTTATTTTTGGATATTTTTTCTAATATGTGCACCATTTCATAATAGTTTTTTATCTTTTTATTTTATTCAATCAATTTTAAGTGTTTGTTTGTTTCTATTATTATTTGATTTAATAAACAAATAATTTTGATAAATAAATTCATTAAACACTATTGAGTAAATGACTTGTATGCAAGATCGAATATCTTGATCTATATATGTCTCTTGATTTTTCAAGTTTTATTTTTAGTTATCATTTAAGATTTTTGTTTTTATTTATTCACACAGATAGTTTTTGATTTATTTAATTATATGTTTGCAAAGGCTTCTTGGTTTATTATTAGAATTCTTTTATGTAAAGAAACATGTCTGAAAAGTCTGTGTATTCAATTTTTTTTATTGGAAAAAAATATTCAACTTACGGTGGAACATGGGTCAAATAGCTAGTCATAGAAAACCCTAAATGTTTTGGATAAAACATTGTGCATACAAACATTGTTCATCCTCTCACATTTTATTGTGGACTCACTACTCAATTTTTTCCGCGATTGCATTTTTTTTGGCTAAATTAAAACACAATTAAATCAAATTTGTTGATTAAAAAAAAGTTGAAAGACAGATAATCAAAGTATAAAAGACATTGTGAATGAGTGATAGTTTCAAAGTTCTCACAAAAATTTTAATTTAGTCCTCATATTTTAATAAAATTATACCTATTCAATCCTTCAATATTTTTGCAATTCAATTTTGCTATAAAAATTTATTTTTGTTATTTTTAGTTCCTGATTTTAGAGAGAAAAAGGAGAGATCGTTGGATTATTATGGTAAATAGAAAAAATCATCGTTAACATCAATTTATCCCACCAAAATAAGGAAAGTTTTATTTAGGTGTTTTTTAGGTTTTTAAATGCCATATAGAGGTTTGTCAAATTATTTAGATTCTTTTCTAGTGTTTTGCATCAAAAATAGATTTCTAAGCAAAATAAAAAAAATGAACCATGTCCGGCAACCGTAATAGCTGAAAGTTGAGAAAAATATGAGCAATATCTAGTGGTCGTCGCCATGTTGTGCTGGTTGGAGAGACTGTCAGAGAATAAATATGGAAACCGCCGTGATGAAGCTCAACAATGGCAAATTTCTTGCTTTGTTTTTACTGGGTTTTACCTGTAATGAAAGAGACAACTGGTCAATCATATATCAACATGATCTGAGCTTTATTTGGTACCCGGAGAGAGGTACAAGTTTTCTGTATCGTTTGTTGGAAGAATAACTGGCAAACATGATATGGTAGGGATTGTGATGCCCAATGTTGATCAGTTTTTGACATTTCCATCTATTTTGGATGGATACACGTCTCATGAAGATATTGCTTTATTCAATTACACGAATCAGAGAATTATTTGGTTAGATTTTCATGTGGTACATGAAAGTTTCATCATATAGAAACAATTCCAAGCATATTCAATGCAGTTTCCATAGTTTTGAACTTCAAAAAGCATATCGGACACAGGATTCTTAAGCTTCTAGCAGAAATACAGCACATAACCCTTACAACAATCATCAATTGTGTAGCCATCATACAAAAACCATTCAACAGAATCGAGACAGCTGCAATCCATCTCCAATTGTAAGTGGGAATATGTTAACACTCTATAAAAGGCAAATTAAAAAAAACAATGCCTTCGTAGGGGCAGGAAAAATTAAAATGAAGAAGAAAAAAGAATGGTGGAGGCCGACAAGGCCACAACACAAGCATGCATGCCAAATCCTACTATTACAAACCTATGATTCATGTGCAAACTCAACTTAATTACAATTAGTGAAACAAAACAGTATGGAGGTTGGTTTAACTTCCTAAAGGAGCTCTGTCATCTGGCCCAGCGAGCATAATCTGACATTCCAATAGTTCAAAAAAAAAAAAGGGTTACTTCATTGGTGGAAGATGCCGAAAGACAAAAGAAGAATCAGCTTCGCAGACAAAATTTTAATCCAAGAATCCAAGATAGATTTTGACACACTTACATTGCAATCAAAAGCAAACCTCCTTGCAAGCATGATGGCTGCATTCCTCTCTCTTGCTGATTCAAATGCTAATACAAAGGAAACCCCTTTCTTTGCTTGCCAAAACAATGCTTGAGCTGCAGCGTTCCCACCTCCTCTAACTCCACACAGCTAAAGCACAAGAATAGTGTAAGTAATGGCTGTGTCATGTGCTATAAATACCAAATTAGGAGGCTGATGTCCAACATAACTGTCAATAACGTTTTAGGCACATATGAGGTGTGTGTGCATGTGTCTGTCCTGAGAGGATGGACCAAAACATTTGCAATCAAATAAGAATAAAAGCAAAAAAGAATTTAAGGTATGAGCTTTTGTAAATACAAAACCATCTTATCTCAAGAGATAAAGGTTGAAACAGCCCCTTATACCTGCATTGAAGTAGAGTAGTACTCTTTAGCAATTGTCGACTTCCCTTTGCGAAGCTTCATCCTCATCTTTCCGACATGAAGCACATGAATAGATTCTGATGTATGATCCAACCCATTCATCTGGGTAACAACAACCTGTAAAGTAAACAAAATCAATGGAGAATAATGGCCTCCTTAATCCTTATGATCACTTTTATAAAAAAAATAAATGATTCAGTTTCATTTAACCCAGGCCCACAATGAAAGGACAACAGGATAAACAACCTCTATAAATTTCCATAAGGACGATTTTAAACTTCAATAAGTTATCCTTGAAGAGTTATTATTAGTATGACGCTCTCAACCCATGAGCTTGTAGCTCAATGGCTCTTGCAAAACAGGAGAGGTAAAGTCTCATGCTTCCGCTTCGGTCACATTCGTCAGTTCAATGATCCGTGATGCCCACACACCCCATTGCATTTTAGTAACAACAACATGCATTAAACAAGACTAGGACGTGTAAGTTTCCATGCTCCAGGAAAAGCAAAGAATTGATGGGAGTCTAAATGCCACCCGGATCCTCACAATGGTTAAGAAAATAACACCCGCAAATCAATAACAGAAGCAGAATGGGGCACCTATCTAACCATTCCCAATGTCATCCCTCATTGTGATTCTTACTATAAACTAGGTTGCGTCCTCAAATTCTTAACAACCTCAGAATCTCAATGTACATCTTTTCCTATTTTCTCTATGGCATGCACACTCTCACAAGGCCATAAAAGTCAAAGAACCTTCATTGCACAAAGTAGCAGATAGTCAAATATCATTTCCCTTTCACTGACATATTGCAGTACGTACGGTAGAAGGAAAAACATCAGCAAGCCCTCAGGATTCAGGAACGGACAGAAAATAAATATCCAATCACCATGCACACAAGCACTTTTGCCTATATCATGTGAGCATCTGAAGGGATTTGATGTAGGACTGAGTTCAATTTAAAAAAAAAAAATGACCAACAACAATGGTCAGCCTGGCTGAACTTGACCCACAACCCATCCAACATGCCAGAATGGTGATTAGAATCACCAAAATGACTATTGCAAAGAAGCACAATATGAGTGTTCAGGTAACATGAAAGAATAATTCCCAAATATTGAACCTGACATGTTTAGCTACTTGAGTGGAAAAAAAAAGTTGAAACAGTATTAAGACAACTTACATTGAATTCAACATCATGTTTTCGCACAAGTGCCTCTACATAGCTTCCGAGACCAGCAGCTGGTCACAAAATTACATCAGCTATTTTATCTTATGCGAACACATGGTTCATAATTTATTTATTTTATCTTATGTAAATGCATGGTTCATAACTTTACATACAAAAGAGTGAACCGCAGAATTGTATTTACCAATTTTCATAAATGAATAAAAATTGAAAATAACATAGGAAGCTTGGCAGAAAACAGAGCTGACAGGAGAAAGATGATTATGTAGCCAGCCCAACTAGTTTGGCTCAAAGCTTAGTTGAGCTGGGTTAATAAAAATTGGAAAACAAAAACCAAATTAGAGAAGCAGATCAAATACAGACCAGGATCAATGGCACAAGTAGTGGTCAAAGTGAATTGTTGGCCATCAGAAATTATTTCAGCTTGCAGGACTCGCCCAACATCAAAAGGCTCTGGAGCATAAACTGGTTTGGTTGCTCCTGTGAAGAGTAAAATTACTGAAAGCAGTCAGTAGTCTATTTTATGCAATATTCATGATAACTAAGCATAAATCATAAACAGTCCTAACAATGCTTTTCTACTTTATGAATCCCCAAGCACTCACTAGCAAAAGGCAATTTCATTCAAACCCTCTATGTGGCTCTTCCCAAATTCAATATCAAAATGCTTAACTTGTTACCCGATTAATTTACTGTCAATTCATCTAAACTTACAGGGCAACCATTTTCACATAACTCATGCCATATTCTACTTTAGCCATACTAGATAACAGAAGCCATTGATTCAGACAAGCAAACATTCCTATATCTAGATACTGAAATCTGAATTTATGGGATTCCCACGCCTCATTTCCTCAATAAAATATTCTTTGTTAATAGTTGATTTGGAGTACAGGCAGCATTCCATCCCACAATTTGTTTGCCTAGCAAAAAGTTTGATATAATCCATTTTATTTCATGTATTGACAGATTTCATGCCTCATGGCAACTGTTTCAATCACAAAATGACAATTATTTCACTACGGGTGGACAATGGCTAGATCAAATCTAAAGGACAGCAACTAAAGTAACTTAAAGGCACTAAGAAACGCTATCCTCTGATAAAATAGAATCAGTCACGAAGCATCTACTGTACTTTGTTCAATTGTCCAAAGCATCCAGAAGAGAAAAAATGATTGAAGATGGAAACCTGATATAAGCGCCTTTTTGACATCTTCAGATGATAGACGATACCACTGAATGGAACATTCAGAAAGTTCTGGAGCATTATCAGAGCAAGGATTGATCCGCAAACATGAACCTAATGCTTCAGAGCCATCTAATTCAAATAAATGGAATATGCTCTGCTCGCCTCTCCTGCTCCTCGCAAGCTGGGAAAGATAGGGGGGAAACATAATATTTAGTCAATTCTCTGATATATACTATTCAACAAGTTTAATATGCAAAGAAGTAAACCACAAAATGATGGAAATTACAACTGAGAGTCAAATACAAGAGACCATAACCAAATATCACAAGAAATGTTTTTAGAAGGAAGCGTGCATAAAGAATTTCCTCTAGCCATTGAGTCACTCTGACAAAAGCATATAACATTCATCAGAGCTTAAACCAGATCCTGAACCATTCAAAGACTTTTAAATGCTTGAATTATGAAAACTAACAACTTAAAGGTATTGCCCCAAATTTTCAGATACTTCTACTTTCTTGAAGATTTTAAACAAAATTCTGAAATCGGAGAACTTAACAACCTATTGGCTGGGAAACAAATGACTAAAATGACAATTAGGGAGAGGTAAACTATACAAGTCAAATGATAAAAGAAAATTCTAAGATTGGGTAATGGTGGAAAAGTAGCAACAGCAAAGCATATTAAAACATGCAGTGAAGTGAGAACTTAAGAGAAGATGCTGCAAGATCTATTTATGGCCAACACATAATATCTTAACAACAACAACAATACCTCCTTCTGAAGCTGCAGAGAACATTTAGACTTCTCAGCAAGTTGTATCCTCAATGCTCGTAGCTCATGTTCCATGTCCATAACCTACAAAAGTAAGTCCAATTCACTTGTGATCAATAAATGAATGTGAGTCCACAAATTTGAAATTTCTGAAAGCTATAGGTCATCACAAGCATTCCGGAGAAGTATAAAATCATAATCCTAGAAACTCAATTTCCCTTGAATTTATTGGATAACTAAAAACATGGCCCAAGCCCATTCAAAAAGTCTGCATATTTAATTTTTATTGCAGAAGCGAACTACATTTCAAGGAAACACAAGGGGACGTTGATAGTTCTAACTTCCAAGAACTTGGTCCTGAAAATGGACATATACACGTATCTGAAAGCAATTCAAGAATTATGATTGTTGAGTATCGGTTTGAAATGCAGTTATAGACTCATGATAGGCTTAGAGAAATAGATAAACAACTCTGGAGAAGCCACTAATGAGCCTCAACTATGTTAGAAGAAACTTCACCGAATTACATAAAAGTGAAGCAAATTAATTTGGTGACTAGAATGTTCCATCAAGAAAGAAATTTTCACCAAAGATCCAGCACACACCTTGCTTGGCTGATGCAGCATTTTGATCCTTCTAGCCTCTTGAACCTCCTTCATTAATTCTTCCAAGTCCTAATATGCCACACAAACATATTTTTGTTAAGAAATAAGAAGAAAGAAAAGCATGCAGCAAAATAATGCATTCCAACTTGAACATGGGCCCTAAATGAACATGAAAAGTATGTCCAACTGTCCTCTTTAATTTCAAAAGCAGCCAAGTACCAACTCAATGGCTAGTACCAGAAGTATTGAAATATGAAAAGAGGATATCTATCTACAGTCAACGTAAAAAGGGACACCTTCAGAACTCCTATTGAAGCGCTAATAACTAATAATTAATACAAACCTGCTTCCCCAAAGCTCGAGACATTCGTTCATGTTCTTGCAGAGCTTCTTCCACCCTCTGAACTGTCGCTCTGGCACTCTCAATTTCAGCACGAGCATAAGCTCTTTCCTCATCGACAAGTTTCTTGGCATCTTCTGAAGCCTACAAGTCGATGCAAGCACTAGATAATGAGGCAAAAAAATTCCTTATTGTTATCTCAAATTAAAAAAGGAAAGAATAGAGAACTTGTTGGATGGCATTTACTGGCTTGAGAAAAATATGCCAAATTCTTTCAAAGACAAGATTACCTGCTTAAGAAAATTTGCTAGCTTCTTTACTTCTGCTTTTTCTTGAATCAACTCTCCTTCCCTCTGAGTCAGCTGAACCGCTAAAGCTTCCACCTAGAAGAAGTGACCATAATTCATCTTCCACATAAGTGTTTTTAAGTAATGACATGGCAGTAACAACCAACTCATTGAGTAACACATAAAATCAATTTTTTGGAAGAAGTTTGATAAAAGAAGCAGTGAAGTAACACCAACCATGGCAATAGCTTCCTCCACGTCATCCTTGTTTCTACCTGCCACACGTCCTTTTAATGATTCTAGCGCATCCCTAAGCTTCTTCAATAGGACATGTTTCTCTAATGAAGCAGCCTCTCTGAGCCTAGCCTGTAATCCAAAGACGAAAAGCTTATCATTTGATTCCTATATCACCCGCTCTCTTCAGAAATTAATGATTCCAAAGTCTTAAAGCCTGAGAAATGGAGAAAAAAAACCACTGAAATGAAACAAACAACAGACTTCCAACTTTTTCCACAATTAATTGATGCTCCATTCAGTTGACAAGAAAAAACAAGTAGATAAGACCATGGAATCAAAAAGCTGAATATAATACTGCCAGTTGGCATGATTAATTTCTCAGGAACCAAATGGGTAAACTAACATACAATTCAGGAGGTCAAGTTATTAGAAAATTAGCTTCAATAATCCACCTAAGGAAAAGCAAATCAAGTTTCCAAAAAGAAACACAAAATGCTGGATACAATTTAAAAGAAACACAACCTCTTCTGACAACTTAGCAGCAGCAGCCAATCCCTTTTCAAATTTACTGGCAAGGTCACGGACAGAGAGGCGTTTCTGCTGTTCCAAAAGCAAAGCAGTCTCGCGTGCCACAACCTCCTTCATAGACAATACTTTGGGGTCATCTTTTGCATCCAGAATCTGATTGGTGGCTCCAATTTTGTAATTAGGAAACCGACTAGAAGCAAATGCAACATCTGCTGATACAGCTAGGACAGCATCTTTTTGCATAGTATCTCCAAAATCACGGGTTACCCTAGTCATTGTCTCAATCTAACGAACCTGTTGGACAATCAAATAAGTAATATCAACAGAATTGGAATTAACCAGACAATCATGGTAAAAAGACTTCTCAACAAAAAAGAAAAATGTGGGTCAGTGCTTACCAACCGAAACTAACTCAATCAGTATTAATCAGAGGGGAAAACAAGCAACCTTTTTACTCTCTTAAAACAAATGTAAGATTTACAATTACTCATTAGCTAAGAGAACAAAAACTTCCAACGCGAAAAAAACAAGAAATTCTCTTATTTAATTTTGTCCTATTTTCATAAGTCTTTCTCAGCAACCAAACAGACAGTTAATATCAACAAACAGAGCTGATATAACATTAAAAAAAAAAATAGTAAGAAGCTAAACATTAAAAAATAACAATAATTTCTACAATCATCCATGAAACAAAAGGAAAACCTTCAACTATAATAAGCTTTAAAAGTGATCAAAAAACAGCAGAAACAACTCTAAACAAAGACCAAAAAGTACCTAAAAAGAGGCAAAGACTGAAACAACAAAGCACACACAATAGTACTGCTAAGAAGTCAAGGAAAAGAGTTAGATAGCATGCAAATGAAACCCTAGCTCTCTAGTATCTTTTGGGTTTGAAGAAAAGTTAAGAATGGAGACATAAAGGGAGAAACTTGAGGACTTACAGATCACGAAGATACGTGAAAAGGAAAGCAGATAAATGAGAAATAAGAGATGGGTTTTTGAGATTCTTGGATCAGATGCAACTTGAGCAAGCCAAGATTGAATTTTTTTAGAGAATTTGACTGTTCATTAATAGAGAGACAGGATGATAATTCTTCAATGAATTTAAAAGGAAGATGCAGAGTAGGGGTTGCGGTAGCCTTTGCTTTTTTTCAAAAAAAAGCAAATCAAGGAAGAAGTAAAAACTAAAAAAGAAAGAAAAAGCCGCCCTTATGACTTTGTTAGTTGCTACTACTGTTTTTTATTTTTATTTTTATTTTTATTCTTTTTTCAATTAAGTACCACTTTGGCTTGAATATGAATTCAAGATAGACAGTGGTTTCGAGATTAGTCTTTGTTGAACTTCAATTAGGTTATTTATGTATGGATTAGTATGAGACTTCATGATTTAAAAAAATATTTTATTTAAAAATCAAATTAAATGCTTGTGGATGTTATGAAATAAAAATATTAAATCCAGAAAGAAATACTTTAATCTGAAACGATTTGAAAAAATATTTCCATCATTGCTTGTGGATGTCATCATGCTGAGAAGACTAAAATCCTTCCATGGTGGGTCCTACACCTTAGTGTCTCTTGATCCTTGATGTCTGTCACAAGTCATAACAAACACAAGAGAAAGAGAGTTCGTTGCCTGTTGAGATGATGTTGTTTTATGTGTAAGCATGGAGGCAGTAATTCTCGAAGGGACCGTCCTTTCTCTTTCTGCTAGTTGACCAAAAGCTGTATACGCTACCGTTTAGTATTATAATAACTTCTGTTTCTGTTCATCTAAAAAAATTGTTTGGTTTCAATTTGTTTTTTTTTTTTAATTCACGTATAATTGCATTTAAATTTTAATTTTGTAAAAACTAGAACATGTTTATCATCCATAAAATATTTTTATTTTATATATAAAAATTTATCTCATAATAATTTTAACTAAACACTAGTGTTTTTAAATTTACAGGAAATTATTTGACATCATTAATAATCTCAAATATACAATATTTTTTTTTAAAATAATTTCATCATGATAAGTTTTCATTGCAAAATAAGGTTAATATATGGGTTAAATAAAATAAATTGAGAATTATATACGATAATAAATGATAATAAATTTATCAATTTAAACTAAAGATTAAGTAAAGTAAAGATATATAGATAGATATATAGTTGCAAGTAGCTTTTAAAAAAAAAATTATAGAACAATGGTTTTCTTTTTTAATGTGAGCCATTTTAAATAATAAGAAAATATATATTTATTGAGTCTAAAATCATTTTTCTTATTAAAGTATCTCTTGTCTAACACGATGTTTTAAACTTAAATCATTTTCATATAAAAAGAAACATATTTTATGATTATTGAAGTATTTTATAGAAAAGAAATACAATTCAAATTGAATTTTCATGAATAATTTATTATTAGTATTGTTATTTTTATATTCCATATGTAATAGAAAATAAATTATTAAAATTCAAATAAAAAACTATAATATTTATTTAAGAATCGTGTAAAAAATTAAAGAGTACGTAGATCATTATAGTAGTTTTTTTCTCAATGAAAACAAAGAAAAAGAAAAGGATATGAAAGGGTTGAGCACAACGCATGCCCCCTAATAGCAAGCAAGGTGGGCATGGGCCTGGAGATGGGCCCACATGTCTGCCTTTGCTTTTTTTTAATTAAAAAAACAAATAATATATCATTCATTTTTATTTATTTATAAAAAAAATGAACAACTCATCGTTTATTGAGGCGGACAACGTGTTGTTTTCTTGTCTAAATTTCAACAACCCAATGAGCCGAAAACCGGGCAAAAACTCTCCTTTAGTTTTTTGGAATAAACAACTTCTTTTCAACCAATTTTTATCCTAAAAAACATATGAAAATAATATACACAACTCCATAGACCTATTTGTGCAAGCTAAATAAAATGTTATAATATATTTTTTTTCATAAATACTATCTCTACATATCTCTTAAAAAAGTTAAAACTAGTAAAGTGGGTCAACAAAAAAATAAACCAATTAAATATAGTTATGTGGAAAAAAAATAACACGAAAATCATTAAGAATAAATAAAAAAACTTATTTATTTCACTCTAATACAATTGGTAGTTTTTTTCATTGAAATATATATAATAAAAAAAACTATATTTATATTATTTAAAATAGTATTTTATCAATTTACCATTTTAAAATAGCATCTCGCATTGGATGCTCTTAACATTTATTATCTATCTTGATTTTGTTTGCATAGCAAAGACAAGCAACCCCATTCATTAAATACCCCATATTTCGGCAATATCCTCTTTGGCGGTTCTAACAAGTACATAGTGAATAACAAGGATGAATGCGAGGTTAATGAATAAATTTAAGAGAGACAAAATCAATCATAATCTGGCCCTGAAAATACTGGATCCCAGATTATTTTCGAATATATTGTGGTCAAAAGCAATGAAGAAAATCAAGAGAGATAAAATTAGAAAAGTAGGATCAATGCTTGTTCGAAAAAATCCAATGTAGAAAACAGCTAGGCCCCTTAGGATGGTGGTAAAAATACCTCAGAAGATGGCATCCAAAGTCCAAAGATTCCCTTGAATCTTCATATTTACTTTCATATAATCCAATTTATTGGGCATTACATGACGTGCAGCACAATGAATCTTATCTCCATCTAGGCCAATTCGTTTCTACTAAAATCTCAAAACCCAGATCAAGAACAGTCTAATTCTGTACTTATTTGGACTCCTACCTCCAAATATATTCGCATTGGGCTTCACAATCGTTCTCCAGTCCATCTTAGTACCACCCCCCTCCCCTTCCTGCCTCCCAGTCCAAAGAACCATCAACTGCAAGGTCTGCAAACTTGAGATCTCTATCTCCCTCACTTCTTCACGTCCGAACATCTCAAACATAGAAACTGAAAAACCCTCAGTAAACCCCTACAATGCCCCTTCCTTCCCTCAATCTCAAATCTTAAAAGCATAGCAAATGGTAGGCCCACCAAGACACTTACTTCTTCCCATCATTCTCACCTCTATTGGGGCCGTCATCCTGTTCTCCCTCCACCAATCCACTCACCCCATCCCTAACCCTGATTTCATCCCAATCAACACCTCAATCAAGACCCCAAATCCCCAATTCACTCCTCTAGATTTCACGTTTCTAATCAAAGTTCTTGCCTTTAACCGCCTAGACTCACTCTCCAGGTGCCTTAACTCCCTCTCCGCCGCTAACTACGGCGGAGACACTGTCCATCTCCACATCCACATTGACCACTTTGCTCTCACCAATGAACCCATCAACGTTATAGATAAAAAAACTTGAGGAATCGCGAAAAGTTTTGAACTTTATTGATGGGTTTGATTGGAAATTTGGAAACAAAGTGGTGCATTACAGGACTAATAATGTTGGGTTGCAAGCTCAATGGCTAGAAGCTTGGTGGCCAAGTTCAGATCATGAATTTGCGTTTATTGTGGAGGATGATTTGGAAGTTTCGCCGCTGTTTTATAAATTTGTGAGGGGTTTGATTGTTAATTACTATTACAATGCGTCGAATTTTAGTCCTTCTGTCTATGGCGCTTCACTTCAGCGTCCAAGGTTTGTCCCAGGTACTATTTTTTTCTGTTTCATGTCTTTTTTGATTTGTTAGACTGGAAGTTTTAATGTTTAATGTTGGGGCTTATAGTTTTTTTGTTTGTTTTATCGGATTTTATGGTGATGTAGTGATGCTCGTTGCTTTAGAACTAGTGTGCAAGGCCTTGCATTATGTTAAAAATGAACTTTGGGGGATAGTGAGTTAATTGCTAGACTGAAATCTTTTCAATATTTTGCTTCTGAAATTTATGTTGATCGAATGCGAGCTTTAAAAAAATTAAATTTGTATCTGCAATTGCATAAGCATATGTGAAGCAAGCTGATCTATACATTTCCAAGCTAAGTTTTTTCGCTGATTCCAGTATGATGTCTATGAATTACAATGACATTTAAACCAAGACGCATTTGTTTTGTTGTTGGTAGAATGTGCAATATGCAATTTCTTCTTCTCTTAGTTGAGCATTCTTATAAAAATCGTGTTGATTCTACAGCCCTATTGCTTACCCTGGGCCAGATTTTTCTTTTTTATCCTTTGGAGAGTGGTTTTGATCGATCTGGTTGCTGGTTACAGGTAAACATGGAAACAAAATACATTTGGATAGTGAAACACGTCTTTTCTTGTACCAATTGGTTGGTACTTGAGGTCAGATTCTCTTTCCGAAACCTTGGAAAGAGTTTAGGTTGTGGTATGATCTACACAAGTCCAAGGGCATCAAGCCATTTCTTGATGGAATGGTAATCTTATGAACCCCCCTTTCCCTCCCTTCTGGTTGATTTTTTTTTTCTGTCTAAATCTAATATCATGCAGGTGACTGATGGGTGGTACAAAAGGATGGTAGAAAGAATCTGGACTCCTTGGTTCATTAAATTCATCTACTCTAAAGGTTATTTTAATATCTACACAAATTTTCAGCATGAGAGAGCACTCAGTGTCTCTCACAGGGATGCTGGTGTTAACTATGGGAAAACTGCTGGACCTGACTCCCAATTATTGGATGAAAGTTCTCTCGACTTCAACTTACTGGAAATGCAACCACTGAGTAATCTGAAATGGTATGATTACTGCTTTAGAGAAGTTCTTTCTGGAAGTGTTGGAAGGACCTTGGATGAAGTAGGTTCTATTCTTCGGACTGTGCAAAAAGATTAGAGTGTTCTGCTTGTGACTATATTTGGGGAATCAGGCACAATCATGAGGAACATGCTTTGCCACTTGCAGAGGCTAAATATAAGGAACTATATATTGATAAGCCATGGGTCTGACTTTCTATTTGATCTTGCTAGAAGAGGGCATCCTGTGATTGATGCTGACCAGTTTTTCAATTATCTTAGAGCACAGAGAGTAATGGGATTTCAACACTCCAGTGCAGAGCTGATGAAGAACGTTTTACTGAATGCTTATGTAATCAAGAAATGTTTAGAAGATGGGTATGATTCTTTGACAGTGGATGCAAACGTGCTTTTCCTTAGTAAAGTTCAAGAGTTCATTAATCATTCCAGTGACATGTGTGCTGGGAAGAGCTTAGGATTTTTCTTTGTTAGGAGCTCTTCTTCTGCTCAAGAAATTTGGGCTGATCTCCTGAAGAAGGTAGCTGCCACAATAGGTAAGGGTTCGTTACAGGGAGTAAGCACAAATTTTGTATACTTTATAGTGAAATTCTTGGAACAGAATGGTGCAAGAATTCTCAGGGTTGATGAGGCAAGCATTGGCATCCAGATTCGTGCCAATGCTTTTAACCAATCATCTTTGGAGGCTGGGAAGAAAATGGTTTATTGGTCTACAGACACAAGTTTGGATTTGATTCAAAGGCGGCTTCAAGAATTGAGTTTGTGGGTTGTAGATGGTGACTCTTCTTGCACTGCTGTTGTTTGTCATGAGTCATAGCATTTAGTGCTGGACATATTTTGTTTAACCGATTTTCTTTGTACAATACGTTGAAATATTACTGATATTCTTTTGCACGCATTTCATACCAGATGTAACCTATATTGTATTATAAATTTTTGGAACAATTAAAAGAAAGTGATTGGCCTTGGTGAAACATCGCAGCTCCAAACTTATCTGCACTGTGGCGTGCTCCCAATGTTTGAGCTCGGGTGCTCGTGGGGTACCACACCTTGGCGAGGTCCCAACACTAGGCTCGAGGGTGTTGCTCAAGCCCACAGGGACACTTGGCATGCACTCAAAGACTAGGCTAGGGTGCTACATCGAATCCTATAGGTGTTGGTATGTGCTTGAGCCCATAACCATTATTTGGATCCAAAGTATGTTTTCAACGTCTCTTCAAGGTTTGGCTATCATTAAAACATGCTTGAGCTAATTAAAAAACATTTTTATAAATCCTACTCCATCATGAACAAAACAATAATCTATAACATAAAGTTATAAATCTAACAAATAGCATAAAATAGAGGTTTACTTTTTGGCATAACTCTTGAACAGACCATAGAAATGATACTTGCCAAGATGTCCTAAGAGCATGACATTAAAAAAAAAACTAAAAGGGCTCAGGAAAATACTGTGACATGTGAGTGAATCCACTGTGGATTCAAGTAGTGTTTTTCGTTATGATCTTCTTATTCTCGCCTTTCTTCTCGCATGATTTGGTGCCCTTACTGGCTTTCTTCTTTGCACTTGCAGCCTGATTGAAGCTTCAACTCGGCTTCTGTCCGTGAGTGGATGTGGCTGGTGTGATTGATTGCTCTTTAGAGGGGCTTGGCTGGGATAAGCCAACTTGAGCTTGGTTGATCATGGCTACATTTTAGGAGTGTGTGGTGAGCCATTTTCTTCTTTGGTTAGTGGAGTGTGCCATCATTGTTCATTAAATGCACACCCCACTTGCGGGCTGGGCTGGCTCTATTCACTAAGGAAGTAGGGGCTGGTTTGTTGAGATTAGAGTCAGACATTTGGTTACTTTGGTATAATTTTTATTTTTGGTACCTCTACTACCTCTTCTCTCTTGCCTATCTGCTAGTCCCCATTTGCAGAGGAGTAAGGCATGATTTGTTGAGATTAGACATTTGGTTGCTTTGGGACCTCTGCTACCTCTTCTCTCTTGCCCAGTTGTTGGTCCCCACTTGCACAGAAGTGGGGGCTGGTTTGTTAAGATTAGACATTTGATTGCTTTGGGATGATTTTTATTTTTGTACTTCTGCTGCCTCTTCTCTCTTGCCCAATTACTGGTGTTGGAATGTTACAAAGTAAGGTTCTGTTTCATTTATGGTTTGGTTTCCTATCCAGTTCCCCGTTCAATTCCCAGTTTATTGCTTTTCACATCAATTATTTGCCTGTCATGAATAGGATGTTTGTGTTTTGAGAAATTAGGTTGCTTTATTTTTTTCTTTCTCTTGGAATTCGATTGACATCTTTTTGTGAAGGGGTATATAAGCTCTTTCCCCTTGGTTTTGCTCTTATTTGACATTTTCAAACTTCTCTATTTTGTTATTGTTTTTTCAACCAGGTGGTTCTATATTCTCTTGCTGTTTATTGTGGTAATTGGTTCCTTAGAATATGATTCTTAATTTTTTCCTTCCTTTTGCTGCTTATTTTTTCCCATTTGTGCTTCTGTTTATTTGACAATATGTTTATGCTTAGCTCTTTGTGTTTGTGCTTACGAGTTTTGGTTCTCTCAGAACTCTGTATTTTTGTATTTTGAGAGGGAGCTTCGTTATATTGGTTACTTGTCAGTCTCTTCTCTGCAAGTAAGCTTGTTTTTTTTTTTCATGTTTGTGCAAATAGTTCTGTGATCCTCTTTTGGTTTTTAAGTTGTTCTTAGTTCCAGATTTCTTGGTCGGATTATTAGATCTAATGGTTTTGGTCTTGGAATTGGATGCTACCTTTTGGCATCTCTGCTACATGGGGACCCAATTTCTTTTCTTTTATTTTTATTGGTTGCACATATATGTTGCATCAACATGAGCATGCTCATTTAAATTGATGTTTTGGGTTGTTTGCTTGGGCCTTTGAGTTATTGGCATGTTTTTGGTGTGTTTTTTTTGGTCTTTTAAGTAGGGGTTCAGCTTCTTTCTCCTACTTTGCTAGTGTTCTATTTTTTATCTTTTAGTTGTCATTACTGCAGGTCTGTCCAGCCTTTTAAGTGTATTCTTTTTTACAGCTTGGGGAATTTCCATTTCAAAGGGCTTGCTTTTCCATCTCGGTTTGCTCTTTATCTTGGTTTGTTGGTTCTTTCCTTTGTCTTCTCTGTTTTTTGCATAGTTTTTTCTTTTTGTCAATTGTTTTTTTTTTAATAATCCATCAATCACCTTTTGTGTTCATTAGGACGACTTTGTGATAGTGTTCAAAGCACTTATTCATTAAAAAAAAATCAAATTACGCGTAGAAAATATGCTTTCATTACTCATCAATTCTCTTTGCTGAGTTTTATGAACTCGAATATTTTATTGCAAGATTGCTTAGCTAATCGAGTTTTTCATTTTTTTTTCTAAACACCGACTCTTTAAAAGTTATATGCGCCGTGTTTTTTTAGTAGAAAACATCTGAATCCAAAAAAGAGGTGAGATTTTTTTGAGATTTGAAAAATATGGGTTAATGTAAGGGATAAGATATAACACTTGCTTGGACTTTTCAATACCAATATGGATGCTTTAATTTTGGTAGTGTTAGAGAGATTAATTTAGCCATGTTATGCTAGGTCTGGCTTAGCATTGCAATGGAATAAAAAAAAATACTAACATCAAATAAGCATTTTTATTATAATCCATC
This sequence comes from Populus simonii, assembly GCA_007827005.2. Taxonomy (NCBI): domain Eukaryota; kingdom Viridiplantae; phylum Streptophyta; class Magnoliopsida; order Malpighiales; family Salicaceae; genus Populus; species Populus simonii. The sequence continues at coordinate 6,751,520 of CM017470.2, read as the reverse complement.
CATTTACAAGCTGTGTTTTTTTTTCAATAACAAGTTCATCTTTATTAACATGTTTTTTTTTGTTTGACAACTTTTAAAGGCTGGTTGGTCTGCTAGAAGTGATGGTTCTTTTGAATACCTTTGTTAAACTTTTTCAATGTCATTTGGAGTTTGTCAGGTTGGTTTGGCACTTAGTAACCCCCTTCAATTTTATTTTTTTTTTTGTTTATGTTCTCTATACTACTTCCCTCATTGGGATTGGTCAAGCTCTTTTACTCTCGATTTGGTATTCAATATTGCTTATGTTTTCGGCATGGAGTTTTCTTGCTTTGGGTTAATGAATGCTTATGTATGGCTTATGATTGGGTTGTGTTGTATTTTGTTCTTGGTTGTTGAGTTCTTCTGGTTATGGTTATGTTTCAGTTTCAGTTTCAGGATTAGAAGTGGTTATTCACCAGCTACTTCGAACAAAGATTGTCATTTACCTCTGCACTATGATTCCATTGTGGTTTCATTCAGCTCATATATTAATCTCGATGTTGAGTATTTATTGAGGTTATTTTATGCACTTTGGTTTTCCCGTTGATGGTGTCTGCCTTACTAGCTTGGTATTCTGTTTCCTTTTGGAAGGGGCCATGTAAGCTTCCTTCAATTTTAAAAATGTTACTTTATTGGCTGATGGTTTTAGAGTATTCTCATCTAATATTGGATCCCTCTCATTGCATGGTCTTTTTATTGCTTTTTGTGGTTTTAGGATTTGTGTGTCTTTCATGTTTGTTTTGATATGGCTTTTTCTAACGTGACTTCTGCTTCATGAGTTGCTTTGCAAATCCATGACAATTATTTTGTTTGATGAATGTCCTCTACTACCATGATGATTTTGGTAATGTCCCATTTTCTATTTTGTGTGATAGTAGTTGGCTTATGCTTTCTATTTGATTGATTTTGGAGTTGAATGTTAGTTAATAATCGTGAAATAGAAGCATTGAATCCGATCTCAAAATGTAAATGGACTCAGGCATTGGATAAATGCCCTGTTTAGCATTGGATAGTTATTTACCTATCCATATTAAGTTTCTGTCTGTCTAGATTACATCAAATACTCTTATTTTGTCATAGCCCTTTAAATATTAATTCTACCTAATTAGATAGGTAAAGTTAGAAATGCATGTGAGCTCCTTGGTTTTCATGGTCCATAGATGAAGAAGGGTGGAGGATCTGCAAGAGTTTTTAATGGTGACGAAGTGACTTGTAAAAATTCCACACATGGTTTTTTACCATATATTTTGGATTAAATCAAGTTAATTCTGTATATTAGCCTTGAAAGTTATATGGTGACAAAAACGGGATAGTAATTTATATTAATTTTCCAAGTTTTTTGCTTGGGGATGATGATAAGATAGAAAGATATCAACTATAGACAAAACAAATTAACAAAGCCGATTTTTTCAGTGCTTATTTGGTTTCCATACTGCGATGTCCTTTCAACTCCTGTCGATCAATTGGTCACAATTATTTCCTTTTCACACTTACTTTCTTGCATATCATTGGATGTCACACTCACAACATCACTTCATTGCAGGATAACTAGCTATTAACCTTTCATTCCGTTTATTGAGAAGTTTGGAAGTGGATTGTTGTGTTATGTATTTGCACTCTTGCGATGGGATTGTCTGGCAATCACAACTAATGTTTCGTCTTCAAGTCCCCCAACATCCATAAACGTTTGCTCCTTTTGTTTGAGCAAGTTTTTTGCACTTACATTTGGCTAGCATTTCGCTTTTTGTTTCACTGAAAATGTTGTAATGTAATCATTGTCACTGTTGTTGTCAATCACTGCATTTGCCTGACTTTTCACGATACATCTTCTGTCATACTTTATTTAGAATCCATCCTCATTGCTTGATTTGAAACAAGGCATACACAATGTTGTGTACGTTTTGCTAGACACATCATTTGTCATTTTGCCCATTTGCATCCACCGATTTTCTTAGCCTTAGCAAAACTTTATCACAGGTTTTCAAATACGGCCGCTGCGAATCGCGTGCTATTTATCTAGTTTATTATATGACAGATCAAGGTCCAATTTTTTAAATTCCAAAGTGCGTTTACTTTTTTTTCTTGACATTACCACAATCACATGAAATAATATAGTGGAATATGAGACAAATGGTGGCTTCCTATATTTGGTTTCTTGTCACTTGGATCTGCAAAGTAACACTGTCTCCACTGTACGCACAAATGGCAGAGCATTCGTAACAAAATCAAGAAAAAAGATAGCCACGTGCTTAGATCTGGAAACATAGTATGCGAGGTGATGGGCAGTGAGTCATGGCAGGTGAACGAGACATGTGAGATGCCTTTCTTATGACAGAAAAAGAAGGGGATCCAATTAGCCTTCTGATGAAAAAAATCGGACCACGGCTCCTCCTATGCTCTCCGTCAGGTAGTGTTTATAGGCAGGAAAAAATGGACGGCATGATAGCTCTAATGTCTGCTGCAGATGGTAAACTGCAATATGCCCTCTTGCTTTTTTATTTAGATGCATTGATTAATTTGTTCCTTGCAAGATCGGAAGAAACGGGAAAAGAAGAAAAAGTAATGTTCAGGACAGCAAGACCTGGCAATGAATCTTGGATGAAGAAGACAGATAAACTCCATGTGAAATAACGTGCTACCTGCTGAATTGTCAGCAATTTATGTAGCTATGGACATTATCACTTGGATGAAGAAGGAACAAGGATTATACCCGTACAACTTGCTTCGAAAAGCTTAAGCTCCACCTGATTTTGATCCTCGTGCTTCGGATGTTCAATAAATGGCAGTGCATTCCAAAAGCCAAACGTGCATTCGGTCAAATGACATACCAGGCTCCATTTGCTTTTTGGCTGCTTTCTTAATTATCCTATCTGCTATTTTCAGACCAAAATATGGCAGTGACAACGCTCTCCGAATTTCAGTTCTTGGGCTGAATTCTTGTATTTAATTAATCTCGTTTTATACTATTAATCTTGATTCCTAGAATAAACAAAAGATACGTGTATGTTATTGTCATGCTGGAATATGACAATGGACTTTGGATTTATGGCCCAGCCGAAGCAAATCTAAGAACGAACAACGTGTTAAGACGGCCATGAGCATGTATGGTGGGCTTAAAAGACATCATGGGCTGAGTGGTCGTGCAGAAACACACCGAGAGCTTTTTCTATTTATTAGTCTTGGTGGAGGAATTGTAGTGTTTTACACCTCCATTACCCGTTCTATGTCGTGGGCTGAAAAAAAAATCTTAATATTAGAAAAATCAAGAGACAACAGACATGTGTTAAAAAACCAAGAAAAAATCAGGATTTCGGTCATAAACCAAGGTGGGTTAAATAAGATTATTTTATTCCACGACATTAGATGCATTGTAAAAAGAAATAAAAAGGAGTGATAATAGTAAAAAAAATATAATTAAAAATAAAATGATGACAAAAATACATTTCAATTAGATGCATTGTAAAAAGAAATAAAAAGGAGTGATAATAGTAAAAAAAATATAATTAAAAATAAAATGATGACAAAAATACATTTCAATGTAACTAACGGCAATACAAAGAAAATAAAAAATAAAAAGGGAAGAAATGACCCAAGCAAATCTGAATACACTTGTCATTGTGTAACCCATGCATGATGTATTGATAGTTTTTAAAGAAATATAAAAAAAAGGATGGGATGCAAAGTGCTGAAAGATAAAAAAATTAATATTATCCAAGTCAATCTTTCAAACTTATTATCTCGATTATGAGCTCGGTGTAACCATACCGACAATAACCATGAATCTTAATTTGCAACAAATTTGATATCAAATAATGAAATTAATTTTTTTTAACAAAAATCCCCAATAAAAAATTAGTAATATAAAAGAACAAAAACCAAATGTTCAACAAAAAAATCAGGGTGAAAAGGACATTGATTCGTTTAATGGTGAAATTAGAGAAAAAAACATTTTACAAAAGAAATCATATCAAGGATTTAAAATAAAAATAATATGGATCAAATTTGAAATCAAAACAAAAATAGAGGAAAAATAATATTTCAAAGTGAAAGGATGAAAATGAAAAAAAAAATCAATTTGATAAAAAAACCCTAAAAAAATAGTAATAAAAAAATGAGGGCTAAATGCAAAATAAAAAACCACATGGGTAAATAACATTAATTGATTCAAGAGAGAAATTGAAAGAAAAAAACCCAACATTTCACAAAAAAATTCAAAACAAAAACTCAAAAACAAAAGAAAATGGATCAAATATAAAATAGAAAAAAACAAGAAAAATAGCATTTCAATGTTAAAGGATGAAATTGAAAATAAAGGCCTCAAAACCAAAAAAAAATAGTAATATTAAAGAATGAGGACCAAACGTTGAACAAAAAAAATAGGGGTGGGGGGGGGGGATATTCATTAATTCAAGGGTAAAATTAAAAAGAAAATCAAACATTTCTAAAAGAAATCAAAAGAAAAACCTGAAGTCAAAAGAATGAGGATCAAATTTGAAACTAAAAGAAAATAAAAGGATAAATAATATTTCAATAAAGGATGAAATTAAAAAAAAATTTATAAAATAAATTAAGATAAAAATCATACAATCAAAAATAAAAAAAACTGAATTAAATATTAAGATAAAATTCATGGATTTTCTGATGGATATTTTTCAGGGAAAAGAGGAAGAAAAAGTGAAGAAAGAAAGAAAAAATAGTAACATAAAATATTGTATTTTAACCCGAAATAAGAAATTTAATTCACACATAAACTACATCTCTTGCCATCTAATGTCCCGACAAAAGAAATATTACCAGCCTGGAAATGGAGGGCATAAACATACACGGATCATTGACCATGAGCCATAAATCATTGACCATGGGTTATGGGTGTTTTCCGACTAAATTAATTGATAATATAGTAATAATTGTTTTTAAAAGTGTTTTTTATTTAAAAATAATATATTTTTTATTTTTTAAAATTTATTTTTAACAATAACATATTTAAACAATGTAGAAACACCAAAATAAATTTTTGAAGCAAATAAAAATATAAAAAAAATGTTTTTTTTGTGAAACACAAAAGGCAAGAAAGTTCTAATTCACGTGCAGTTTATATTCTGAATGCATAGGTTAACGGAGGACAAGAAGCTGCTATCCCTTCTGTTAATGTCGGTGCTGTAAGAACTCAAGAGTCTCTTTTGGATAAATATTCACTATCATAATATTAGGTCCAGACGAGCAACTTGGAGGAATGCTTAACTGGAAATCTAAGCAAGAACGGGGCCGTATCATATGTTCAAACCTCAGTGGAAGGTGCCGACGCGTACAGATAGTTAACCGTGAGGTGAGTGTGATACTAGTGAGCTAGGCCAGTGAGAGTTGTTGGCATGTCACATGGCCACATCGCTATCTCACGTGGCACCTTCCAGCAAAGCTCCTTCCCACCATTTTTGTCCGGGTTGTCCCCTTCTGCTAATTCAAGGTTGATTCATCAACAAGCATCCGATCTCTACTTTAATATCTTATTTGAGTCAGCAACAACTTTTAATCAGAGAGTTTAACCGATAATCATTATGCTTAATTAATAAATGCTGTTGGCAAATGGCAATTATCCTTTCCTCTGTGAACAGACATAAAGATCCCACAGAAATGAACAAACCCTGCTAATCAACAGCTGATCATTTTGCAGGTAAAATGACCATCGTGCACCCAGTCCCATAGGTTGGGAAAAGAGTTATGGGTATTTTTGCATTGTGTGAGGTGTGAGTGGAACTGTATTTTATTCTATATACGGTTTTAAGAATATTTAGTTAATTAATACTGATTAAAGTTATTTATAATATTTTTTTGTCATTTTTTTTATTCTCAATTTAATTATTTCATATTAAATTAACTTGAGATTAGATTTAATTTTTTTCTATACAAGGCCCTCGCGGTGTTAATAATAGATTTTAATGTTGAATTAATGTTTAATTTGACAAAATAAAATTTAATTTTATTAATTGAAACCAATTACAATTTTAGTAACCTAATTTAAAACTAAAACAAATATTTTAAATTTTTTTTATAGAGAATAATATCTTTGTCTTAGTTTTTTAACTCAATCTTTGACTATAATTAAAAAAAATTATCATAATTTATTAACATATATCTCTTAATTTATTTTATTATAAATTTTTTAGTTTGTAGTTAAAAAAAATTTAAATATCATAAAAAAAAAACATTAACAGCACTCACGTTTTTTTTTACGCCGGGAAAAAAAAAACTCCATCATGTGGTGTAACACGTGGAATCAGACTAATTTAAATAATGAGGAGTGAAAGAAAATAATTGTCAGTAAAGTTAAAAATCACATTTATAAATGATAAATTGTTATTTTGTTAGGTGTTACTTCCACGTTATCTACGAAATTGGAGAGAAAGGTTTACGTGGGCCATTGCAGATTTTTTATCTCCCTTCATTTTCTTTCCCCACACTCTCTTTTATATTCCCCAACAACAGAAAATATCTTGAAAATTGCATTTCCCCCCTCCTCATTTTATTGCCCTCCACTTTCGACCCTTTCCAGACACTCTTGAGTCTTGACTATTGATTCGTTGAGAGGGGAAAAAAACACGTGATCAAATAATAGGGATGGCAACGGTTATCTATAGATTAGATTCTTTATATGTATACATTTTCTATTATTTATAACATAAAAAAACTTAGATATTTATATAATACTCGTTGAGTTTCTTGCATCAGCATGGAAATCCATTGCAGCAGTACTGTATATATATATACGAGTTTGTGTATAAAATGTAAAAGGTTGCCTTTTAAAAACACACCATAAATACAATACCTTTAAAAAAAAAAATGGTTAAACTTGTATTCAATGGTTTTTTTTTTTTTTTTGTCTTTTCAAATTGTTTTCTTTTTTATGACAAATAAGCTCATAGAGGTTACTTGGTCTTTTGCTTAAAATGAATCTTATAAAAACAAATAAAATTTGTTATTGTGTGCAATATACCGTTAGCGAGTGGGTAGTGCATGTATCGTTATTCACTTTCAATCATTGCCTTTCAGGATAATATTGAAAACGCCTTGCCATTCTTTTCACATTGGTGCCAGGCATGTAGATGGCGGTGTGGTGGATGAGCTCCAGTGAACTTTTTTCTTTTCTTTTTTTTTTCTTGTCATTGCCAAAATATAAAGGTGTTGTTTAATTTGTTTTAAATTTGATCATTGTTTTTTATTAATATTTGTTTTGTTTTGTATTTTTTATTGACCGTTTTATTCCATTTCGCTCCTCATCATTTAGTTTCATTTAATTTTTATATAAGATTCGATTCTCATTTTTCTAATTGCTATTTTTTTATCATTTTTCTAATTGATTTTTTTCAATCTCGTCCCGTAACATTTGATTTTAAATTATTTGTATATAAAATCTAACCCCTATTTTTTTAATTGTTATTTAGTTTGTTTTTCATCATTTTTTTATTGTGTTTTTTTTTTCAATTTCATCCCTCAATATTTTGATGATTTAAATTTTTGCTTTGTTATTTTTTAGGGTTTGCTTTTTATGGTGTTAGTCTAGGGCTCAAGACCCGAGTCATGGGTTTTAAAGGTTAACACATGTTGATTTTTTTTTGTCCTTTATTTTTTAAAAATTTTATTTTTCAAGATTTAATATATAAGGAACTAGTCTTCGTGTTTTTTTTGTCATTTTCATGGAGTTATCCCAATCATGTGATCATTATCATAATATTAGTTAGTTAACTTGGATTTTTTTTGTTACTTTTTTTAATTATTAACTTTTCAATCTCGCCCTTTAACATTAAATTATTTGGTAATTGAATTTCATAATTTTTTTAGCATACTTTTAATAAGACAACCTCGATATTATAACTAGATCATAGATTCATGCTAACCTGAATGTGCTGAAGTTATATTTTTCTATTATTTTTTTCATAGATAATTTTCTTATAAATTTTCTTATTATCATTATATTTTTTTTATTTATATTATTTAAATGATAAAATTCATCAAACATAAGTGAATAACTCAATTCTTACTCGCAGCTTAGCACGGACCGTATCCAGTCACTATCAAACGGCATCTAACGGGCCAAAAGAAAAAGAGAGGGAAACAATCATAGCCGTCCGATCACACAGCCTGGCCCCGACCTTCTTCTTATGTACGCACGGATTTTACCATCTCTGCACTCCACTCTTCACCCGGTCCCTCTCACTTGCTAGATCGAGGCTAACTCTCACTCGATCGCCGGAATCCTCGCCGGAAACGCCTCCCTGTCACACTGGTTTCCGATTTCTCAACGGTGAGTTTTCATTTCCAGATCTGATTCCTCTCTCATTTCAAGTCCGTCTGGATACCGAGAAAGAACATAGAGAAACCGCAAAAAGCTGAATTCATTCTGTTTTATCTTTCCGATTTGAACTTGTGGATTCAATGCTTTGTTTTCTTAGTTGTCGCGGCTTTCATTTGGTTGCATTTTCTCATAAACCAAACAGGCTGGATCGGTGACAACACACTGTTTTAAGCTACTAGTGTGTTTATCTACGCTATTTTTAGTAATTTAATTGTTCTTTGCCAACAGTATCTTCTCCTTCGAGGATGTGAAATTTGTTTCGAATTTCGCCTGCTGTTTTTTTTTTTTTTTTAACTCAAAATCGTACTTTTAAATAGAGTCTCGGATCTGATGTCTCTGTGCAAAATTATTATTTTTTTCGAGAGTGCTTAATATTTTTTACCCGGCTTGCCTTTTTTATTTCTGCAGAAATATAACATAAAAAATGAGAGAAATCCTTCACGTTCAAGGAGGACAGTGCGGCAACCAAATCGGTTCCAAGTTCTGGGAGGTTGTTTGCGCTGAGCATGGAATTGATCCTACTGGAAAATACACTGGATCCTCTGACCTTCAATTGGAGCGTGTCAATGTTTATTACAATGAGGCCTCGTGCGGGCGATTTGTCCCTCGCGCTGTGCTTATGGATCTTGAGCCTGGTACTATGGACAGTGTGAGGACTGGTCCCTATGGCCAGATCTTTAGGCCTGATAACTTTGTGTTTGGACAGTCTGGCGCTGGAAATAACTGGGCCAAGGGTCATTACACGGAGGGTGCGGAGTTGATTGATTCGGTTCTTGATGTTGTGAGGAAGGAAGCAGAGAATTGTGATTGTCTTCAAGGTATAATTCATGTCTTGCATTATTTTTTTATTCATTTTTTTTTTATTTTTAAAATTTTCGAATAGTTATTAATGAATTTTCTTTATTACGTGTAGGATTTCAAGTTTGCCACTCACTCGGTGGAGGAACTGGTTCTGGGATGGGGACTCTTTTGATTTCTAAGATCAGAGAGGAATACCCTGATAGAATGATGCTCACTTTCTCTGTGTTCCCATCACCCAAGGTTTCTGATACTGTTGTTGAGCCATACAACGCCACTCTCTCAGTTCATCAGTTGGTTGAGAACGCTGATGAATGTATGGTGCTTGACAATGAGGCCTTGTATGATATCTGCTTCAGGACTCTCAAGTTGACTACTCCTAGCTGTAAGTGCATTTTGGTCTTAAAACTAGCTTTATGTGTTTGTTACACAAATTTAGTAGCATGCTTGTTTTGGTGCCTAACACATTCGGATTTTGGTGATCCAATTCTGATGAAGCCATAATTTGTTTTCATAAACTTGCATTAGGCTGGGATTGGTGGGTTCGGGTTTTGTTATCTGATTGTCTGAAATATATATCTTTATCAAGACTGAGATGGATTTGCATGGTTTAATTATGTGTCCCTGTTCCTTTCTGCTGAACACCTGGTCTACACTGCTTGGTCATGTATAATAGCATTTATGTATTAGCTTGTACGCTTCCTCACTTCCCTTGTCGTTTGTTTATATTCTCCACTTGCTTACAAGGCGGCCTAGTTTAGTTGCTTTGATGTTCTGAAGTGTTGATTTCTTCTGCAGTTTTCCTCTTGCTTTGACAGTTTCTTAATTACGAATTTTGGCTTTTTGCAAGCTGTATCTTACTCTCTCTATCTGCTTGTTATAATGTACCTTATAAAATGTGGTCGTGCCCCTTATTTTGGTTGGAAGTGTGGTAGATGTTGCTTTTCAAAATGATTTTTGCTTTAGATGAGATTTTAAAAAATGCTTGAATAACTTTGGGTTGTTGACAATTGTTGCAGTTGGTGACCTCAATCATCTGATTTCTGCAACAATGAGTGGTGTCACCTGCTGCCTCAGGTTTCCTGGGCAGCTTAACTCTGATCTTAGGAAGCTTGCAGTGAACCTCATCCCCTTCCCCCGCCTGCACTTCTTCATGGTTGGATTTGCTCCTCTGACTTCACGTGGTTCTCAGCAGTACCGGGCACTAACTGTCCCAGAACTCACCCAGCAGATGTGGGATTCCAAGAACATGATGTGCGCTGCAGACCCACGCCACGGTCGCTATCTGACTGCCTCTGCCATGTTCAGGGGTAAGATGAGCACTAAAGAAGTTGATGAACAGATGATCAATGTCCAAAACAAGAATTCCTCCTACTTTGTGGAGTGGATTCCAAACAATGTCAAGTCCAGTGTGTGTGATATTCCTCCAATAGGGCTTGCAATGGCATCCACCTTCATCGGAAACTCAACCTCCATCCAGGAGATGTTCAGGCGTGTGAGCGAGCAATTCACAGCTATGTTCAGGAGGAAGGCTTTCTTGCACTGGTACACCGGGGAAGGCATGGATGAAATGGAGTTCACCGAGGCTGAAAGCAACATGAATGACCTCGTGTCTGAATATCAGCAATACCAGGATGCAACTGCTGAGGATGATATTGACTACGAGGATGAGGAGGAAGAAGAGGCTGCTGAGATGTAAAGAAGTGTGAACGATCCGGCTACCGATTTTGCAGTCTTGCTGCATAAATGTGTGTACTCTTTTAATTGGTCATGGGTGAATTTCCGGTTTCCAAGGGAGAGTAGAGTATGGATTGTAGAGTTGGAAAAGTGCTTGTTTTTCCTTCTAGTTGTAATAGTTGTTAAATATAACGTGGTTGATATGGGTTGTGCTGTGTTACTATTCATATTTGTTTCTGAATTCTCGCGTTACTCTTGCTTCTAGTTCTAGCAGTCGTCGAAAATAGAACCACATGATTGTTTAGGCAGTGTTGATGGTAGAGGACGCAGGACAGGTAAGATGACACTGTTACAGCCAAGAAAGCTATTCAGGCTAGTATTTTGAAAAAAACTGTCGTAATGTGAAAATAAATCCTCACTAAATGAGTCCGAAACAATTAAGAAGCTGACGAAACCAACGGTTAATTAATTAGTGGAGCACGTATTTCATGGTCTCATAAAAAAAAAGATGATGGAAGACATCTACCGCTGCTAAAATGCCGATGCAAATTCTTTAGTTGAAAATTGGAGAAGGAAAAGACACGAAGGGAGTGCAAAGGAAACGGCATAAATCCAAGGCAAATGTTTCTGGACAAAATATTGTGCACGGAAATAAAATGGTCAACGCAGCACAGCAGGATCCTGTAGGAGAGACTCCATGTGAATCAACGTGTTTCCTTGGCAGTAGTTCTTTAGCATTTTATCAGCTATATAATAGCCTGGAAGAACAAGAGAGAATAATACCCTCACAGCTAGCATCAGACCATACAAGTTACACCAGATTTCGGTCCTTTTGGCTTAACATGTGAGTCTGCAACTCTATATATATTCAAAGGTACCTGTCAAGTGTCCCCACCAGACTCTATTTTCTTCTCGTCTGTTTCCTCAATTATTAAGCATTACTCTACTATAAAAGTGTGTGTTGTTCAGCATGCAGGGCTCCACTGTTTATCTTTCACGTATTAGTATAGATGAGTTGGGTAAAATTTTATATTTTTTTAATTTGATTCTTAATTTTTTTTTCAACCATTTAGTTTTAATTATAAATCAATTGATTTTGATTTTTTATTTAAAAAAATCAAAATAAAAAAGATACAAAATATGAATGATATGCTATAAATTTCGTAAAAGATACATTTTGGTCCTTAAACTTTAAAAATCATGAAGATTATACAATTTCAGTACCTTAATATATTTTCAATTTAATTTTGGTATAAAAGTTCATTTTCGTTATTTTTTAATTCCTAGTTGAGAGAGGAGAGAGAGATGTTGCTAGATTTCAGAGGTCGAGAGAAAAAAATATTATTGACACTAATTTAGGCCACCAAAACAAACGATATTTGTGTCAAGTGATTTCATTTGATGAGGAGAGCTCATATTAGATGTTTTTTTTTTTTACCTTTAAAGTTTGTGAAAAAATAGATTCGAACTCGGGTTGATTTCAGTTCTTGGAATGATTTTTTGAGGTCGTAAATAGATTTATCATGATTTCTACGGTGCTTTATACGTGTTTTGACTAAAAAACAAGATAAAAAATGGGTTTTTGGGTAAATAAACTTAAGCCTTGATTTTCGGTCATCATAGTAACTGAAATGTAGGCAAATCAAACGATATGTTGTCTAATTTTTTTTTTTTCAGAAAAAATTGGGCCAGACAACATCCATCCCAGTTGTAAACATAAAAGATTAAGGGCCCAGTCGTGCGGGCCTAACAAAATGGGCCAGGGGGCTGGCCTGGCCTTTGGCCTTTGCTTCTTTTTTTTTTCTTCATCTATTTTTATTTTTTTTATATTAATGATTTTTTCTCTATTTTTTTAATTTATATATAAATTAGTATCCCTTATCTCTTTTATTTTGTTTGAAGAGCCTTTTTAAAACGGTGATTATTTTTTTAGTGATGCATTTAATTTCAAAGAGTTTTTGTGATTCATCTATACTTTTTTTATTTTTTGTATAGATGAATTTTATTTTTGAAAACAAAAAAAATTATTTTTAGATAATATTTCTAACATGTGCAGCCTTGCATGATGTTTTTTTTTCCATTTTATTTTTTTCGATCAATTTAATTTGTGTGTCTATTTCTATTATTGTTTGCTTAAATAAAAAAATTATTTTAATAAACAAATTAGCAAACACAATCAGTTAAATGTCTTATCTTTCAAAATTAAATAATTCGATCTACATTTGTCTTGATCAATTTAATTTGTGTGTCTATTTCTATCATTGTTTGCTTAAATAAAAAAATTATTTTAATAAAAAAATTATCCAACACAACCGGTTAAATGTCATGTCTTTCGATATTAAATATCTTGATTTATATTATTAGTGTCTTGATTTTTCAAGTTTTATTTTTATGTATCGTTAATTACTTTTTTATTTATTTATTCCCACACATTGTTCAAGAATTATTTAATTACACTGCATAAAATTCTTAATTTGAGCATAAATTTTTCAAACTACAGAAAAATATTGAAAAAACCTTCATATCAAATCTTTTTTAAAAAATAAAAATATCTGAGTCTCAACATTGCTGCGCTAGTCCCATAACTAGTGTATCCTAAATCCTGTACAAGTTTTTGAAATCAAGATATTAAATGATATTAAATAAAAATAAAAAATGTTCTGAGACTAGTTTGCCAAAAATTAGGGAGATGTAGATAGAGAACTAATTCAGGAAACATGAATTACCCATATAATTAAATGACAAAAGCCAGAAAGCCACAATGGAGATCCATTGGTGATTTAATAACCATCATACTGTTTTACTTGGAAGAATCAATCAATAAAGAACAGAAAACTGAAGATAAATATGTAACAACAAATGGTTTTGTGTATTACCCAAAATCCAGGATTTGTCGGCTTTGCACTCTCTAACTCTGGCAGCATCTTGTTAGCATCTCTCTTCCCATTGCATGTCGAGAAGATTTTAAGATTTGAGGAGGAAGTAAAGGCAAATAGGCAGGCTTTGAAGATTGAAGAGATTAGGTTTTCAGTGATTCTATTTTTATGTTGCAAATGGTTTGATAAATTGACGATAAAAAGCTAAAACGGTGACCTTTTTATATATATATATATAGCTGAGTCTAGTTTGGGTTTACCTGGGTTAGTCGGGTCCCAGGTTGACCGGGTTTGGCTGGGCCAAATTCCCGAATGGTTTTCTCTTAAACCCGGTCTGGTTCAAGCTCCCGGTCAGCCACGTCCCGGGTCGACCTGCAAAGCTGGGTTTTAAAACTATGTTTTTTAGTCCCTGATTGAGAGAAGAGAGAGAGGTCGCCATAATCTGGCGGTAAAGAGAGAAAAATATTATTGACACCGATTTAGGTTACCAAAACGGATTATATTTGTGTCAAATAGTTCCATTTGATGAGAGGAGTTTATATTCAGTGTTTTTTTACCTTTAAAATTTGTGAAAAAATATATTCCAGCTCTGGTTGATTTTTAGATTATTGTTGATTTCAGTTCTTAGAGTGGTTTTTTTAGGTTACAGTAGATTTATCATAATTTCTATGGTGCTTTATGTGTGTTTTGGCTAAAAAACGAGTTGAAAAACAGGTTTTTGGGTAAAAAAGCTTAAATCCTAATTTTTCAGCCACCATAGTGGTTGAAATTTAGACAAATCAGATGATGTGTTGTCTGGATTTTTTTCAGAAAAATTTGGTGCAAACAACATGGTGTCCATCCTAATTGCAAACATAAAAAATTAAGGGCCCATTCACGCGGGCCCTGGCAAAAAGGGCAGAGGATTGGCCTGGTTTGTTCTATTTTTTTAATTTATATTTAAATTAGTACCCCTTATCTCTTTTATTTTATTTGGAGAGTCTTGTTCAAACCACAATTATTTTTTTAGTTATACATTTAATTTCAAGGAGTTTTTGTGTTTCATCTATAATTTTTTTTTTATCTTTTGTATGGATGAAATTTATTTTAAAAAATAAAAAAATTATTTTCAGATACTGTTTTTAACATGTGCAGTTTTGCATGATATTTTTTCTCATTTTATTTTATTTGATCAATTTAATTGTGTCTTTATTTCTATTGTTGTTAGCTTAAATAAAAAAATTTAGCAAACACAACCGGTTAAATATTCTGTCTTTCTAAATTAAATATCTTGATCTATACTTATTTCTCGATTTTTCAAGTTTTATTTTTAGGTATCGTTAATAACTTTTTATTTATTTATTCACACAAATAGTTTTTAATTTATTTAATTATATGTATACATAAAATTCTAGCTTAGATTTTTAAAATTAGAGAAAAATATTGAAAAAACCTATATATACAATCTCTTTATAGAAAACAAAAATATGTTACCCGTTACAAAGCGCGGTTACCGAACATAGCTATAACTATACGTATCCTAAATTATTTTAATAAACAAATTAGCAAACACAATCAGTTAAATGTCTTATCTTTCAAAATTAAATAATTCGATCTACATTTGTCTTGATCAATTTAATTTGTGTGTCTATTTCTATCATTGTTTGCTTAAATAAAAAAATTATTTTAATAAAAAAATTATCCAACACAACCGATTAAATGTCATGTCTTTTGATATTAAATATCTTGATTTATATTATTAGTGTCTTGATTTTTCAAGTTTTATTTTTATGTATCGTTAATTACTTTTTTATTTATTTATTCACAAACATAGTTCAAGAATTATTTAATTACATTGCATAAAATTCTTAATTTGAGCATAAATTTTTCAAACTACAGAAAAATATTGAAAAAACCTTCATATCAAATCTTTTAATGAAAATAAAAATATCCAAGTCACAACATTGCTGCGCTAGTCTCATAACTAGTGTATCCTAAATCCTGTCCAAGTTTTTGAAATCAAGATATTAAATGATATTAAATAAAAATAAAAAATGTTCTGAGACTAGTTTGCCAAAAATTAGGGAGATGTAGATAGAGAACTAATTCAGGAAACATGAATTACCCATATAATTAAATGACAAAAGCCAGAAAGCCACAACGGAGATCCATTGGTGATTTAATAACCATCATACTGTTTTACTTTGAAGAATCAATCAATAAAGAATAGAAAACTGAAGATAAATATGTAACAACAAATGGTTTTGTGTATTACTCAAAATCCAGGATTTGTCGGCTTTGCACTCTCTAACTCTGGCAGCATCTTGTTAGCATCTCTCTTCCCATTGCATGTCGAGAAGATTTTAAAATTTGAGGAGGAAGTAAAGGCAAATGGTTTTTAGTGATTTTATTTTTATGTTGCAAATGGTTTGAAAAATTGACGGTAAAAAGCTAAAACGATGACCTTTTATATATATATATATATATAGCCGAGTCTAGTTTGGGTTTACCTGGGTTAGTCGGGTCCCAGGTTGACCGGGTTTGGCTGGGCCAAATTCCCGAATGGTTTTTTCTTAAACCTGGTCTGGTTCAAGCTCCCGGTCAGCCACGTCCCGGGTCGACCTGCAAGGCCAGGTTTTAAAACTATGTTTTTTAGTCCCTGATTGAGAGGAGAGAGAGGTCGCCATAATCTGGCGGTAAAGAGAAAAATATTATTGACACCGATTTAGGCTACCAAAACGGATTATATTTGTGTCAAATAGTTCCATTTGATGAGAGGAGTTTATATTCAGTGTTTTTTTACCTTTAAAATTCGTGAAAAAATATATTCCAGCTCTGGTTGATTTTTAGATTATTGTTGATTTCAGTTCTTGGAGTGGTTTTTTTAGGTTACAGATAGATTTATCATAATTTCTATGGTGCTTTATGTGTGTTTTGGCTAAAAAACGAATTGAAAATCAGGTTTTTGGGTAAAAAAGCTTAAACCCTGATTTTTCAGCCACCATAATAGTTGAAATTTAGGCAAATCAGATGATGTGCTGTCTGAATTTTTTTCAGAAAAATTTGGTGCAAATGACATGGTGTCCATCCTAATTGCAAACATAAAAAATTAAGGGCTCATTCACGCGGGCCCTGGCAAAAAGGGCAGAGGATTGGCCTAGTTTGTTCTATTTTTTTAATTTATATTTAAATTAGTACCCTTTATCTCTTTTATTTTATTTGGAGAGTCTTGTTCAAACCACAATCATTTTTCTAGTTATACATTTAATTTCAAGGAGTTTTTGTGTTTCATCTATAATTTTCTTTTATCTTTTGTATGGATGAAATTTATTTTTAAAAATAAAAAAATTATTTTCAGGTACTGTTTTTAACATGTGCAGTTTTGCATGAAATTTTTTTCTCATTTTATTTCATTTGATCAATTTAATTGTGTCTTTATTTCTATTGTTGTTAGCTTAAATAAAAAAATTTAGCAAACACAACCAAATATTCTGTCTTTCTAAATTAAATATCTTGATCTATACTTATTTCTCGATTTTTCAAGTTTTACTTTTAGGTATCGTTAATGACTTTTTATTTATTTGTTCACACAAATAGTTTTTAATTTATTTAATTATATGTATACATAAAATTCTTGATTTGAGCTTAGATTTTTAAAATTAGAGAAAAATATTGAAAAAACCTATATATACAATCTCTTTATAGAAAACAAAAATATGTTACCCGTTACAAAGCGCGGTTACCTAACATAGCTATAACTATACGTATCCTAAATCCTGTCCAATTTTTTGAAATCCAGATGGGGGATGATGCCAATTACTTATTCCCTTTCAACGAGGCGCTGATTTAAGATTTGAATTCTTTAAAATTAGTCAAAGAAAGAACACAAACACACCCTCCCCCCCTAATTGCACAGTCCATACTCCATCTTTTAAGACTAATTCATTCTTACAATGTAGGGAAGGATGCCGGCAAAAAAGTGCATAAACCCAGGTGGCTATGCAATTTCAAGTTTAATCTATACATTATCCGCCCCCTTATCTCGGTGTTTAATTCGTGTCGATGCTCTTGGCTGAAAACGTCGTCTAAAATCAAGGAAGCGAGAAAACAATCTCGGAACCAAACAGTGCCATTTCCCAATCGGACCGCCCTGTAGAGGGTCCGCTTTTGGATAAAAAATCACTCTCACATTCAGAGACCTAAGCGATGGCAGCATGCTTGGCTCTAAATCTAAGCAAGGAATCAGTTTTCATTAATGGCGAGGATTAGTGGAGGAGGGAGGGTGTGTTAATGAAGCTGCTTTAGGTACAGAGTCTGGATCCCGTGATTATGATGTTGAATCCATAGGAGATAAGGAGGAGAGTAGCTGACAGTTCACATGGGAACATCTTCGCCTCATGTGGCCCTTCTAGCAAAGCTCTTTCCCACCTTTTTTTTATTTGTCCTTTTTTGCCATTTGAAGAAAGATGCTTCTCTCCTCTAATCCCGTTCCGTTCCGTTACTTAAACTTAACGGTGATTCTTAATCAATGCAAATGGCAACAGTACCTTCTTCTGATAATAAAATACGTGAAAGGCCCATCGCGCTCCCAAGAACTCATCATTCAACTTTTTACCCTGTTGATATCTTCATGCCAAAATTATTAAAAACAAAAAATAATAATTTTAGATAAAAAATTAATTTTTTTTCAAAAAAACTATTGATAACCACTTTTCTATTCCCCATCTGTAAATGTGATTCCATTTGAGTCCCCAAAAGTTAAAAATTAAGCAATGCTGTCCTCGAATTTGTGTCCTCTATTTGTTTTCATTCTACCTTATTTCTTGCCTTCTCGTATCTTGTTCCCCGATAATATGGTGTTAAAATCCGGCCCAGCCTGACCGATCGATTTGAGATCCAGCTAACCCAGGGCTGGAATTAAGCCGGGTTGAAAAAAAATAAAGAAAGAAAAAATCCTGTGTGACTTGGCAAGATCCGGTCAAAAACCCGGTTGCAACCCGTTGAATTTTTTTTTACTAAAACAACGTCATTTTGTTTTTTTTTTTAAATTAACCCGGACAACTCGGTGACCCAGTCAAAACCCAGAACCCGGGCCTTGAACCGGGCCGGGTCTAAAAAGTATGCCAGATAGAGCGGCTTAGGCACCTAATTGCAATCATCTGCAAGTTGGGACACCAGTTTGTAATTTTCCCAAGAATAAAATAAGCACAAGATCTGTCGTTTCAACAGGTCATTATTAGTCCATTAAACCCATTTTTCAAATATCAAATATCATTGCCCTGTCAATTCAAAACCAACATCTACACCGTTGAACATTACGATCCAACGGCATCCAACGGACTAAAACAAAAGGAGAGGGAAACCACGACAGCCGTCCGATCCACACACCTCCACCCCTATTTTCCTCCTTTATATAACTACTCATTCACTCCATTTTCAAACCAAATTATTACTTCCCTCCTCCATCACTCCCTTTGATCGAGCCTCTCTAACGCTCGATCTCTGAAAACCTCACCGGAGACACCGCATATTTAAATCCGGTCACCGATTTCGTAACGGTGAGTTTTCGATTTCTAGATCTGATCTCTTCTTCCATTATCGAACCTGTCTTGATGCCGAGAAAACATAAGAAAACAAGTTAATATCTATTTTGTTGATGAATAATTATTGAATCTTATTTTTCTGAGTGAATTACTTTGTTTATGCAGTCTCATTGCACTTTCTGTTTTTTTGCATTTTCTCTGCAGCCAAACAGGCTGGATCTGTAATTATTCTGTTTAGACTTTTTGTTAATCTTCGATCAAAAGCTTTATTTAGTCACTTAATTAATTATTTATTAAGATATAATTGTCTAGTGAAATTTACTTACGTTTTAGATCTGTTCTCCATGTTTTAAATTATAATTTCTCTTATGCTTTACCTAGTTTTTCTCTTACCATTAATTTAATCATATTTTTTCTCAACTTGCAGAGATAAAAAATGAGAGAAATCCTTCACATTCAAGGAGGACAGTGCGGTAACCAAATCGGCTCCAAGTTCTGGGAGGTTGTTTGCGCTGAGCATGGAATTGATCCCACTGGAAAATACACTGGATCCTCTGACCTTCAACTGGAGCGCGTCAATGTTTATTACAATGAGGCCTCATGCGGACGATTTGTCCCTCGCGCTGTGCTTATGGATCTTGAGCCTGGTACTATGGACAGTGTGAGGACTGGTCCCTATGGCCAGATCTTTAGGCCTGATAACTTTGTGTTTGGACAGTCTGGCGCTGGAAATAACTGGGCCAAGGGTCATTATACCGAGGGTGCGGAGTTGATTGATTCGGTTCTTGATGTTGTGAGGAAGGAGGCGGAGAACTGTGACTGTCTTCAAGGTATATGTTGTTGTGTGCGATGAATGGTTGTTGTTCGGAAAATTTGATTTTTAAAATTTTCGAGTAGTTATTAATGAATTTTCTTTATTACGTGTAGGATTTCAAGTTTGCCACTCACTCGGTGGAGGAACTGGTTCTGGGATGGGGACTCTTTTGATTTCTAAGATCAGAGAGGAATACCCTGATAGAATGATGCTCACTTTCTCTGTGTTCCCATCACCTAAGGTTTCTGATACTGTTGTTGAGCCATACAACGCCACTCTCTCAGTTCATCAGTTGGTTGAGAATGCTGACGAGTGTATGGTGCTGGATAATGAGGCCTTGTATGATATCTGCTTCAGGACTCTCAAGTTGACTACTCCTAGCTGTAAGTGCATCTTTGGCGTTTATCTAAAGATATTATTTATACTCTTTTTTCTGTGAAAAAGGTTGTTATTGGATTTTCTGAAAACTTTTGCACAAATTTAGTATTATGCTTGTTGGAGGAAACATGCACGTTTAGATTATTGTCAAGTAACTCATAATGGAAGTTTGGATTCTATGTCAATATGCTCTCCTGGGCAAGGGTTTGGGGGTGGGGTTTTGTTATCTGATTATGTGAAATGTGTATGTTATTGAAGCAATGAAAATAAGAAAGTGGATTAAAGTTCCGGTATGATCATTTATTGTCTGATTTTCTTTGCTCTCAAGCCCTTGGTGCAATATCTTGGGCAACGGGCACTTTCTCATTTTCTTTGGTGCTCGGCTTTATTTTTCACTTTTTGTCCGTGCCTTTGTCAGGTCTCTGTTGTATTTATGTTTTGTAGCGGTTCACTGCTTCCCGCATTTATGTTAGTTGCTTACTTTATATCTTTCAGCTGGGAAGCTTTATCTTACAATTCATGTCTTCTTGAATGAGGGGATGTAGGCTCATGTTGCTGGATCTCACATGAATCTTCTCAGATGTTATTCTCTAGGAGCTAAGCATTTGCTTGGTTGATATTTGGAAGCGCCAAATGTTAGGTGGCAGCTTTTTATGACATTACCGAGTCTGAGATAATTTGATTAAGACATTATGACACTGATGTAACCTTGAAAAGAGAAGTTTTAGGGTTTTTATGCATGGGATTTTGTTTGTTTGTTCACCACTAGCTCTGTTTTTTTTTTTTTTTTTCTTTTCCCTGTGGCGTTGATGTGGTCTTTTGACATGAGGATTGTTTGTGTTTTTCAACTGCTTGTCTTTGCATCCTTTCTGCATCACAACAATGATTTAAATGCTGGATTGACATTGAATTATTGATTTTTGTGACAGTTGGTGACCTGAACCATCTGATCTCTGCAACAATGAGTGGGGTTACCTGCTGCCTCAGGTTCCCTGGCCAGCTCAATTCTGATCTTAGGAAGCTTGCTGTGAACCTTATCCCCTTCCCCCGCCTGCACTTCTTTATGGTTGGATTTGCTCCTCTGACCTCTCGTGGCTCTCAGCAGTACAGGTCACTAACTGTCCCAGAACTCACCCAGCAGATGTGGGATTCCAAGAACATGATGTGCGCTGCAGACCCACGCCACGGTCGCTATCTGACTGCCTCTGCCATGTTCAGGGGTAAGATGAGCACTAAAGAAGTTGATGAACAAATGATGAATGTCCAAAACAAGAATTCCTCCTACTTTGTGGAGTGGATTCCAAACAATGTCAAGTCCAGTGTGTGTGATATTCCTCCAATAGGGCTTGCAATGGCATCCACCTTCATCGGAAACTCAACCTCCATCCAGGAGATGTTCAGGCGTGTGAGCGAGCAATTCACAGCTATGTTCAGGAGGAAGGCTTTCTTGCACTGGTACACCGGGGAAGGCATGGATGAGATGGAGTTCACCGAGGCTGAAAGCAACATGAATGATCTCGTGTCTGAATATCAACAATACCAGGATGCAACCGTTGATGAAGAACTTGAGTACGAGGATGAGGAGGAGGAAGAGGCTGCCTAGATGTAATGAGTTGTGCGAGGTCTATCTTCTGCTGCCTGCTATTTTTCATACATTTTTA
The DNA here is from genome assembly GCA_007827005.2 of Populus simonii. Lineage (NCBI taxonomy): Eukaryota > Viridiplantae > Streptophyta > Magnoliopsida > Malpighiales > Salicaceae > Populus > Populus simonii. The sequence continues at coordinate 6,729,426 of CM017470.2, read as the reverse complement.
CCGCTTTAAGTTCCGCGTGGTGATTTTCACTGTCTGAGCAGTTTGAGTAGTAAGTAGGGTTGGAAAATTGCCTATATTCTTACTTTCCCAGTTCTACAAGTTAAATATTAAGCCATGTGGCTGGTGTGAAAAGTTTTGTATTGTTCATGTTTCAATTCTTGCTTTAAATGCTATTTCTTCTATTCCTATAATCAATCTTTAAAAAATAAAAAACTATCCATCCACAAAAGTAACGGAATGATTATCACCCGAAAGACCACAGAGATTTTATCCTTTTACTTTTACTCTTGTTTTTCTGTCTCTCTCTCTCTCTCCTGGTTATGCATAGCGGTAAACTAGGGGTTGCTATCAAATGTTTCTACTGCTTATAATGCCAAACCCAGCAGAGTTCAGATCCCGAACCAAGCGCCGATCCACAGGAGACTGACAAAGTAGGCGGGACCCTTATGGCAGAACTCGAAAAATTGAAAAACATAAATGCTGTCACAAATATCGTTTCCTTGCTGCCTGCTAATGAGATACGGGAGAACTTCAATTGTATATTAAAAATCTCGTGAATTTCCTAAACAAAAAATGCCTGGCCAATAAGCAGCAGAATCACTACTTAAAACAATAAAAAAAAGAAAGATGGAAATCCCTTGAAACCTGTATATGATCTGCTCTAATCATAATAATTGGTTAAGCTGACTTATCTAAATAAAACAGACAGCCCTCCTCTTCGTCTTCGTCGCATCTTCTCTCAAGTGGAAGGTCTTTGCGTGTGGATCATACTTTTATCCGATACTTGTTTTTTTGTTCTTGTTCCTGCTCCTAGGCGAAGGCAGTGCAGGCCCCAAATGCTGACAGAGAAAAGAAAAGGGGCAGTAGACATAATACTTCTCTCTATATGCTTACAAAAACAAGAATTGAAGTTGAGTAGTGCTGACAAATTGGCATCATGTAGGGGGTTAAAAAGCAAAATCTAAAACCAAGATTAATAGTTGCGCATGTAGCAGCCAGTGGGGGAGAGAGTGGAGCAGGTTCAAAAAAGGGAATCAAACCATTTTTAAGGTCTTTTCGAAGACCGACTGTGGAGGAGGAGGATAAATTTATCTTGTGGTTCTAGACTTCAGCAGTATAAATAGCAGTCCCTTAATCCTTCAAACCTTCAAAAACTAAAATACACTTGCATGTAACTTTGCAATGGTAATTGACAGTGAGCTATTCTAAATTAAACTCGTCTTTTTAGGTCTATCTCTCTCGGTCACTACTGAGTTTTGCTTGGTTTTCTACATCCAGGATGGCCTCAATACATCTAGCAGACGAAATGGCGGCTTCCGAGCTTGCACTTTTATCTTCAGTGAGGATGCTATAAGAGCTTAGAAATTAAGTTTTGGCATATAAAATAACATGAGCAATGGACTAATTTGTGTCTTTTTCTGTTTTTTTTTCCAGCTTTGGGAGCCCTGGAGAACATGGGATTTATAGCTAACACGGCAAGCTTGGTTCTATATTTTTATTATATAATGCATTTCGACATAGCCACTTCAGCAAATACGCTCACCAACTTCATGGGTTCGGTTTTCATGCTCTCTCTTGTTGGAGCCTTCATTGCTGATACTTTCTTGAACCGATTCTATACTTGCCTCTTGTTTGGAATAATGGAAGTCATGGTACGTGATTCATACATATCAAAAACCTTCTTGAATCCAGATAACCTGATCCTTTAATCTGTTTGATTTTCTTTAATCATCCACGTCTTAATCGGCAGGGTCTTGCATTGCTTACAACTCAAGCTTATTTCAAGGATTTGCAGCCTGAATTTTGTCTCAGGTCAACTTGTGTCAAAGGTGGCCAAGCAGTTATGTTATATGGATCTCTTTGTCTGTATGCACTAGGTTCAGGTGGAGTTAAGGGGGCTATTCCTGCACTAGGTGGAGACCAATTTGATCATCATCAACAGAAGAAAGGGGCGCTTGCTCGTTATTATAACTGGAACCTTCTAATTTCGACCACTGGATCAATAGTCGGAGTCACAGCTGTTGTGTGGGTTAGCATGAACAAGGGGTGGTACAAAGGTTTTTTCGTTTCAACTGTGGCTACCTTGATTGGATTCACTGTTCTTGCCCTTGGGAAGCCTTTCTACCGCATCCAGCCGCCTGGAAATAGTACTTTTGTTAGGATAGGACAGGTTTCTCTCTTCTCTAGTCGCGTGCACAGACAATGTGATTATTTCCTTGCAATTATGATTTCTTACACGGTTTGATTTTTGTAAATGACTCAGGTCATAGCGGTCACGTTCCGGAATAGGGACTTGTCTCTGCCAAAAAATCCTGATAAACTCTTCGAGATCCATGATGCGTCAAGAGATCCATCTGAAGAGAGACTTTCACATTCCAATCAATTCAGGTAAACCATTGGAAACATCCTTTATGGTCCAGCATCTTAATTTGATGGGATTATTATGGCTGTTAATTGTTTTCTTCGAAACAGATTGCTAGACAAAGCTGCTATTCTTAGAGAAGGAACGGAGCCACAGCCCTGGAAAGTTTGCACAGTGACCCAAGTTGAAGAAGTGAAGATTTTAATAAGGATGATCCCCATCATAGCCAGTACAATTTTAATGAACACAAGTATGGCACAGCTACAAACATTCTCAGTACAACAAGGGGTCACCATGGATGCACATCTTGGCACCAAAACAATCCCAACCCCATCTATTCCGGTGATTCCTCTTGTTTTCATGTCTGTCCTTATTCCCATTTATGAATTTGTTGCAGTCCCGTTTGCTCGAAAGATAACCGGCCATCCATCCGGTATAACGCAGCTTCAACGTGTCGGAGTTGGTCTTGTTCTGTCCATTCTGTCAATGGCCGTGGCAGGTTTTATTGAACTGTACAGAAAACACGAGGTCCACAAGAATCCACCAAACAAAATCAGTGTTTTTTGGCTTTCCTTCCAATATGGCATTTTTGGGATTGCAGACATGTTCACTGTTGTTGGATTGTTGGAGTTTTTCTACAAGGAAGCTCCATCAGGAATGAGATCTGTATCTACTTCTTTCACATGGTTAACATTGGCTCTGGGATACTTCACCAGCACTGTCTTTGTTGATATCATAAACTCTGTCACCAAGAGAATCACTCCAAGCAAACAAGGATGGTTACATGGGAACGACCTCAACTCCAATAATCTGAACCTCTTCTACTGGTTTTTGGCTATCCTTAACGTCATCAATTTTGTCTTCTATCTCTTCTCTGCTTCCTGGTACAAGTACAAGAGTGATGACCGAGAATCAGAGACCATAGCAAAGGCAGAGAAAGGACCGAATGGTGAGATCACTCTGGTTAAGTAGAGAACAACATTCAGTTCCTAAGGAATTGATAATTAGGTTACAATTATACATTAAAAATGATTGTCATTATTATTTTTCTGAACAGAATGTAAAGTATAAATTTACAGTTGCTTGATTAGGTGTAGTTGTTTTTTAAAATAATTTTTTATTTAAAAATATATTAAAATAATTTTGTTTTAAATAATTTTTTATATTAACATATTAAAATAATATAAATATAAAAAAAATTAATTTAAAATAAAATAAAAAATATTTAAAATTTTCAAAAATATTTAAAATTAAAATGAGAAAATATTTGTTATACATCCCTTTGATTTGATTTTTGAGGAAAAAGCTAGTTCTGGCTGGCATTTCCTTGGGCAATTAGTTAATATTAATTAATAAAAAATTACTATCCATCCTCTCAAATAAAATATTTTATTTGGATCTACTGTTTAATTTTTTTTAACTTGATGCTCAAACTTTATTTTTGTACACTTGTATTTTTTTTGGATTAAATTTAAAAATAATTAAATCAAATTTGTTGATTACTGATAAAACTAAAAAAATAAAAAATCAAGGTAGAAAAAAAGCCACAAATAAATAATGGTTTCAAAGTTCATACAAAAAATTTAATTTAATTATTAAACTTTACAAATTATATATATTCGGTCTCTCAATATTTTTTCAATTTAATTTTGGTATAAAAGTTCATTTTGTTATTTTTTTAGTCTCTAATTTTAAAGAGAAAAAAAAAAGAATGCCAGATTCTGACAATAAAAAAAGAAAAATATTGTTGACAATGATTCAAGCCATTTAAAAATTCAATTTTTGTGTTAAATAATTTAATTTAATTAAAAAAATTTAATTTAAATAAAAAAAATCTACACATTGTTTTTTTTATAAAAACAAATATCCAACCCAAGATAATGATAGTCAAACAACTAGTATATCATAAAAGGATTGCAACTTAAGTTTGTGGTATTAGCTCATGTAATTACTGGATTTTTTTATATCTTTGATTTGAATAAGAAAAGAGTTACAAAAACTTGAAATTTTTTTATTTTTTTATTTACTTTAAAATAATATTTTTTTGGTGTTTTTAAATCATTTTGATGCGCTATATTAAAAATAATTTTTAAAAAATAAAAAAAATATTATTTTTATATAAAAAGTACTTTAAAAAACAATCACAACCATACTCTCATAAACATTAAAATTAAATGCTTTTTACAATTGAGTGTCTAGTCTTCAATTGTTTTTTAAATGAATGTTTCAATTCTCTGGAAATTCTAAGAATTAGATAGTAAATAATTTTTGTTTAAAAATATATTAAAATAATATATATTTTAAAAATATTTAATATTAACATATCAAAATAAAAAAAACACAAAAAATAATATTTTTTAATTAAAATAAATTAAAAAAATATTTTAAAGTACAGTTTAATCACAGTGCCAAGACCACACAAATAAACTTCAAGCAGCCTCGTATCTACTAGAAACAAATTAATAAGAAGTGCCCTTTTATCTCATCTTTTAAACCTGCTTTTTGTAAAAAAAAGAAAAAAAGGGTTGAAAAGCTAAGACATACGTGACCTAAATATTTAGCAACCTAGCTTCGCTGTGAATCCAACAATGCTCCACTTCATCTGGATTATAATTATTATTTTTTGGCCCACACTCTGTTTTAGGTTAGATTAAAAAACAATTGTAGCTATATATATATTAATTCAGGATAATTTTTAAAATTAACTTAATTAAATCTTTAATTATAATCTATGCATTACTTTTATTATAATATTTAATTTCTAAAATATATTTTAATCAAATCATGCTTAATTAAATCATCTCATTTTAATTTTTGACTAATGATTCTTAATATGTGTGACCTATTAAATTTCTAATATGCAGGTCCAAAATATAAATTATAATTTGTATTTATTATCAATTCAATAATTAATTAATTTATATTTAAAGATCAGATACATTATTTAACAATGTGTCATGATCCTCCAAATATTAGAAAAACTATTAGTGGTTTGATTAGACCTTTCAGTGACCGGTTTCTTAGTGTAATTAATATCATTTCATCAATGATATTTTTATTTAACATTAAAACAAGGAGTATGTTTGTTATGCTAAATTATGTTTGTTATCTACATAATAACATTAATCGTTCGAATACGATTTGAAACTCTTTTCAAATTTCATTTTACCTTGGTTAAAGATTTCTCAGTCATTACTATTTGAGAACTAATGAGATTTTTTTTCTTCTAATTCACATAAGATGATGAATTCTCTCTTAATCACTTGAGTACCTTCATATAGTTAATGATATACATAATGTTTGCCCCTTCGTTACCTCGATTAATATAACATGTAACAGAATCAAAGTATAACATTCTTTATATTAGATAACTTAGTGATCCCAAGTCCAAGGTTCACTTACACAACCATCACATAAGCATTTTCATATACATATGTGATCTCTCCATATAAAATTCTCATACGGGTCAGTTCAGTGTACATTTCTTATGACAAACACCTACATATTAGTTAAGTATTCTTTATACCTTAGCTTATGAGAATAACTGCTTACTTTCATAAAAGAAAGAACATAATATGTATTAATCTCTACGACTTTAATAATGCTCGATATTTAAAAGAGCATCGACGACGAACATTTTAGGAACAATGCTTTGATGCAATGAGAATCTCATAGTTATAACAATTTTATAATTTTATAATATTATATGAATATCAAAGATAAATCAAGTTTTTATCAATAATAAATATGTATTTACATGAATATAATAATACCACGTGTAACCAACCGATTGACTATAAGATATATTAAACTAACACTCCATCAAATAGAATTCATCGATACCAAGATCGATTTTTTTGTGGTCAGAACCATGTAAACTAAGATGTTCTTTCGCTTCAATTGAAATTTGATGATTCTCTCTTCTCTCTCAAATCAGGGATTGAGAAACAAAGAAAATGAAGTTTTGGAGCAAAATTGAATTTTACAAAACTAAAGGGACCATGACTTTAGAGATTGGAAAGTACAAGGACCAAACTAAACTTTGCATTTAAAATTTGAAATTGTCACCTATTTTCTATGTCTTTTTCACTTTGACCCTCTATCTTTTAATCTTTCCCTTTCTTAACAAATCAGTAGATATTGGTCATCTATTTGTCCACTAAAGGATCCAATTGAAGGGAAAAAAAGATGATAAAAACAAAATATTTAATGTAGCAGCAATCCTGTAAATTGTAAATTGTGAGAGAGCTTAAAATAATATGGTGATGTACAGTGTGGTGTATAGTAAAAAGAACAAACAACTCCTAATCACAACAAAAATTTCACTTCTCAAACTCTAAGAAGTGTAACTCAACTGGTCAGACCCTGAGTTTGCTCTACAAAGAATACCAGTTCGAGTGCAACAAATCTCAGAACTACTGGAAGTTTACTTTATCCTTAACTTGAGAACCTCGGAGGAAGAGAAAAGGAATACCACTTCTCAACCTTCCAACCTGTAGTTACAACCATAGTTATTAAACCCGGCCCGGGGATTGACCCGACCAAGAGGCCAGGTTTCGGGTTTTATGGGTCAACCGGGGTCAACTCGGGTCAACCCGGATCAACTCGGAACAACCCGAAAAAATTAAAAAAAATGTTTAAAATTTTAATATTTCATATGAAAAAATTAAGAAAAAAATCCAAATAAATATAGGCTATATATATTGTAAATAATAAAGTTTAAAATAATATTTTTAATTTTTTTTTATCCCACATTAAAAAGATATTATGTTAAGCTTTTAAGTTAGAGTATTTAAACCAAATTTTTTTTTATCCTACATTGAAAAAATAACTTTTTTCTTAGGAACATAGAGTATATATACTAATGGGTTTCAAATCCCATATTTTTTTTAAAAAAACCGGGTCTTGTCCGGGTTCATCCAGGTCAAGGGTTCACCCACCGGGTCGACCGGGTTTTGCCGGGTTGTTGCTCAGGCAAGCTTTTTATTAAACCCGGACCGGTCCAGCCACTGGGTTGACCCGCCGGACCGGGTTTAATAACCAGGGTTACAACTGGCCACCAACACAACACTAAGAGTGTGTTTGGTATTGCGGTAGCTGTTGTGGTTGTGGTTTGAAAAAAGTTGTTTTATAAAAAGTACTTTTAGTTGAGGTTGGTTTGAAAAAAATACGTGTTTGGTTAAAACTATGGTTGAAATGGAGGTTGAAGAAAAAGTAGTTTAATGTGTTTGGTTAAAAATGCTTTTGAAATTGAGGTTATAAAATAATTTAAAAAAATATATATTAATATTGATGGTTTTAAATTTAAATATTGTAGAATTAATTACTCCTATTACATCATGAAATAAAAAATACTTTATAAAAAATACTTTTTATTATTTCATTAAACTATTTATAATTCCATTACGTACAAAATTCATCCGATAAGAATTACAGTTTTCATAATTTTGTTAGCGTAGATAAATATTATCAGGTATAAAATTGATATTACAATGCGAGTGAATTTAATTAATTCATTTTATACTAGTGTTTTTTTTAAAAAAACAAATGTTAAAAAACTAACACACTGAAAAAAAAAAAAAAAGAATTTCACGTGAACAGTGCAATTCGCACTGTTCACATGCTCCACTGTTCAGTGAACAGTGGAGGCATGATACACTGTTCACTGAACAGTGTATCATGCTACACTGTTTGAACAGTGTAGCATGGTTGTTCTTAAAGAGCCGCGCAAAAAAGCAGCATTTTTCTGCTTTCAAATTGCCTGCGTTTCGCACGTAATTTATTGTGGGACCCATATATAGTGAACAGTTTTTTTTCCTTAACCAAACACCAAGCCCGTGCGTTTTTGAAGAAACGCAACCTCTACCTCATTGCCAAACGGGCTCTAAAACCCAGCACCAAGCTTAAGCAGAGTAGAGTGAAGATTATAAATTGTGAAGCTCTATTAAATATTTAAATAATCTCAAATTAAACAAACCATCCCCCAATGACAGCTTAATGATTGATTAGCACAACCTCCACGCAATGGAACGCACCAATGAGAATGGATTGGGTGTCTTCATGCCATCCACCTTATAACTTATAACTATTACTACTTCGGCGCAGAAGCAATCACCCATCCAGCTGTTGCCCATCATTTCATGTGCTCCTGAACCTCGCACTCCACGGGCCTGTTTAGCACCGACCTTATTACTAATTGTTTTTAAAATAAAAATATATTAAAATAATTGTTTTTTTAATTATTTTTAACACCAGATAAAATAAAAAAAATCATGTTTTTTGAAAACCGTATTTTCAACACAGTAACAAACATTTACTGTATCATATCCCACCGACGGTCCAACACTACCTTCCACATCACTCTTCTACCAACATCGATAAAGGCGAAAAGAAATCAAATGGCGTACGTACGTATGTTCACGGCTCATAAAAAGAAATTATTTCGGTTTACACAAACAAAATTAAAATAATAATAAAATATTTTTCAAAAAATTGTAATTTTTTTAATAATTTAATTTTTAAAATGTATTTTAAAAATATATCAATATAATTTTATTTTTTTTACTTCAACATATTAAAACAATTAAAAACATTAATTTAAATCTTTTTTTAAAAAATAAAAAATTCTCACAGGTGGATAGAAAACAGTGCCATAGTAAATAGCTTCTGAAAAGATAACATAGTTAGCTATAGCCTATAGCTTTGATCAACCCTTCCCTGCAAAACAAGGCAGAAAACAGGACCCAAAAACAAAAACAAAAATAAAAGAAAGAATCTAAATAATATAAGTGAGGCGAAAACGATATTAGTAATTCGAGGGAAAGGAAGGGATAGAACTGTATAAAGGCATGGAACATAACAGCTCCCATTCCCTTCCTTTATTCCTCAGAAGGGGTTGAAGCCACACAGTAATCCACAACCACCAAGTGCTACAGAACCCAGGAACAATGCAACAGAGAAGGTACAGCAGACTATGCCTTCTTTCCCTCTCATTCTCTTGTCTTCTTCTTCTTCTTCTTCCATCTTTCTTAGGACCTGTCGATGCTTACAAGAACTACACGGTGGGTGACTCCTTGGGTTGGTACGACGCCACTGTCAACTCTAATGTCAATTACCAAAAATGGGCTGATGGCAAGAACTTCAGCTTGGGAGATTTCCTCAGTAAGTCCTTAATTAATTAACATGTTTTGGAACTTGAACTTCCCGAAAATTGCATTTTTCTGCTTATAGTTCATCTCTTCCTGCTTTCTTCTTATGGTTTGTGGTCACTCCTCGCGTCTTACTCGTTGTTTTATTTTTAGTTTCTTCTTTAAGTGATGCCCCAATTCAGCGAGCTCTGAGTAAATTTACATCAAAAGAGGGAATTTGTCCCGAGTCTCAACCATTATAAAGAAGTCTTAATAAATCTCAATGTATCTCCTTTTGGATCTGCAATTATTATTTCTTTTTTGCGTAAATACATATCTGTTTCAATAACTGAATCCACAGTGAAAATTAGGAGATCACATTGGATTGGATTGAATTCTTTGTGCTAAACTTGACAACATCGAACTCTTCCATATATTCCTGATCCTGTGTTACCTTGTCTAAGTCTTAATTTTCTTTTTGAAGTCGTACTTTAATAAAGTTATGATGAACCCATGATTTAGGTGGCATAGGTTAGGAAAAACATTAAAATATGCTATATCTCCCTTAGTTTACTTTCTTGATCCAAGACAGTTAGTTGAATTCACATGGGATAGACACATCATTTAGCATGTTCTATCCACCGTACCTTGCTTATACTTCGCCGTTTTGTTTTCTTGAAATCATGAGGGAGTGAAAATGTAGCCAAGATTTCCAGCCTAAGCCCATGTCTTGAGGTGAATGGAATTGCGTGCATGTTCATAAGATGATGCTTTGCCAAGATAAGCATAGATCCTGCATAGATGTGAGTGGAAAAGCTAGGGTTAAAAAAAGAATATAAGATGCATTTAACAACTGAATTTAGTAAGTTTAAAGTACATGGTTATGAGATGATGCTTTACCGAGATGAGCATAGATCGTGCATAGACGTGAGGGGGGAAAGCTAGGGTTAAAAAAAAAAGCATCGACAGAAGTATTCTGATAAAGTTATCGATTGGTACATGGGTTTTCCATGATCCCAAGCCTTCTCTCTCACATGTCGCCAAAAGAACCGCCGACTAATACTCTAATCACAATTAACCCTTTATTCTTTGAGTCAAGCATGAAGCAATGCCATCTAAGCAATGATCGAGAGAGAGAGAGAGATGGAGATGGAGCCTGGAGGTACGGTCTTCACATGGGAACGATGGTCTAGTTGGATTTGGTAATCAGAAGAGAATGGTGAGCAAAAGGGCGTCCCATGTGCAGAGGTTGTGGTAAGGATATCGCTGACTGACATGCTTATCAGTTCCTTTAAGACAACAACCGACACTTTCTTTCTACCTGGCCAGATATGATTGGGTTTCTCGTAAAAAACTATCTGCGAGGTTTTCTTGAAATTCCCACCATTAGGATATTCTCCACCTGCCATGCCTTGAAAATTCTCAGTAATGAACAGTTAACATCCATCCTATCTTCTTTTGAAATATAAAACCGAAAACAACATACATCCCTGTACTAGTATTTAGTTTTGTTAGTATAGAAATGGATTAAAATGATTTTTTTTTAATTTTTTAAAATTAAAACATTAAATAATTTAAAAATACCAATTTAAAATTAAGAAAAAAAATAATTAAGAAAAAAACATGATTGACTACAATACTAAATAAGATCATATATATATAGATCTTTGATATAGACTAAACAGGAATCTATTGATGTTAGCATTTTGCCCCTACCAACACTCAAGCTACTCAATGTTGATTTGAGATTTTCTGGTATATTTTGGATATGATCATTATCGAATGGAATTATTTTTCTTTTTTACAATATTATTAATTAATTTCTTTAGATGGCCACATAAGATATATATTGGTGTTAATCGTGTTGTGTACATGGGTGCTGTTTATGCTGATGCAGTTTTCAACACGGATAGCAATCATTCAGTGGTTCAAACATACAATTTCACCACATTCAAGTCGTGTGATTATGACAATTCTGTAGGAAATGAAACCGTGGAATGGTCGTCCACCAATCCATCCAACACTCTCACACAGGCAGTCACAGTGGCAGTTCCTCTACTCAAGGAAGGGCCGACATTTTTCTTCTCTGGGTATTACGACGGGGAGCAATGTCAGAACGGCCAGCATTTCAAAATAGCCGTGTCTCATGGAAAAGGGCTACCGGATAGCCTGAAAGATCCGTCCGATCAGGCCCCGGCTCCAAATGCTGCCGATTATGGCTCGACACCGGATACAGTTGTGCCCTTTGACTTCAATAACCCTCACGATCAAGACACTGATGTCAAGAAGGATTCTGGATCTATTTCGTTGTATGTGAGGAATTTAGACATGAAACTGAATGGGATTTTGCTTTCGTTAGGGATCCTCTACATGTTTTGATGAGTTGCTTTTATTTTTTTTCTTCCCAAGATCTCTTAATTCATAGATGTGACCGGTTTGTATCTATAGAAAGAAGCTCTTGATTTCTTGTAAAATAGAGTATTCATATGGTATGAAGTGATGTTTTATGTGTTCATAAACGGCTGTTCTAGACAGACAGACCGTGTAGACGATCACTATCAATAAATGTTACTGAACAGGATTCTTGAAAGCTGAAACTATATATATATATATATATATATATATATATATATATAGTTACGAATTCTCAGCAAATATTACTCCGATCATTATCAGTACGCTTGCTTATTGGTATTGAGAACAAATTTGCAATCATGTTTCAGAAATATGAGATAAATCATAAGAATAATTGATGAATTCCAAGAGGGATAAGCATAGCTTGATGAGTCATGCTGAATAATTTCTCTATGAACTAATGCATAGATAAATCTCTAGAAAACATAATTGATTCAACAAAATAATAATGTTATATAAACATAATGTATCTCATTTCACCAAAATAATAATATATTTCATGATTTTCTTAACAAAATATATTTATATTTTTTGAACCCCTGCTAAACTTCTTATTAAATCTTATTTTATAAGAAGGCTTTTAGTACATATTAAATTAGTTTATTTTATGAAACCTCACACAAGTTGCTTTCCCATCTCAAGAATAGTGAATCACTTGCCGGTACCATAGCTTAGGCACCATAACGTTAAAAATGATACAGAAATCATCTGACTAAGATCACCACCTTAAAGAACTGTATAACATTGAAGAACATGTTATTGATTGCCGAACACTTCCCATGAATCATGATACATACAAGAGGCCTCTGACTCAGAATTGGAACTCGAGGAAGGTGGACGGTCCACGTGCATGTTAGAGCAAGACAAAAGGTTTTTTTTCTTAACAAAAAAGAACCTTTTTTTAGGCGATGTAGTTGACTAACACAACTAGTTAGAAAAGGGATGGAAAACTAAAGAGTAACTTAAATAATAAAGATAGAAAAAGTTATTAGCAGTTTGCATATAAAAGAAACAAATGTTTTAAACTAAAACCGCATATAAAATTATTAACAGTTTTAATTAAACATGTATTTTTCAAAACTTATTTTTTAAAAATGCAACTAAAAATCTTTTTTAAACTTTTTTTTTTTAAATTACAACCACAAAATCGACCTAAGTAGATTGTGTTGTTGGATTTCTTACCTTGATATTGTGAAATTGGTTTAACGTGCAAGCCTCCACTGTTCCATTTGTGCAACACTTGGTTACAGAGGAATGAGACTGAAACATTTACAAGGTGGGATCTGTGCAAATCTCTTGTGAAAGAATTTCTTAGATTTCTAATAGAATTGGTGCCAGGCTGCCACCAAAACCAATTGAAGTAAACATCTTCTTGTCTTCACCTTGAGATGAGTGGGCAATTATTCACTAGAAAGCACTGGCATCAGAAAAAGCCAGCAAGCCTCTACCACTGCAATGGTCGGCAGATGACAAATCAGCAGTAGGAATAAATAATAGCAAGTCTAACGCACAGTATAATAATGTTATGTACAGAAAAGGCAAATGATATTGAAAAACAGTACTAATTAAACAGCATGATTAGTCAATTTACTGAAGTTTCTCGTGGACTGAAGATAAAAAAGAAATACAAAGACAAGGATCATTTGGAAAATTATTCGATGATACAAGCTTAGGTGCATTGTCACAACTGGTCTAAGGAACTTCACATAAGTACTATTTGATGAATTGACGACTTCCAGCTTTTTGCAGAACAGTTTGTCTTCAGCAAGTCATGTGGATTCAGATGACAACACAGTCATACTAAGCCAGCAACCCCAGCTTAAAACATTTACAAGGTTTCGAACAAAGGAAAAGGGAAAAGGGAAAAACCAGAGGCATTGAAATGTGTACAGCATAAATAGTATACAAGGAACCATAAGTTAACTGTACTAGGAACAGAAACCATCCACATGACACTTTGCTCCAACTCTTGAATATACCTTAGTATCATATCAACTCATATACCATAAACTTAAGATTTATAGATGAAAGTTCCAGTCGCTGCTGGGATTAACAAATTGTTAATAAATTAGTAATTACTGTATCCTTTCATTTTGAATATCGATATAATTAAAGGTGCAAACTCTGAACACTGTGGCTTTAAGACCAGTCACCAATTCAATGATTATTATGACACTAACAGGTACTATTTTGTAGCACAGAAACATATGACTGCCTAGGTAATGGGTTCTAGGACCAATTAAAAATCGTCAAGAAAGGTACATCAGAAAGAGAGTAGCACTAAAAGCATACCGTTATCAACTTAAAGACAGGTAGAGGACCTCCACCGCATATCCCAGCTTGAGCTAACTTCTGAACTCAGTATTCTCCGTCACAATGCAAAACCCTGGCTTCTCTATGCATAACTACTTGCGTGTTCGTTTGAAATCCTTATGACTGGCTAGGTTTGACATTGATGCATTCATCTCTTCCAAAAGGGTCATTGCCAATTCCACCTTACCCATCTTCTTCAAACTGGCAATTAACGATCGATATATATAAATAGATGGGCGGATCTGCTTTGTCTTCATCTCATTGAAGAGCCTCAATGATTCCTCAATGTTTCCAGATTGGCCAAAACTCCCAATCAATGCAGTATATGTAAGCAAATCTGGTTCAATTCCACTCTCAACCATGTCCCGGGAATACACCGAACAAAAATCCAATCTTCCTACCTTCCTTAACTGATTTAGCAAAGTATTGTAAGAAATAAAATCTGGGAGAATTCCTGCTTCCTTCATGGAGGCAAACTCACAGAGCATTTCATCAATCCGACCTGCATGACCTAAAAGATCCAAAACAGTATTATACGTGACCAAATCCGGCTTACATTTCAGATTCTCCATCTGCTTAAATATCAGAAGGGCTTCGTCAAACTGCCCACATTCAGCAAAGGCAAAGATAATTCTATTTACAACCATCATGCTACTCGGGAATGTCATTTCAGAAACTTCTTTGACAAGTCTCAGTAGCTGGACATCATCAGTTGTCTTCACAAAACCCCTGGCAAGTTTCAGATACGAAGTCGAAGGCAAAGACTGACAAGACACAATCAAATCCTTAAAAACCTGGGACAAAATCGCAATATCATTTTTTTCACTAGCTGCCACCAAAATGATATTATAAGCACTAGGGCCAAGGAAAATGTTTTTATCACATAATGATTGCAGCAGTCTAACCGCAGTGAAAAGGTTTCCAGCTTTACACAAGTTATGGACATAAGCAGTTCCGATTTTTCTGGTGGCAGATTCTGGGGCATTTTCAACAGCATTAAGCATTTGATTCAAGTTATCATCTTTGACCTCCCCTTCATCAAAAGACACCCGTGTTGTGAGTCGTTTGCAATGATCAATGACTTCAGTTATAGTAGCCAAGTGGGGTGAAATCTGAGAACCAACAAGGATGGATATGATACGATTCTGCATTAGAGATAAATCAATACCAACCACATTTTTTACTAAAAAAACTAAACCAAAAATATAAAAAGAAAGGAGAAAAAGAAACCCTCCAAAATCTAATTTGCAAACTACAAGCATTTAAACCATGTCAGAAATGCAAAGTTTTAACTACAAAACCAATTTCATGTTATTTCAGCTTTATCTTGAAAAAGAAAAAAGAAAAGAGAAAACTCATTTAGAGTGGAGGTGACTCGGTCACCATTGACCTCACATGACTAAAAAATCCCACTTTTCTCAGGTGCCAAACACCAGAAAAAGAAAACTATTAAAAAAAAAAAGAGAACCCACCAACAAGAATAATAACGGTAATGAAATGGGAAGTCAAAGTTACCTTTCGAGGAGAGAACTGAACTTTATGAAGATGTGAAAGGAGGCTGCTTGATAGAGAGAAGGATCTCGCTACCACATTTACAAAATTTCTCATTGCAATCTGTTTGAAATCGGGCTTCTTATTGCCGCCGGGATTGAATGCGATTACTTCTAAGCTTTTTTGCAGCGATTGAATTAACTGTGGATCGTCTTGGGCAGGTCGGGTTTGGTGACTGAGAGAGGGTATAGCATATAGTGAGCTGGGGAGGGTTTAAGTAATTTATTCCTCTCTTTCTCTGAGTTTCTTTTTTTAAAAAAAATTACTGACCCTTCCAAGTTTCAAAAATTACACTTTACGTGTTTATAATGCTTATAACACTTTATATGCTTGAGCGCGCGAAAAATTAGTCAACAAAGAGTTTAAAAAAATTATAATTGAGCCCTCTCCTCTACTTTCTCCTTTGTAGTAAACAGAATGCTACCAAGAGCTCAACGTCCTTAGAGGATCTTCATCATTGAAGGCCTGAGCACTAACCTATAAAATTAAACGGATCATGTAACGACCAACGTCTACAAGAACATATGAAGAAAGCCTTGTAAAGTAAGAAAATCATGTTTACAAATGACAAGCTGATATTTCAAGTACCTTCCAGAGAGAACCAGTATAAAAGAATTATGGAGAGTGCTTGACTTGGCCATCACTGAGCCTATGCACATCCTTAAATTCAACCCCTTGTTAATTCAGCAGAAGATATGTAAGAAGTTGTTCCACAAAGCAGTCATCACAAATTAAAGAAAAGGCCAAGGGAGAAAATGAGAGTCAAATCAGAGGTGGGATTGTAGCACAAATATCAACCCAAACGGTATGGTTGGGTTCTGATTGGAGATAAAGAGAGATGGCAGCTGGTAAAAATATCAAACATGTTCTGTGCAAAACCGCAAAACACTCATAAAGGGAAAAGAACAAGCGACAGAAATTAAAAGGATAGCTAAGAACAAAGATAAATGGACAGAAAAGGATAGATATTGTTAAGAAACCCGTCGATTGAGAAGAGCAGAGCGAACCTAAAATTTTGCGCTATTCGAATTCAAATATAAGATGAGCTTTTGTGGCGCTGGTGGTCTAGTGCTTGTGCTGGATGTGCAGCGAAGAAGACAGCAGTGCAAACAGGTTTTCAGCGGAGGAGGAGCTGATGAAGGTTGGGCTTACGCCGAGCCACTCATCAACTTCAACGACAGCGATGTCGTATAGAAATATTATGAATTCAAATGAATAAGGTATTTTCTTTTTCTATAATTGAACATATAATTTTTCTGTGAGTTCATAAATTAAAGAACTGGAGATTGAGATAAATTTGGTTATATATTTATATTCCTTGATCATTGTCAATCCATTGCACAGCAATCCAGAATAGAATGAATACATAATTTTTTTCATTTTTTTTCAAAATGAAATTTCAGAAATAAAAATGAAATGAAATTAATTTGATAATATATTTCAAAATTAATGTAGTTATTATTATTATTATTATTATTATCATTTCATTTCATATGATTTCAATCATAAAATATCGTTTATATGTTCTTCATTTGAAAGTTTCAGTGTATATCGGGCTTTTTTTTTTATTTCGTTTTAAATTTAATAAAATAAAATATCAATAATAAATATTTGACAATTAATATTTTTAAAAAATATTATGAGTAAATAAGTTTGTGAAAATACATCATGACTTCAAAAATATTTTGTAATTTGTCAAAAAAACAATTCTGGATGTAAAAGCTTTTATAATTTATGGTTTAATATGTAATGATTTATTCGATTTAAGCCTATGTATTTCTATAACATAATTTGGATTAAAAAAAATTAATTGGATTTAATGAAAAGAAGTTTTTTTTTTTTTTTGGTGAATAGACCATAACAACACTAGGATACTATTGCTAATTGATAAATCAAGATTTTATCAATGTATTTTTATTAATAATATTAGATTAAAAAAAACATGTGCCAAGCCCAATAACAATTGAGCTTGGTAGCGTGCCAATCTAAGCCTTAGGTGAACTTAAATCTATCATGACTCGTTATTTCTTTATATTTTAGTGTAATAAAATGAGTGAAATACAATTCATAATACAATTCAAAATATCATAAAAATAAAGTTATTTTTAGCTATTTTTCTCCATAAAATGACAGAACTCATGGGTTATAAATGTATCATGAGACATTCATAACAAAAGTTTATAATTTTCATTATTTACTGTATATATATTTTCAAAGCATCTCTATTTAGAATATTATCGAATTTTCTCTTTCTAAAAATATACTTATTTAAGTATCAGAGAGTCCTAAGCTCCATCAAATAGAATATTTTATATGTATTAGCTACAAGCCATCTTGATCTACCAAACACCAGATACAAGCTATCAACCATCTTGATTATAAAACATGGTTGAAATTGCTATGACCAATTAATTAACCAACTATACATTAAATTTAATATTTATTTGGTGAAAAGTAGTTTTTATTTAAAAAGTAAATTTTTAAAAAATAAATTATTTTTTAATGTTTGGTAGTTTTATGGAGAATGAATAGGAAAACACATTCCAGTTTTTAGTTACGTCATAAAAAATAACTTATTAATGCTTTAAAATTTTTTCAAGTCTATTAAAAAAATGAGGAACAAAGTTTACAGATAAAAAAATTAAAAAAATCTAATTTTATAAATTATTTAAAATAAAATAAATAACAATCAAAATAGTGGAGACTAGATTTGACAAATAAAAAAGTTGAAAGATGGTGAAATTACAAAAATATAATTTCATAAATTATTTCAAATAAAATAAATAACAACAAAAAGAATAATGATCAAATATAATAGATAAACAATTTTCGCTAAAAAAAAGATACGGAAAAAACAAATAACAATAAAAAAATGAGGATAAAAATTGATATAAAAATCAAATTAAATTAAAATTTAAAGGATGAGATAAAAAAAAATTCAAAACAAAATATATAGCAATCAAAAGATTGAGGTTTGATAAAGTAAAAAATAACAAGACATTTCTGAATTTTTCACAATTTTTAAAAAGATTTTCCGTTTAAAATAAAAGAAAAATAATTTACTGGAAATTAAGTCAATTTTTTTAATTAAAAAGTATTTTTTATTGGCTAATTTTTTTAATAATAAATAAATACAATAAAATTTTAAAAATAATTTTTTAAAAATTAATTTTCATAAAAGAAACCAGCCTCGGTATGAAGTTTACTATAGAGAGTTTAGAGTTTCAATATGCTAAAAAGGAATAGATCAAACACGAAGTTAAAAACTAAGTTTTGAAGTTTGATTTGATTTTTAACATCTTAAAAATAGATAGAAATACATATTTGGGTTGTGAATGAGCTCTCTATGGTCCTTCGCAAAACGTGATGGAAAAAAATGATATATATATATATATATATATATATATATATATATATATATATATATATATATATATATATATATATATAGTTTAACGTGGGTGTTCGGGCCAGCTTTTGCGCACCACGACTAATTCCACAGGCCCTGAAGTTAATGACCATGTAAGCCTCTAGTAGTCATCATATGAGTAATTACATGGCTCAAATCTGAGATCACAAAAAAAATAAATCTCTTAATCTCAAGTTTTTATTATTGGTCACCATGAAAAAAATGATACTTGATACTAGAAGGTGATAACTTTCCCCTGCAACTTTTTGGTCACGGGAGAAGACGCACGTGGACAACAGTTTGTCTCGAAAGATGGTGGTTTGCTTTTCTCCTTCTATGTTTTATTTTTTTTTGTAGTTTTTATTTTTTTAGAAAAACCCCCTTGTTCCTTTATTTTTTTATAAAATAATTATTAAAGATTTATTTTTAACCTTTTATTTTAATAAGAATTCGACATACTATGCCATGATCATTTATTTTTTGTCTAAAGAAAATATCCACGAGGGTTCTCTTTTGAATTAAAAAATGAATGCCAGTTACATATGATTTTTTTTCCACTTTAAATTGGTAATTTGAACATAACGCATCAAATAAATTATACATGAAGATGTTGTTTTATGGTACACGTGTCTTTTTAATATCTACATTTCTGAACTTTTGATTTTTTTAATTATATAAAAAAAGAATTTCAATTTATTTATATAGAAATATTTCTAGATTTTATTTAATTTTTTTCTTGGAATTTTTTTTTCTTTATATAAAAAATATACATCATATTTGATTTTGGTGTCATTTTAAAAACCACTTCTAGTAAAATGCTCCCTTCTACCCTATGCCGTTTTATTTATTGTTAGCTAAGGTACATAGCAGATTATTTACACACAAAAGGATGAAATCACTAAAAACTGATCGACATTCACACATCCAAGTACTTGGATATAAACGTGGAAGAGTGTGTCTCATAGAGAACCTGCACACCCATATTTTAAAACTTGGTCATTTTCCGGGAAATGATTGAAAAATTCTAAATTTATAAGCACAGTCTGTTACCTGGCGTTAAAGTAATGGAATTAAAATAAATGAAGGTTATGTAAAGATTCTTTCACTGACTTGATTCTTTCTTACTGAGTGCAGGTAGCGAAAAGATGCTGGCAAATGCTGCTGCCCAATGTGAGAAACCACTGCATGGAGGTGGCTGTGAAAAAGATGAATGCAATAACGGATGCGTGGCCAAGTATGGCGCAGGCTCTTATGGATATTGCTTCTTTTTAGAAAAGCCAGAAGACACTTGTGTCTGCCGTTACCCTTGCTAATTCCTACTCCTAGTTGCAACACAAGTTTCAGTGTATTTCACTATCCATGTCAAATGGGATGACTAAAGGTAAAAATAAGTTAAGGGAAAAACAAGTAAATCATTACTAATTGTTTTCTGTCATTGCAGGCGCGCTCAGTCTGACACTATTTGAATCCAGATTCCAAATGAAAATAGATCCAAGCGTGCTCAACTATCTATCATAGTGAAAGCTGCCTAATGAAATTTACTTGCATCCGAATCCAATCTAAGCAGGGCAGTCATCCCTTTCTTTGAATGTAAGGGATTGGATACAATTAGCTAAAGACAAACCATATCAACAGTTACACGGTGAGTCCCTGCTGATTCAGGTTTACAGTCCCCTTTTTCCTTAATTGACCCAGTTAAAATCCCATCACACAATATCGAATACTGTAATCAAGAGAACCTCCCCCCTTCTCTCAATCTTCATCTAAACATGTTAGTTGCAGTTGATATAACGTATACCTCAAATATTAGAGCTTCATGGAAAGAAATTTGATTCTTCATTTGTCACACAATCTCTCTCTTATCAAGAATGGTATATTTGAGAAATGCAAAACAGTTAGCCTGATCAACCAACTGTTCAGCCTGATCAATAAATTGAACATGCATCCCTCCCCGTGCAAAAATCGCAAACTTCAACTAATTACTAACCTACTGTAGCCCTAATTATTCACAAACAAAAGGTGAAGCTAAAACAAGTCCATTTCAACTTCCATACCTCACAACCAAAATCACAGAAAATTAAAATCTGATAATTATTTATTTATCCAGTCATAATTACCAAAAACACACTTGCAATCCTAAAAATCAATAAGCAAAGATCACCAACTCCACGAAATTAAGCAACACAACAGTCAATTAAACACGGAAACGATACATGAGCACATGCATGGATATATCGATTGCAGAAATAAGGCAGTGTAATAATTCAATAGCATCGATAACAAACCCTAGCAATTCCAAAACAACAAAAAGAGTTTCCATTTTCTTATACTAATCTAATTAACAAGAGTCTACTTATCTTTAGTAGAAACACCATATTTCTCCTGCATCTTAGCAATCTCTTCTTCTTTCTTCTTCTGATCAAACTTCTTATTCATCTTCGCTGGCTGATAATACAGCACAATCAAATACCGATTCGCCACATTGAACCCTGACAAGTGATCCACTGCCGTTTTGGCATCGTATATATCTTCATAAACCACAAAAGCAGTGCCTCTAGTGTCCTTGTTGGTTCCAATCCGGATTTGACGAATCGCTCCGTATTTGCCAAATATATCGTACATCTCTTCGCTGGATATGTTGAATGGAAGATTACGGACGTAGAGGACGCGGTTCACCTCAGGTGGAAGACGGGTGTTGCCTTTGCGGAGGCTGATTGTTTGCGCCATTAGTGTGGTATTGTTTGGGTGCTGAGAAAGAGTTTTTGGGGTTTTCTTTCTAATGTGTGTGTTAGAGGGGGACTTCTAAAGGAAGAAGGGGAAATCACCTTTCAATATATTGAGGGGGCGGTGTAGGCGTGGTGTCGGCTTTACAACGGGTGTTAAGAAGCCACGAACGAATTGTCGTTCGGTATCCAAGAATGTGAAAAAAATCCGTGTTTTTTCTTTTTTTCATAATAATTTAATTATGATTCGTTTGAATTTTTAATTTCTTATAGAAAAATAATTCATAATTCGTTAAAAAAAAATGTTACATCGAGGAATTTTTCGAAACAACATTTGAAATAATGCCACGACGACTAGTCATGTTTTCTTCCCTCTTTTAAAATATATATTCTTTTTAATCAAACTCTTAAATAATTTAATTATATATATGATAATAATTATTTTTTACTTTTGAAACACAAAAACAAATTAACACCCTCTATTCTAATATGTATCAGACCTGCCAGTGCCAGCCAAACTACACTAGTCAACAATTGTGATTGTAATTTTAATCGAATCAAAACTTTCCAAAACAAAAGCATAACCTAAGTAAACGAATGATTTGTCATTCCAGCTAAAATAACGGTTTGTCTCTCATTAATCGTTTGTCGAGTGAGTGGCAGGAATTGAATTTGGAAGTTCATCCCCACATCCAGTTCTTTTTTTTCTTTCTTTTGTAGTTGGCCGCTGGTCAAGGATAACCATTCACTAAAAAGTAAAGGCTGTATTTGTATTCATCATCACTGATGATTCTTCAGTAATACAGCCACATTCTAAATTTGGCACTTGTTTTTTCTACTCTCGAGTTTTCAACTGCCATTGTCTAATTTAATCTGTGTTATGCTACTTGAAAAGAAGAAGATGCCATTCTTGTGGCAGGAAACAG
Source organism: Populus simonii (assembly GCA_007827005.2). Taxonomy (NCBI): domain Eukaryota; kingdom Viridiplantae; phylum Streptophyta; class Magnoliopsida; order Malpighiales; family Salicaceae; genus Populus; species Populus simonii. The sequence continues at coordinate 6,706,600 of CM017470.2, read as the reverse complement.
GTTGGCACCATCATTCATGATTCTTTCCATCCAGCAGTAAAATAGGGCATCAACCCTAAATTTCACTTAAAAATAGACTTGTACTATATACATACCGATAGCCTCATTCACAATATTACTCCCACCCCCATCATGGAAAGGAGGAGGGTAAGTTCACGGCTTCAAGAGTTCAAGGAGACAATCTGGTTTCGAATTTCCTGTGTGTTTTGATTTTGATGTTGGTATTTTCCAACAAGAATTCTCGTAAACTATCAGGAGTGTTGTTATCAGCGTTAGAGATAGATGGGAACTGGAGAAAAGCTTTTCTTGTTTTTGATATCCAAGATAAAAAGAGCATGCATTTATTCTAGCTATTATCACCGGCTTTTATTTTTGTAAACGGGGATCCTTGATCTTGTTTTGATTAATATGCGTTAATGACCAAGGGGGTATTAACCAAAACAAGATCAGAACGGAAGCTGAATGCCTCCTCGAACATTAACAACGATTAATTACAAGTATATATATCTAGTTAAATCATGTTTAAATCTCATGCAAACTGTGCAAGCTTCTGCGGCAAGATATTGATGGCTACGACTTCATTTTGTTACAGAAAAATGGAGGGCTCTCTGTTCCTCAATTTGGAGGGTGGAACTCCAAGAACCCAGTTCCTACAGACTATTCCATGGTGTTCACACAAGCTCGTGCTAACAGGAGGCAACATAAGTCTGATGTCAGGCACGCCAGCCTTGGAAATGAAAGGGAATTGCTTGCTGCTGCTAACCAACAAGAAGACTCTGTCATGGTGAGTCTACAGTTCTCTTTATCTTATTTATACAGTTTAACAAAGGGATTATTTGCCTGCTTGATTGAATCCTGCACTTCCCCATTTGTTGCCATTCTCACCTTGTAATGGTCCATATCCCCTGGTCATTGGTAAACGCATATGGATCATTGCATGGCAGAGAACGACCTAACATGGGAAGGCTATATACATCACTTGTGGAGAAAAAAGAATGAGGGTAACAGTAGGAGGGAGGTGAAGTACAAAAAAATAAATAAATCATCAGACTGCTACATTCTGCTTTCTAATTCTTCTCCATATGTATTGCCGTGCAGAAGCGAAAGAAGTTCTTGACCTACATTAATTGCTGTATTAGGCCTTGATTTCCTAAGAACCCACGGTTCATCAACTCTCCTGTAATTTTCAAGTATTTAAATATTAATTTATAGTTTGTAAATCTATAGCACATTCATATATTCAAAAAGTAACATGATATGAATGATACTTGGATTACAATACTTTCAATTCATGTATTTTTACTAGTGTAGGGATAATTCTAGAGACTCAAAAGATAAATATACAATTAAAAAATTATACATGCACTTGAGATAATTAAATGAACACATTAAATTTAGATTTTAAAATTAATTCCAACAACCCCTCTCAATTTTGAAAATTTTGCATTAATTTCTTGAAATTTAAAAATATTTTAAAAAATCATTTTGTTATAGACGATCCTCCTTTCTCATCTCTTGTTTTTATTTTTTTTTTTATTTTCGGATAGCCATATTACTATCATAATTTTTTGGATCTTCCATCTTCACCTTCAAAAGATTTTTTCTTTTGTCTTAGCCACTCTTTTCATCACGGTTAGCCAATAGCATCTCATTGCTATCTTTTAATCACGCTTTTCTTCATCAACTTATAGTCATTTCTCTTCTTTTGTAATCATCGCCACATTTCTCTAGCTACTAGCTTTTCTTTGAAAAATCTTTTTTTCAAGATTTAGCTCTTCAAGCGACTTTTGTGTATTTGGCCAGCTCTTCATTAGGCTACTGACTGCTTCTTCACCACGGCTCATTTGCTATTTTCCTCTTTTTTAGGAAGTCTCTTTTTTAGAAAGTTCTATCCATTCTCTTTTTCATGTGTGATTTCTTTTATACCACACACTTTCTTGTACAAGGACTTGTCAACTTGTACTAAACCTCTTTATTAAACTTCTTTTATATCTCTTGATGGACTTTATAGTTTGCATCTCTCTTTGTCTCTCTACTTCTCCATTTACTCACTCTTATTCCATTGCCTATTTGCTTTCATGATTTTTTCTTTCTTTAACATATGTGCTCTATTGAATCTCTCACACCCCTACTAGATTGAACTGACTTTGATACCTTCTTGTTGGAAATAATTAAAGAGAAAGAGTAGGTAGGAAGGGAAGTATGGTGGGAGACCATTCTTATATCATATCATATCATTCTTTTAAGAGAGGAAGTCCTTCTGGACTTGGACTTGGACTTGGACTTGGATGACTATAACTCTTTCAATACATGGTTTTATACTAGTCTAAGGATGGTTTTAGATACTTAATAAAATAACCACATCATTAATGCCTATATATGCACCTAGAAGAATTAAAGGAAACTTCGAATTTAGACTTAAAATTAATCGCAACACTTCTTTTTAATTTTTAAAACCTCACATCTCATGAATTTGAAAATATGTTCGGAAAGCTTGCAAATTGTAAATTAGTTCTTCTCATTATAACCATTTCCCATAGCCTTCATCTTGTGAATTTCTTGGATATTTGTTTTAATCATTTTCTATCATCATGGATAATGACATCTCATTGTCATCTCTTCAATCTTCTTTTCATTATTAATTATCTTTGCTAGAATATGGCTCTTCTAAGCTATATGCTGTTGCTGCCAATTTCTTTATCATGACTCTTTGCTCATATCCTTTTTTTTTTTTTAAAAAAAAAGAGCTCTCTTCCTTTGTCTATACGTGATTCTTATTATACCATTTCATCTTTTATGCAAGGACTTGTCAACTTGCACTTAGCTTATCTTGGCTTTCTATATTGTTAAGCTCTACCATCTTGCATTTCTAGTTTTTTTCTTATTTGAATGTTAGTTGTTTATTAATTCACTCTTGGGATTTTTTCCTTACTTCTACACACATGCTCCAATTCTCTTAAACGCTATATGATACCATTTTGTTGGAAAAAAAGGTGTATGAAGGGAAGTATGATGAAACATATCTCATCCATTTGATATAACTCTCACCTTTTGTTGTATGTCTTTGTTATTATATAAGACTTTCTGGCTTGCATATGTTTTTTATATAAAAAAACAGTAGAATATCAAGAGTTTACAACTACATTAAAAGTAGTGATATGACATATATTGATAGACAAGGTTGTTAAAAATATTTGTTCGACACGACACGAAAATACAATATAAACTCGGATTATAAAAGCATAAGTAATTTTTTAAACTAATTATATGGATAATTTCAGCCAAGTAGTAAATAACAATATAACACAATTAAGAAAAAATAAAATAAACAATACAAAAACTCAAGCACCTTAAAATACATAGTTCAAATAAAAATTCATAAATGATTTAACGTAAAAATCATTTACAATACAATTATGCTCATAGAATTCCATTAACTAACAATCAACAAGCCTAAAACATGTAAACTAAAACCAATATTATTGTCTTCATCTTCCTTGTTATTCATAAGACATTCATCAAGATTATTATAATCTAGATGATTATTAATATTATTATTAGTTTCAATACCAACATTCTAAACATTAGTGCTATTATTAGTACCAACATCAATATTATTAATAATATTTAATCCAAAACTCCTTGAATTCTCTTATTAGGTTCAATTTGAATATCTAAATCATCTAAGTACCATGACTTTTCATTTCAATGTCATTAAATTTTTTTTCTTCATCACTAGTGATGAATCAGTCACGCAATCCAGGATTGAGACTCTAAAATCTGATCCTCCAAACACTAATGTCATCGAACCATTTGCTGCAATTGCGATGAACAATTTTGATGGATATGATCTTTTTGGTGCATTCTTTTCTAGTTCTAATCCGGCTTTTTCATAACCAACATGAAGTCCTATTAATGATGGCAATCTTAACAAATTGAATGGGAAGTCTTTGGCAAGCTCTAATCCTCCACAAAAGAAGGAGAGTTTCCAGGTGAAGTCTGGAACATGGACAGGTTCATTTAATCATGGACTGATTGATCTTAATACATCTCACTATTTTGAATTTTGAACTATTTATATTAGTACTCTTGCTTTATAATGCACATAAAGATATAAGAAATAAAAAGAGGAGGAAAAATATATGTGGAAATAAAGAATCAAAGAGAGTCTATAAAGCTTTTATTATAACAAAAGATAAATGGTGTGGGGGGAATCACTGTAGATCAAGAGATATTTTACTGTGGATTGTAATAATAGTTTCCCTTTTAATTTCTCATCTTTTCGCGAGCAGATAAACGTTTCCTTGGCTTTCTTCCATAAGGATATTCAGGTTTTTTCAATTTCAGAGTACAAGCAAATAACGATTTTAGCATCAGAAAAGACAAAAAAAAAGCTTTGCCTTAGGGGGTATTTTGGTATTTTTACGTTAGTATTTTATGTAATTAAGATGACCATGAGGGGCTTCTTAGTATTTTCATGTTCTATTTTGTATTTTTAAATTAAAAAGCTACTGATGCGTGTTCCACACGCCTAAATAAGTGGGCGGTATCCACGCCATTAAGGAGGCGCGTGAGCCATTTCCTGGTGGCCAAATCTGGCCATCCATTGTATCACTAGATGCGTAGCCGTGCCCTCTTGCACATGGAGCGACGCATGTAGACATGTCATAGTTGGATTGCTGCTGATGATCGATTATTTGAGTTTTTTTTTCTTTCTTTTCTCTCTCCTGACAACTAAAATGCACTATTGTCTTTTCTTTGCTTGTTGTTTGCTTGGGTCTGACATAAGTTTCCAGACCCAAGCCCCTTAGATATGGCAACCATGTGTGATGCCAAACCTAAGCGCGGGTCGGGCATGGTTGACAGACCTAGGCACGCAAGTATGGCATGGCTGCCAGACCCAAGGCACCATGTAAAACTCTAAATAATATAAATAAGCTACTTGACAACTAAACTATATAATACTATCATTATATTTTATTTCGATTATCAAAACTCTAAAAAGCTTTAAAAAATCAACAAAAAATATAAACATTAAAATTTAAAAATAATTATTCTACTTTAAAACTCATCAGAATAAATTGAACTCTTTATTAATTTTCTTATAGGTTATTTTTTCTACTGTCTTACATTGTTTTTATAATTTTAAATAAAAATTGATAGTATCAAAGTCTTTCTTGGTTGTTGTTTAGGTCATGATAAGAGTACCTGCTTCAATTCTTTCCACAAATCAGAAACTAATTTATTTATTATTAATTTATAATCATGTAGCATCTAATTCAACCATGTCCCTAATTTTTAATTAAAAGCAATTATAAATTATACCGTGTTTCAAAAATTAAAAAAATCAATTATTATTTGATAAAACAAAGGATAATCTGGTAAATATTCAAAATTATTTATTTATAAATAATTCTAAATAATTTGGCTATCGGTTGGGTCTGGCATGACTACCAAACCCAAGTTAGTTGGGTCTGACTTGGCCGTCAAATCCAAGATCCTTAAGCGGCCATGCCGGACCCAACAGACTTGAGTCTGGCGGCAATAACAACCCCAAGAGTCTTGGGTCTGTCAGTTATTCATAACCCAAGGCTTTTGGACTAAGTTACTTGGGTCTGACGACCACATCAGACCCATACTCTTGGATGCATGGTTAATAAATTCAAGTCGTTTGAATGTAGCATGATTGCTAGATTTAAGGGATTTAAAATATTATATATATTCTTAATATTTTTTATTTCTTTTTAAATAAAATTAACCCACTGTAAATTACGAAACAATATAATAGTTTATACTAGTTGAAGTAATTTGTATTGTCTCTCTATTTTTTTTAGTATTTGCCCATTCATTTTGTACGGGAGGGTATCTATTTTACAGCAAAGAGTGGTGAAATGTGTGCAGAGGCAATAATTGAGGAGTGACGACAAAAATTTTAGGGCGGCTAAAATTGGAATTGGAATCAGAAGAAATTTTTCATATCTTACTTCAAAATTTATGGGTAGTTTGACGAGTCCTCCTTCCCCAATTTCACGAAGAAGAAAGCTACCATCACGGGGGAAGAAGACTACATGATGAGAATAATTCAATCAGGGCTGTGAATTTTTATGATTTGAAACTAGAAGTTTTATGGCTCGATCTGGGGCTGATTTGGTGGCGAGTGAGGCTGGGGAGTTGCTGTTTTTATTCAGGCCTGTTCATCGAAGGAGACTGTCACGATGGCTTTGAGTGGCTAAGAGTGTGGTTGTTTGATGAAGGAGATGGCATGCTGTCGTGATGGCATCATTGGTGGTATTACAGAGAGGGTTGTTGTTGTTGTTGTTGTTATGTGCTAGGGTTAATTTAGGAGAAATGTGAGTTAATTAGAAGAGCATTTATAATTCATTAAACTCATAAAATTGATTGATAATAAAATCGTGATTCTGCATAAGTTTAATCAAATTTATTAATTTTGCATGAATTAAGTTCAATTTTATTAATTCTTGAGTTTTTAGTCTAATTTTATACATTACATATGATTTACAATACAAGTCAACTCATGATTTTAATAATCATGCCAATAGATATCCATGATCATTTCAGAAGATGGGACAATCCAATTTATTTATTAAAGAAATGTTAAAAAGAAAAAGAAAAAGAAAAAGAAAAAGAAAAAGAAATGTTACCATTATTTTGGAGAACATAACACAAGTTTATTGGAAATTCAAGCTTAGTGGAGCTGGGTTAAGTTTTGTACAAATTTTGGTATTGTGTATAGGTCCCCCATATGCATCATGTAACAGAGAGGAAGAATCCTAGTAGTAGTACCTGCCACCTTTTAAGTTGTGGATTTAAAACGCTTCACTGGAGCATTCAGGGAAGATAGGTACGAAGCATCGGCCCTGTCAATTCCGCTGAAAAGATAGCTGAAAGGGGCCATTTCTATGTACTTGCCAGACCCAGGAACAACCTTCAGTTCATTATTTTCCCAAACAACTCGTCCTCCAGCAATTGTCACCTCAACCTTTCCCTGATGAAAAAATTGTATAAACTTTCAAAACCCAACATGGAGTGACAAGGTTTAGGTTAAAGCACGAATATGAATATGAATATACACAAACACGATGATGGTGAGTGAGAAAGTGTACTGCTGTACACACACAATGAAAGAAGGGTGACATATAAGAGAAAAATGAAATAGTTGCAGGATCCACACTTGACACAATTGAACATGAAATGATTCTTAATGGTTCTTCAAATCTCACAATTCATGTTTTGGATCTTATGATCTGGACTTGATTCACATGCAATTCAGTCACGATTCAATTTGATTTAGTACTATTCACCAAATCATACAATTCACCTCAAATAGCAAAATAGGCAAAAAGAAAACGCATAATTTTGAAGAGATGGCAAGAGTAAGAAAGCAACAAGTCCAGAGATCATAAATGACAGCAGCATATAAACCCTTTTGTTTGGTACAACTTTCGATTTGAAGCCAATTATAAATTAAATTTACACAAAGGAAGAGAGGGGGTGAAAGAGGAGTGAGAAACAAAGACACAAAAATGACAAAGGTGAAAACAATATATTGTGGAGGCTCACTACTTTTTATCGAGTCTTGACAGGTTAGGAAATGCCATTAGATAGATTATTAATTATTAATCCATTAGGATGATCGAGTACCGATGAACAATGTCTTGAACTTCTTAAAACTACTAAATTTCTATGAATTGATGTTCATTTTGTTCCATCAATTACATGCATTCTTTATTTTAGAAACATGTAGCACGTTATTATCTTGGTGACAAGTGTGAGCATAGCTTTTAGGCATGAATGAATCCTGGTGATGATAAATCAGGTGATCCCGGGTCACAACTCAACGGTTGCAGCATGGGTCTATTTCTCCTAAAATGCTTAATAAGAAGGGTATTCTAGTGACTTCAGGCTCTAAAATGACAGCATAACCCGTTGTAATGAATCTGAACCCAAGCAGCAATTATTTTTATCTTTAAGCGTGTTCTTATTCTGGACACCATAGTTTTGATGAACTGTAAAAGCCATATATATCGAATAGAACAAATATACTTGCAAAGACGCTGAAAATACAATAAATACAGGACACCAATCACTTGGATTGGAGGCATCGAGTGATGATAGACATCAGCTAAGGACATAGCTGATGCCATTGCTTTAGTCACAGTCTAACCGGTGTGAGACCCTTCTAATGCAAGAACTGCTAAGAGGTATTTTGAATCCCAATTGTTAACGAAACAAAACAGCACTAAATTATAGTGAAAAAGTTACCTTCCCTCTTCTTCCTTCATAAACATTTGTATCTGTTCTAGAGTGGTGAGACCTTGCATTAATTTCGAAGGTTGAGTTTGGGTTGAGTATAATTATATCAGCATCAGATCCAGCAATAATTGCCCCTTTTCTTGGGTATATGTTGAAGATCCTGGCACTGGATGAAGCTTAAATAGTGTGATTCATCAAATTGAACATTTGACCTATACTTTATCTTTCTTATCCCTGAAACTGAATAACAAGATTCACAGATAGATACTAAACAAACAGAGAATTACAGTCAAAACATACCATTCAGTGCTTGTGACCCGTACATAATCAGTGACAGAAATTTGGCCAGATTCCTGAAAGAAGCCCAGCATTTAGTTGACCATCACGAGGACAGAAATTTATTAAGCAAAGAGTCACAAAAGCTTACCACCATCAGATCCCAAACCAAATGCATCCTCTCCTCAATACCTACATTTCCATTTGCCATATGTAGCACGAAGAAAAATGGCTTCAATTGAGTCAATGGAATAAGAAGAGGCATATAATTGACTTCAGAAATAACAATGATCAATTTTTATTACCATTGACACCATTAGGAATTTTACGGAAATCATCAATCCCAGAGGCTTTTTGTGTGGAATTAAATACACAATGATCAGTTCCTACCAGCTGCAAATTGTAAAGAGTAACATGAGAAACAGATTATGAGATTGTTCTTAAATGAGCAAATAGATTGATTTGTCTTGGGCGATTCAAAATATCTATGAATCTGGATCCATTTATTGTTTCTGAAGCTTATAATCACCATTCCAGATTTTAAGAGATCTCACGTCCTGCTTTTACAGAAGACAAAATTAATTTGTCACCGAAGTTAACTTTATCGAAACTAGATGATCTGCAGTATCTTTAAAGTATCAACAGTTGCTCCAGCAACATCTTTATAATGACAAGAGAGAAACCTGCAGAACTCCATTTGAAAGGGCATCTTGCAGGGCTTTGCCATGCCCAGATGCTCTTATAGGGGGGCTCATGACATACCTGAAGCATGAGAATATATTAATGCTTGGCAATATATATGGCAAATTGACCAAATATGTGCACCTCCCTCTCCTCCTTTCAATACAAATAATAATGATGAACAGATTGTTGGCTCTTACTTTGATGCAGTGGTGAAGTCAGAATCCCAAAGTCCTGAATCATCAAGGGCCAATCCAGAAACCACTGGCTCACCAACAACTCTCTGCCCTGCAATTCAAAGAAAGTGATCAGGCTTTCAAGTGTTGAAAAGAAAAAACAAAACAAAACAAAACAATATAGCATCAGGAAGTCATAAACGAATAAGCTAAGATACTTATATGTATTAAATAGAATCTGGTGGTAGAAGTACATTTTACAACCCTGTTTAGAGTTTCAAAGGAAAGGTTTTGAGGTGCCTTTATAAAAGCGAGAGATGGCAACAAGGATGAAAATAAAGCAACGCCCTTAGGAAAATAAGCCGGTGCAAGTTAGGCACGAAATCATGCAGAAATCCAGGACACACATAAGTAGAGGTTACTAGGATTTTGATTATAGGTGGGAGAGAACGTGGCTGATTATGGTAGGAAATCAATTGCATGTGGGAACAAGCAGCCATCACAGTTACTCACAATAGAGTCTGGCACAACTGAGAGAAGCATACAGAGGAGTCTCTCGATAACTATAAATGCTTTAAATGGGACATCATCCTTGTTCCCATATTCATATATGGTACCACTTAACCAATAATCTTGGAAAGATTTGCCATCACTGCAGTTTTTGGAGATCACATGGTAAAAGTAGAAAATTAGAGTGATCAAAATGGACTCTTTCATCTTTTGTATTACAACATCCTTAATACCCAGCTTGTATTCCAAAAGTATCACTATCTATTCTTTATAGTCTGCTACTCTTTCCAGCCAAATTTTCAATGAACTTGTTTCAGAGAAGATCTATTTTTTTACATAGATGTTAGCATGTTACTGAATCTTCTATCTAAATAACATTAATTTAAGAGAAAAAGTATAAGAAATTATACAAAATATATGGGATGATGCCATCAAATTTAACTGTTTCTATCTGTTACAGACTGTGTTCATTCTCTTACGAACTCATGGCTATGCATTCTCCTGTAAGCAACACTTTCTTTTACATGTTTGACATATTCCATTCGCAAAAGTATTAATTGTTATTAGCTACTGCAGTAATGTAAAACTTCCTCAACAAACAAGAAAATAAAATATTAAAAAATTTAAACCTGATTTGCGAGCTTTGGCTATTTCTTCCATGGCATCAATGCTCATAACATGAACTACATAGAGTGGCGTGTTCACAAAACCAGCTAAACGAATTGCTCGAGCAGTTGCCTCTCCTTCCAGCTGCATGAGAATCAAACTAACTGCTAAATTATAAAAGGAAGGTATATATACTTCAATATCTTTAAGGAAACAGAAAACCACAGAATAGAAAAACATATCTACTTATCAATAAGGGTATAAATTAGAGATCAGCAGAAAAGAAAGTAAATTTCTGAACTAAGCAAATCTCCTTAGCTTAAGAATTCATTTGGGCCATTTATGAAGCTGAAACATGTTTGTACGATTATGTGATAATAAAATTATGACATCATAAAGCACAGTAGATAACTCTAACTATATAATATCAACTAAACACGGTAATGAAAAAAAAGAAAGAAGGGTAAAAGCCATCTGCCACATTCTCTCACACATGGGTCATCAGCCAAGCACTAAATCCTCCCAGGAAAAAACAACACATCAAAGAGGAACAAGAAAATAAAATGACTAAAAAATATTGGAACAACTAATTCAACCAAAGATAAGGACAGTAGATTTGGTCTACATGCTACTAGAGAATTACTTGTATGATAAATCAGTGAGTGTACAAACTCTAGAGTGAAGCACATAGATCATTGCTCAACTACAGATTTTTTGTTGGCTTGCACACATTACAGGTGGACAATATATTTGAAGGAATACCAGTGGGGGCCTCGAAAGAGCATGTCCCTCTGGACCAGTAATACCAAGCTGTATCATTCTTTTCTGGCCTTCGAATACAGCATCTCCATTTTCTGCATGGACCATGGCTAATGCACCAAGAGACTTGCACCTCTTCAATCCTTCTAATAAAAGCTCATCGTTGACCATAAGCACCCCCTTGTATGCTAGAAAAAACTTAAAAGAGTTGATACCTGCAAGTTTTAGATGCACACAGATTCTAAATAAAACAATAAATAGCCAGAAGTTGTTGTTTACTAGGTTCACCGATATAAATTGGAAAAAATAAAAAATACTTGAATCCATATATGACCTCGAACAAGATACTAACCTTTTTCTTTCACCATAATTTCCATATCCCTTGAAACAATGTCATCAAATTTAGTGATTACCATATGAAAACCATAATCCATGCATGATTTCTTTGCCTTTTTCTCATATGCTTCTAAACCTGCTATTAAACTGCCATTTACTGGTATAACAAAATCAATATGCATTGTGGTTCCACCTGCTAAAGCTGCTGCCTGACCACTGAAAAAGTCATCAACAGATTCAGTGTTCAAGGCCTCCATAGCAAGATGCGTGTGAGGATCAATTCCACCTGTTGATGTTACAAGGAGAAGAAGCAGCCATAAAATGGAATGATTTGCATTAAGTGTTTAAACCCTGTATTGGAATTAACAGCAAACCAGATTGTCATTATGCACTCAAATTACTTCTAGCATAGAGAAGAGAATTCACAATAAGTGATCATAACAAGCATGCATACCATGGAAATGGTTGGACTAAACGCTACACTCTCTACATCATATTCCATAACAATAAAAAAAAATTACAAATTGCAAGGCAGAAAACATTGATAGAAAGCATCTAAGATCCTCTCTATTATAGCAATTCCTGCATTTTACAGATGTTACAGGTTTATTATAGGATGCAATAGAGAGTGATTAGCATGTCTGAATCGTTAAAATTCTAAAACCCTGTTTCAACTGCAACAATGAATGCATGAAAGAGAGGTAGACAAGCAGTAAATGTATCTCTGAAGCTATCATATTTTTTCTGATAAGATTAGCCTAAGAAAGGAAAGTACAAGGAAATCCTAGCGTCTGGGATCCAGGAAGAATACAAAAGAAGCCCCCCCCCCCCCAAAAAAAAAAAAAAAACCGCAGTTGAAAAGGTTAAAACACCAACATCGATCTATCATGAAGGAATAATACCACAACTAACCTGGCATGACAAACTTTCCTGTAGCATCAATTACTTTGACATCGTCACCAACCTGCCAATAGCAACCAAACAATTGAAAACTAAGTATGAAAGACACCATAAAGTAAAGTGCAGGCATTAACAGCCAAAACAAAGCGCTAAAGAAACCAGATAACCTAGCGCCACAAGAGGGTAACGGGTGTATATCACATTCTGAATAAAGTAGATTTAAAATGAAGACAGTTATCAGGAAGGCATAAGCAGCTATGAATCTTGAGCTGCTAGAAGTGTATATCATAATATCCTAGAAATCTGCACTTTATGTACTTATTTAGAAAGTTTGGTTGGCTCACATTGTATTAGCAACAAAAATGTCCTACCGAGCCTGAAAGATTTGGAGGAAATATGTCCAGCTCGTCTAACTGATAGGTTTCCTTGGATTTCTCATGTAAAAATCTGTCAAATTTTGTATCTACATATAGAGAATCCAAAATTTCTAATGCTAGATTTCAAGTATCATTATTATGTGATCACGAGAAATTTAAAAGCCCTAATGAACAAACTTTATCACCATATGAACTTCCAGTCAGATGCGCTGAAATCCATTTAAAACGTGGCATTAAAATACTCTGTTCCACTTTGCATCTACAAAAGGTCATTACCAATTCCCTTGTGATGATGTTATTTGAAACTAAAACAGTCTTCAGTCCATTTTTTCTGTTCATTAAAACACAGAAGTTCTGCCTGCTTGATTCAATTAAGGATAGCAAATCAACATCATACTTTCCTCTCCTTTCTATGGTCTTAGCTAGTAAACCATCAAGTTCGAGATTGTTGTTATATATAACATCATAACTGTATGAAATTCATACAATCTGAGAAAGCATCTCCTACCATTTCAAAGGCACTTCATCATAGAATTTGAAACAGATCTTTATAAGAAATCATTTTGAGAACTTCTACTGAGAGTATTTTCTTTCTTTCTTAATCAATCAAATTATAATAAAGTATCATACTTGATTCAGCTAGCTTAACAAACAAACGAACAAAATACAACTCTTGCAAGCAGTTCAAGAAGATCAATTTTTTTTTTAAAAAAAATAAATTCTGTGAACTATTTCCCAAACAACTTCGGCTCAAAAAGATTGAAACTAAACAAATATTATTATTATTATTGTTATTATACCTTAAGATTAGGCTTGACAGCAACGATAATCCCATCCTTTACGTAAACATCAGCAATCTCCTGATGGTGCGCATTCACAACAGTTCCTCCCTTGATCAACAGCTTTGTTGATGACGATGAAATTCCACATCCAACCTCATCATATCCAATACCAGCCTCACAGAACTGAAAAGAAAAAAACCAAAATTTTCAAATTATTTATTGATTGATGAGCCAATATGATTAGAAAAAAAAAAGAAGTTTGATTGCGCTCTTCAGACTTAAGTCAACTCAAGTTGACTAGATTTACTTAGATATTAACCAAAAGTGAAGGAATTAGGAGTAGATTAATTACCTGGTTGGATTGTGAATTTGAAGGAAAATAAGTAAAGAGAAGAAGAGAGAGTAATAAGGAGAGAGAGAGATGATAAGCCATTGACCGAGTCTGAACAGACTAAGCTCTGTCTTACTCGCGCTGTAAGACTTCATGGTAGCTAACTCGTTACGGACACACAACACTGCCGGACTCTGCCTATTATTTTAGTATTTTTGGTAAATATACTGCGCAACTTCACCACCACGGGCAAATTTCCAAAGTTCACAGTTTAAAAAATCTGCGGGCCTAACTGGTAAATTTTGGATGCTTGAAAGTAATGGAGCGGGTGTTTTTTAAAATATTTTTATTTTAAAAATAAATTAAAATAATATTTTTTTATTTTTAAATTCTGTTAGTATATTAAAATAATTTTAAAAAATATTGTTTTTAATAACACTACTAGAACGCAATTTCAAACGGCATGCTTAACAGGCCATTTTAATAACAAAAAATACGTCCGTGACAACTAAGAAAATCCATCTCACATCCCAACCCATCCTCCTTAAAAAAAAATACAATAAATAATAATTAAGAAAATCAAATCCATATGGAATCGGATCCGACTCGCCCCCGGCATCTCCAGGGTTTTAGAATTTGAAAACTATCTCCCAGACCAAAGAAACGCACAAACCCTTCCCTCCCGAGCCCCTGTCAGGGACAAAGCCACCAAAATATCTTCCTCAAAACAATTCAAGTATTATGTTACATGCACAACTTAAACCAAGGGAAGGCGGGTAGATTTAAATTGTTAAACAGTCGTTAAAGTCGTTATAGTCATTGTTAAACGCTCCGTTTCATTAATTGGTACTGTTCCAATTAATTGAATTCAAGCACACTACTTGTGTGTGCTCTCAGGCCGGAATAAAAGGAATTAGTTATAGTCAGTAATCTAGAAGAATGCTGTGTATATATATGGCACAGCTGTAACAGAGAAAGGCATTGAAAAACATGATGAATGCATGATGAATGAAAGGTGCCATTGCCAACATTATTCTCACTATTATCTACCTCACTCTGTTTACGTAACAGATCTGCCAAAAGACTGGATTCTATTCCAGTAGGTTCCCTAGAAATAACACTTGTATCAACTGGTATCAGAGCTTGCGAACCTTGGACACCAGCCATGCCTCCAGACACCAGAACACAGGATCTAAAGCGCTTGGAGGAGACGCTTAAGTCTGCCAACAAGGAGCATGCAACCAAATATGAGCAAGTAACCAAGTTATTGGAAGTATATGGCCAGAAAATGGAGAGCCATGAGGTTAAGTTTGGGGAGATCAAAGACTTGATCAGCGGTTTGACATTCCAGCAAAACTCTTTTCTGCAGAAGTTGAACTTGGGAAGAGGTGAATTAAGTGCTAACCGTGAGCAGCCAGGTTGCTCCAATGGAGCCACCAGGAACAATTGGACCAGAGAAGCAGATCAACATCCTCAACAGGTATACAAACCTAGACGTGATTTTCCTAGTTTCAATGGAGACAATGTCTATCAGTGGCTATTTAGGTGTAATCAGTACTTTGAAATCACAGAAATGAATGATTCTGAAAAACTCAAACAAGCATCCTATTACATGGATGACAGAGCCTTGTATTGGCATCAGAATTTTGTTAGGCACCATCCTGAGGTCCTGTGGAGTGAATACATTGAGGTATTATGTTGTCGTTTTGGGGGCCAAAAAGATCCTCTAGAAGAACTAAAAGATCTTAAGCAAAAGGCTGATTTAGAAACTTATATACAGGAATTTGATATTCTATGGAATAGGGCAGAGATGACAGAGAGACAGGCGTTGGTTTTCTTTCTGGGGGGGTTAGAAGTTGAGATTAAGAACATGGTCAAAATGTTTGAACCCAAGACCTTATACCAAGCTTACAATCTAGCTAGGCTACAAGAGAACACCATTAGCCACAGACAACCTCATCATTCTTATTCAAAAAACACATACCACACTACTGGTGTTAATCCACCGAAGCCTTTCACTGCCCAGAACAACACTAAAACCACTCTCTACCACACTAACAACACTGAAAAATCGATTCCCTACCACCATAAATCTCCAAACACACCTTACAGACCTACAAAGACCCTGAGAAATAAAGAGCTAGATGAGAGGAGGGCGAAGGGATTGTGTTTTTGGTGTGATGAGAAATTCATACCCGGCCATCGATGCAGAAATAAAAAGGTGTATTCCCTATGTATTTTGGACGATGAAGATGTTACAGAAGAAGAGGTCCAAGAAGGCAGTGAAATTGATCCTGACCCTTTCACACCCCAAATATCCATCAATGCCTTAGAGGGCACTTCAGGTTTTCAGACTCTAAGGGTGACTGGTAAGGTTGATAAGTCTCCACTCTTTATCATGATCGACTCTGGAAGCACACACAATTTTATCAACACTCAGGTGGCAAAGAGATTGAGCTGCACTCTCACTTCAATTCGGCCATTAGCAGTAGAAGCAGCAAATGGTGGCCAGATGACTTGCACCCATGTGTGCAAGAATTTTCTCTGGAAAATGCAAGGCGTCCAGTTCTCTACAGATGTTTTTGTCGTGGAACTCAACAATTGTGACATGGTGCTCGGAGTACAATGGCTGGCTACACTAGGTAACATTTTGTCCAATTACAATGAATTATGGATGTCTTTTGTATGGCAAGGGCAAGACATATTGCTGCGAGGGGACATTCCAGTTAAGCTCCAGACTATTGGCTTTGAACAATTCAATAGCCTGATAAACAGTCCAAATCAACTCGTGGAGGTCAATCTATGCAGTCTCAGGGTAGTGGGAGACAGTGATCATTTCATCAGCTCAATGACAACGACCCTTCAACCTAGTCTTGGGAGTGATTCAACTATAGATGAATTGTTACATTCTTACCAGGATATTTTCAAAGAGCCAACAGGACTTCCTCCTCTGAGAACACATGACCATGCTATTCCTCTCAAAGAAGGATCCCAACCAGTCAACCTCCGGCCTTATCGTCATGCTGGTTTACAAAAAGATATAGTGGAACAAATAGTAACTGAAATGCTGGATTCTGGCATTATACAAGACATCACCAGCCCTTTTGCTTCACCAGTGGTTTTGGTAAAGAAGAAGGACGACACTTGGCGATTGTGTGTGGATTACAGGGCTCTTAATAAAATGACAATTAAAGACAAGTTCCCTATTCCGATTGTAGAAGAATTGTTGGAAGAACTGGGCAGGGCTACTGTATTCTCTAAGGTTGATCTACGGGCTGGTTATCACCAAATAAGGATGCGTGCTGGAGACATACGCAAGACAGCTTTCAGAACCCATAATGGCCATTATGAGTTTTTGGTCATGCCATTTGGTTTAACCAATGCACCAGCTACTTTCCAGAGCTTGATGAACGACATCTTCTGAAGACATTTACGAAAATTCATTCTCGTCTTCTTTGACGACATCTTGGTGTACAACCCTACCTTGGAAAAACATGTGGAACAGTTGCGGATTGTATTCGAGATACTCAGAAGTCAGAGTCTCCTTGCTAAGAGAAGTAAGTGTGTTTTTGGCAGCTCTCAAGTGGAGTATCTGGGCCACGTGATCACCAAGTCTGGGGTAGCCACCGATCCACTCAAGATCCAAGCCATTGTCAATTGGCCATTTCCTAGAAACATCAAACAACTGAGAGGTTTTTTAGGACTCACAGGTTATTATAGACGGTTTGTCAAAGGCTATGGGGCCATCTGTAAACCTCTCACTCAGCTCCTCAAGAAGGATTCTTACAAGTGGAATGAAGAGGCTACAATTGCTTTTGAAAATTTAAAACAAGCCATGACAAATCCTCCAGTTTTGGCCTTACCCGACATGACCAAGCTGTTTGTTATTGAAACTGACGCTTCAGGCACGGGTGTGGGGGCTGTGCTAATGCAGGAAGGACATCCTATAGCTTTCCTCAGTAAGGCTCTTGGTCCTAGACAACAAGCTCTATCTGCTTATGAGAGGGAGATGTTTGCAATTCTACAGGCCGTGGCTAAATGGAAACATTACCTTTGGGGGAGACATTTTCGCATAAGGACTGATCACGTTAGCCTTAAGCATTTGCTGGATCAAAAGGTAACGTATCCTTCTCAACACCTCTGGCTTACTAAATTACTTGGGTTTGATTATGAGATTGAGTATCGCAAAGGGAAGGATAATGTAGCTGCAGACGCTTTATCAAGGATTCCTAGCGGACAATTAAGCACCATGATCATGACTTCCATTTCCACTCCTATCATGGACGAAATCAAAATGACCTGGGCATCGGATGATAGCCTCAAGCACATTATACGTGATTTGTTGCATGACCCAAGTTCCCATCCTCACTATACGTGGGTCAACAATCACTTGAACCGGAAGGGCAAAATTGTGGTAGGCCACAATCCTGCACTGCATAACAAGCTGATCGCCTTATACCATGACACAGCTTCAGGAGGCCACTCAGGGGTGGTGGTCACAGCCCAAAAAGTAGGCAGTTTGTTCTACTGGAAGAAGCAACAGAAACATATTAGGCAATTTGTGAGGGAATGCAGTATCTGTCAACAAAATAAACATGAGACTGTGCTAACACCAGGGTTACTGCAGCCTTTACCTATTCCTCTTGCTCCATTTACTGATATTAGCATGGATTTCATTGAGGGCCTTCCTAAATCAGAAGGTAAGGAAGTTATTTTTGTGGTGGTGGACAGATTCAGCAAATACGCACATTTTATGGCCCTTATTCATCCATATTCAGCCTCTTCGGTAGCCAGAGTTTTCATGGACAACGTCTATAAGCTGCATGGCCTCCCAGCTACCATTGTCAGTGACAGAGATCCAGTTTTCTTAAGTCATTTCTGGCAGCAATTATTCCAACATCAGGGAGTAAACCTGCATCATTCTACAGCTTACCATCCACAATCTGATGGCCAAACAGAAGTGGTGAACAGGTGCTTAGAGCATTACTTACGCTGCATGTCTGGTGGCAGTCCTCATCAATGGTCTAAGTGGGTGCCTCTTGCTGAATGGTGGTACAACACCAATTACCACACAGCCACTAAGTCTACTCCCTACGAGATATTATACGGGTTTCCTCCTCCTCTGCACATTCCCTATTTTCCTAAAGATTCCACAGTGGAGGCTGTTGATCAATTACTCACACATAGGGAAGAAATGCTTGGCCAAATCAGAGACAACCTACTCAAGGCTCAGCATCGAATGGTGCAAATTGCCAACCGCAAACGCAGCGACAGACAGTTTAATCCAGGGGACTTAGTCTACCTCAAACTACAGCCCTATCGTCAGAAATCCATGGCACGTAGAAGTTCTCAGAAATTAGCTGCAAAATTCTATGGCCCTTATTCGATTTTAAAGAAGATTGGTTCTGTGGCCTACAAGCTGTTGTTACCACCTACTGCTTCCATCCATCCAGTTTTTCATATGTCACAGTTGAAGAAACACATAGGGAATAAGATCGTGCAGTCAACATTGCCTATTACTCCTTCAGTTCCCATGATCACTCCACAGGCAGTTCTGGACCGCAGAATGGTGAAGAGAGGTAACCAGGCCACCACACAAATTCTGCTCCACTGGAAGGGTCTCACCCCATCTGACGCCACATGGGAGTTTGCTGATGACATTAAATATCGTTTCCTAGAGTTCTCCCTTGAGGACAAGGTCGTTTTCGAAGAGGGAATACCTGTTACATGCACAACTTAAACCAAGGGAAGGCGGGTAGATTTAAATTGTTAAACAGTCGTTAAAGTCGTTATAGTCATTGTTAAACGCTCCGTTTCATTAATTGGTACTGTTCCAATTAATTGAATTCAAGCACACTACTTGTGTGTGCTCTCAGGCCGGAATAAAAGAAATTAGTTATAGTCAGTAATCTAAAAGAATGCTGTGTATATATATGGCACAGCTGTAACAGAGAAAGGCATTGAAAAACATGATGAATGCATGATGAATGAAAGGTGCCATTGCCAACATTATTCTCACTATTATCTATCTCACTCTGTTTACGTAACAGATCTGCCAAAAGACTGGATTCTATTCCAGTAGGTTCCCTAGAAATAACACTTGTATCATATTATTACATTCGGACCGAAACAATAAATAAATTAGGGTTTCTGTTTTGGCACTTGTAGTTCCCTCTCCTTGCTTGAAGAAGCTAGAGCTTTAATCGTATTAATTAGCGTTTAATCAATGGAGTCATTGCTAGGATTCCAAGACGAAACGGTAGCCGTTGTTGATGATGACGAAGAGAAATCAACATCGTCATCTTCATCGTACGGCTACAAATTGGTGCCGTGGTTAAACTGGAACGAGTGGGAATGTGTTAGAGATTCTCTCTTCTCCGAATCTCCAGAAAATATTCTTTCTGCTATTAATAGAGTAAGACGCAACTCTATTTCTTTCTCTAAATTGATTTCTGTTTGTTGCCCGAGTAACTGAGGGAAACGGTATGTTATTCGGCTTTTAATTTGCTTCCTCTCAGTCTTTTTTCCCCCAACTGTCACGTATTATTTTTAACTGCTTCAGTTCAGCTGTTAAAACTTGAAATTTTATTTTTAATAATTCCGTGGTTTTTATTATTGTTAAATTAGTGACTCAGCTGCCAATAGAATGTTTCTACCTTTTGTTTCTAGTTTTAATTGAGTTTATGTATTTGTGATTTAGATATCTACATGGCGAAGCAGAGGGTGTTTACCTGTTGTGATTGATGTCACAGCTTCGATCATTGAAGTTCAACAGAAGGATCCTTTGTATAGGTAACTCATTGTTTCCAGTCTCGATGAGCTGATGCCCAAGGTCCTGTTTTAAACGTTTTGCTTGGTTCTCGGCCTGTGCAAGTTGCTGAAATTACAATGGCAATGCTAGTTCTTCTGCTTCTGCGAGACTGTGATGCTTTGAATGTTATAATTGTGTGTTTTTGGAATAAATTTCCATTTTTTTCATATTCTGAAAATGTTCGTTTTCGTAATTGTAGAAAGGACTTACCTGACGATGCTATACATTCAGAGCAAATGCTGGCAATGCTATATTGTATGGCTATCTTGAGGTGAACTCCTCCTCCTCTTTTGCTATATTGTATGGCGTTCTTGACTTGAGGTAAAAACCTGGAAGGCTGGGTAAGGAAAAGCATCTTATCTATGTACTGATGATAGATCATGAAATCATGCCTCGGTGATAGTTACATATATGCTCGAGCAATCAACTCTCGAAAATCTAGATTAGAAATTTAAAGCATCTTGGAAACGAGTTTTACTAATACATTAGTAATTAAGTAACCATATATTCATAGAGAATAATTTGTTAGCATTTTGATGTATGTACATTAATTGCATATCCTCGAATTTGGAAAATATCTGTTCGTTTTAAGATATGCTGAAATATTTTGATATGAAAACACTCATCCTTTATCAAGTCAAAGTAAGAGCATCTCCAAGGGGAGATGCTATTTTGAAGAGCCAAATTGATAGAATGGAATTTTGAATAGTATAAATATGGCTATTTTTACTATGTATACTCCAATGGAAAAAAGCATTTGAAAAGCCAATTGTATTGGAGTGGGAGAAATAAGTGCTTTAATTTTTCTTCAAGGAGTTTGTTGTCATTTTTTTCCACATGGTTGCATTTAATTGGTTTATTTTTTTGTTGGCTCTGCTTTGTTGGTTTTGGCTTTTTTGAGAGATATGTAGGAATAGCATTTTTGGGAGAGAAAAGGCATTTTGGCATTTTGTTTTGACTTTTCTTGGAGCATGTAAAACAAGCATTGAAACAAGCATTGAGGAGCCAAAATAATATTTTTATTTTTATTTTTATTTTTAGTTTTGGATTTCCGTTTAGCACACCCCTTCGAGTTGCTCTAACAACATATAATTTGTGGATTTATATATCTAATCCTGGTTTGTGTGTAACTTCCATAGAGATTTTTGGAGGCCTTACTCTTAAAGATTGTGTTTGGTTATGTTGCCTTGTATTATATATGCATGCAAACATAAAATTGCAATAAGGAAAAATAGTAGGCTCACGTTGCCGAGTGTTGTTTCTGAAGGCTTGTAAACTGTGTTGTTGAGAAGACACGGAAGAAAACAGAGGTTTCAATTGCTGAGGCAGCTGGTGCAATTGGTATTCCACGCACGCTGATCGACATTCGTCATGGTAAGTGTTTTCTTTGCATAAGCTAGTTGCTCGATATAATTTAGTTTGATAAGCAAAGGAAGAGTCTTAACTTTGGCCATCCATGCATATTTTTTTCATATCTACATACTTACTGTCAAGTTAGGAGCCATTCAGAAGTCCAAACTGTTTTAGCATTATTTTGTTTGGATTCAAGTTCTTTGGTTGATGAACCTTAAACATAAACCTCATCCGTATACCCTGACCCCTAAACTCCACACTTTAACCAAGCTAACTCACTGCAAATACACAAGTTCTTGTTAGTCCAAATTTATCCCATATCAACAGCCAGTTATCCTTCTCCCTGATCCACATATGAGGATCTAACTTGAATTTCTTGAATATTTGTTTACATGCTAGCAGAGCTTTTGTAATTTGGTGGCAGGTCATTAATATTAATTTGAAATGTGAAATGTTCTTGTTTTTTTTGGACTAAATTGAGAACTCATTTTTCCTTTTCTTAATCTTGCTATGATTGTAGAGGGTTCTCACCGTGATCTTCCTGCTCTTGCACTTGTTCAGGATTCAGCTGTTAAGGTGTGCTATCTTTGCGAGTTTCTGTTATTTGTAGAGTAATTTTCCCTCTGATTTTCTTCTAACAGCTAGCATTTTAAGCCAAAACTCCTGTTTCAATGTTTCATGATTTCTTTTTGGGAAACTGTTGGACCAAGCTTCCCCAGAATTGCTTAACAAACAAACCATGTTTGTTTTTTAGTTCTGGAAAAGTTAAGTTATAACATGTGCTGCTGATAATTTCAGGCAATTGATTGGTTGAAATCTTATTATTGGGAACCTCAGACAAAGCAGATTCCATTCCAAAGTGATGGAACTGCTAGCATCAGAAAACAAATCGAATCTAAACTCCTTGAGTTGGCTTCCTGCTTGAAAGTTAAGAAGAGTCCTGAACCTGGTTCTTCAGCAATAAAAGAAAAACGTACGTATGCACTTTTAGTTTTTTTATTTTTCTCTTTTTTGATGAAAAGGCCTATGCAATTTTATTTTCTCCTTTTTTATGTGGCAAAGCCTTAAAATAATGTTCTTGTCTTGTCTAAGTAATGTGATTCAAAAGAAGACCTTATTACAGGATTTTCATCAAGACTTGAAAGGTATATTTTTTTCATATTTGTGACTGTTATTCATGAAGAAATTATTAGTAAAAAAGCCTTTCTTTACTTGAGTGGTGCACTTCTTTCTCCATTTTCCTCCACAAACTATCATCTATTCTTTTTTTCTTCTGTAATAAAATTTTTTTAAGTAATAGTTCTTTGTTCTTTGGTTGTTTTGGCAGATTGTTAACTTTTGTGCACCTTTTTTGTTCTTGTTCTTATTTGATGGACTATATTTGATCTACCAGTATGCAACTGCATTTTCTTTCCATAGAAAGCAAGAAATTCTCTATTCTAAGAATGAAACATAGAGAAGGGCAAATCCTTCTTAACAACATGAGGATAGCTAGAACAGGTAACTCATAGTGAGTGAATGAGGGGTCCTGTCAAATTAGAATTAGGACAAATGCTGGTATTAGCTTTCATCTTAATCCTCTTTGGGAATCTTTCGTCTATGTAACATGTTTGATTTTCATGCTGACCAGAACAGTGATCTGTTTTTTTTCCACCACCACATAATCCAGAACATGTTAATTTTCCTTGTCTTGGAAAGGTTAATTGTTGAAACAGTAAGATGCAATTGTCATGAACAGCTTTGTATAAGTTTTTCTCTCATGCCCAGCTAGCACTATTCATCCAAATCTGGGGGTGAGATAATATGCTCCAATTATTTTTTAAGAACTAATAAAGGCAAAGTTCAAATTTATGGTTCTTTCATTCTTGATATTGTTTTTGTTGGGATATAACTTTTTATAAATACTTAGTGCTAAAATTTTGAGAATAGTTTTAATGTTTTAGGAATTCTTACTGAAATGCTTTGAAATTTGGGGTCATGGCTAATGCATGGAAAATGACCCAAATATCTGCATGCACTAGTTATATGTATTTGCTGATGTACTTCTTTCTACAGGTTCTAAGAAAAATATTACCAAGACTTTGAAAAATCTTGTACGTCTATATTCTTCCTTCTCCTCAGAAGTACTATCAGTGTTGTTTGAATTCTTGCTCCAGGCTTTAGATTCCTCAAATCTGGTGGAGCTTACAAAAGGTTGCCTAGTTGGTGAAGACATGAGCTCTTTCTTGGATGATTGGAAGCTTGTAATAACAGAATTCTCAAAGAAGGAACCAGAATTACTCCTTATGCTTCTTAAGGCAGTTCTAAATATGATTGACGCTCAAGAAGCCATGAAATATGAAATAGGTAACCACAAACTTATCCTTCTGTTCCACTGACATGCATGTGGTTTATTATTTTGTGTTGGTTCACAAGATGTACAGAAATAGCTCTACTTATATATTGGTTTATTAGCTAGAATTTTCAACTGAAATTGGTTTACTAACAAAAGTTTTCTTTCCAAACCTAACCAAATTCCATCTGCTACTGCTTTCAGCAAGCAATAATTTGGTGGTCAACTTTCAATATGTGTTTTGTTTATGCATTTCAAACCCACTAGTGAACTTTTCATTGTTGAACAGACATTTGTGATCATCATTCTTCATTTGAGCTAGTGAGTTAGGCATGCCCAACTTTATATTTGTTGAACTCTTTTAAACCTTGTTTCTAAGCTATTTCTGTTTATCCTTCTAAGTACCCGGTTTACCATGAAAGTCAACTTGATGTGGCATGGCATATAGCTGCCAGTAACTATAGTTTTGATTCCATGTTATCTTTGTTGACCTTTCTGAAATCTTGTCCAGGAACACACCTCACGTCAAGGGCATACAGAACAGAGACTGGCCAAATTGAAAGACTTTCTTCTTTGTTTGCATGGCTTGTTGGACAACTCAAGGGACTAAAGCCTCTCCGCTGCAAAGAAACTGCAGCTGAAAGAAAAGCCTCTTCAATAGGAATGAATTTATCAAACACAATCCTGATGGAGGTCCTCCGCAAATGTCTTTTGGTGTCCTCAAATGGCAATAAGCAGCTTATGGATTCAGCGCTTCATCTTGCACAGTTGATGGGTGATACCTCTGTGATGGGGAAACTCAAAAAACTAAGTTCACTAGTTTTGTCAGACCCAGATGTTACCCAAGAGAAGTCTTCTCTCCCAAGTTTGAATAACCTTCTTATCCAGCAAGATGAATCTATCCATCAGGCCACCAAGAAGCTAGAGTTTGTTAAATTTTGCCGAACAAAGAGTAAAGCTGTTAAGAGAACAGATGGTGAAGTAGGTAGTTCAGGCGGATGGGCTGTGGCAGAATCATGGAATCCATGTCCAATTGGCATGTTGCCCCGTGACCTTGGATCTTCCGGCCATCTTCCTGTTCTTGACTGTGCCGATGACGGTAAAAAGCCTGTTCTTTCAGAATGGAAGCAGTCCTGGGAACTGAAACAAGGCAGCAGTGGTGACATTTGTATTTCATATTACCCTAGCGTCGAGAGGACTAGTAGTAAGAGAGAAGCTGGCTGTGATATTTATTTATTATATAAATCAAGCGCTAAGAAGATGAGAGAGACAGCTGACAGTTTTGAATCAGATTGCGAGAATGTTTTGTTGTCAGGAGATGACAAAGGTTTTCTGATGATAAATGGAGTTTGGAAGAAAATAGAGGAAGAAGAGCTGCTTACTATTATGTCTGATGTGAGGATTTTGGTGTAGAAGTGTCCACGATAACATTTCTGGTTCCGTATTTACTCAATTCATTATTGTCGATATTCATTTGCCACCCCATAACAACCTCATTTGTCTGGGCAATGAAATTACAGGAATTTTTGCGAAGTAACGGCCATGGGTAAAACTGGTTTCCTGGTGAACAAATGGTGCTTTTGGCACTCCTTGATGAAGTGGTAGATTTCAATGGGAGTGGAGTATGCTACGAGGAAACATGATCTAGCACCACCTGGATCTTTTCATGATGCACTGTTCAGGTTTGTTCCCATCATTCTTGGAGACCGCAGGTAGGTCTGACTCTGTTAGCAATGTACTTGCTCTAAACCTGTTCAAGATGCTGCACTAGCAACACAACACGGGCAGAACTTTTAGAACAAAATAATAATAATAATAATAATAAGAGCTTTCATTGTCATGCCTGCCCATTTGCGTTAAAGAACAACTTGAAATTGAAAATTGCAAGTAATGTTGTGATTATATGGACCTTGATTGAGTCTTTGCTTTCGTGGGTCTCTCTTTCTGACTCTTTTAGCATTCCATCTTGTGGACATTGGATTTAATTATTTATTGTGCTGTTTTGACGCTTTCCAATTTTTAACACGAGAGCAACCCTTACCTGCTGTAACTAGACAAACTAATAAAGTTAAAAAAACGAAATAGGAGAGGGATGCCACCATTAACTGGAAGAAAATAACGACGGCAACAAAATCGAAACTTACAAGGGAAAATGTTACCATGAAGTTGAAAACCAGGTGGCTATTCAGTTCAGATCTGGGCCCACAAGTGCTACGTACCAGCTATCATGTAGAGGAAGCCCGGCAGGGGCGACCTGAGAACACAAGAAGTGCATTGGATGCCGCCACATGTGACCCCAGGCCGCTCCTGTCGGAACCCTTTTACAATCATATATCAGAGGCCTCTCTGTATTGCATAACTTGGGTGGTGAATGCACTGGAGCGTCATTTCATGTTATATAGAAAACGACAACCCAGTACTTTCTATTCAAATGTACTGCTTGCTATATACTACACGCAGTCACCATATATAGTAGAACTTGATATGGATTTTTATTTGAATTATTGTACAATTTGTACTCCCTGGTCCATCTCTATTGTGCTACTATTGAACAGCAAATGGGAATATTGTGTTAGGAAGATTAACGAAGGATGCATTCAGTACACATAGATGGTCGTGGATCGTACAGATGATGATTGCACAAAACCAGGAAAGCAGTACATTTGTATCTACATGTGTGCATTGTGGAAGGAATCGTTCAAGAATTTTGGAGTTTATAAAAAAAATCCACCCAGTAATAGTACCAAACAGAAAAATCATCTTTAATATTGAAAATACCATATATAAATATTGTTATAGAAAATATAAATTGCTACCAGAAGTGGATCTCATTCAAAGTTGGGGCGCAGTATGATTCATTAATGGTGTTCATCAACCAAGTTTTTATTAATATATCTTTACTAAAAAATAACAGATCAAAAAATTATACAAATATAAATTTTTTGAAATAATAACACGTCCTAGTAAAGATATGCATCTAATACTAGTTAAATTCAGTCATGATTGGGTGTGATAGTTTCCCCAGCTCTGAGCACACTAAGCTTGGTAGTGTGCCAAGCATTTTTCTTGGGTCTAGCCCAGAGAAACAGCTCGATTTTCATGGGCTCAACTATATTTAACATCTTGGACTTTAATATTCATACACCTTTTAGGTGTATAAAAATCCTTTAGAGACCCTTTATATTTCCATCAAATATTAATACAAATATAATGGATATTTATACCTCATTAAATGTTATTAGAGTAAAATTACACTTCAGACTCTCCTTTTCATAAAAGAATAAGACTCATGAGCTATAAATACACTATGAAACATTCAGAACAAATGTTTACAATCTTCTTTCTCTACTGCATATATATTTTCATAGCATCTCTCTCTAGAATATTAAAGTATTTTATCTCTCTAAAAAGATATTTATTTAAGCATCGGAGAGTCCTCATCTCCACCAAAAGAGATCTTTTGCAAGTACTAGCTATAAGCCACATTGGCCCACCAAACACCAAATATAAGCTATCAACTATCTTGACTAGAAAAAATAGATGAAATTGCTAGAACCAACTAATTAACCGATTATCCAACTTAGAAACCCTATTCTAGACTACTTGGATTTTTTTGGAGATCATGGCATAAACAAGTTTTTGACACATTAAAGTTAGATCTCAATATGGTGTTGTGGACTATAAGAGATACCTCATATGCATAAGTCTGAGGTTTGACATTTCATAACATTTTTTTTTGCCATCACAAGATCCAATGTTTACGGCCTTTATGCCTAATGAGAAACACCAATGAGATTGGTGTTTGAGAATGAGTTTCAACCTTTTTTTCATTAAAAATTGAATTTTTTTTGTTTTAAATTAAATGTTTTTAGTGTTTTTGAATCGTTTTAATGTACTAATATCAAAAATAAATTTTTAAAAATAACAAAAATATCGTTTTAATATTTCTCTAAACAAAAAAATACTTAAAAAAAGCTAATGTTATTATAATCCCAAACACCCTATGTATGAATACTAGCTACGTGATCCGCGCTATGCCGTGAGTCAAATATTTTTATTTTTCATAAAAAAGTATATATGCAGGGGTTTTCCACGCATTTTTATAGTTTAAAAAATGTAACAAATCAAAAAGTTTATGCACACATGTAATCAAATATACTAAGAATTATGTGCGTTGATAAATAAATAAAAAATCATTAATGACATGTAAAAAAAACTTGAAAAACCGATAGACAGATATAGATCAAGATATTTAATGTTGAAAAATAGAATATTAAATTGACTAAATAAAATAAAAAGAAAAAAGGAATAACATGTAAGGCTACAGATATTAAAAATATCATTTGAAAATAAATATTTTTTAATTTTAAAAACATAGTTTATCTATATAAAAGATAAAAATAAAACTATAGATGAACTAGAAAAACCTCTTTGAAAATTAAACACATAAAAAAAAAAATCAATATTACTTAAAAGATGCCCTCTGAACAAAATAAAAGAGTCAATTGTATTCTTTAAAGTTATATTTTCATGGTAACCATGTAAGCCCCAAGCACCTGGGTCTGGGTAGTCATGCCAGCAACAGACGATACGTGGCTTGCTGAGGCAGATGACGTGTCGCCTGTTTTGCCTAAATTTTGGTCAATGTGATTACCGAAAAATTAGGGTATATGCTCTTTTAACCCAAAACCTATTTTGCAACCCGTTTTTAACCCAAAACACCTATAAAACCCTTTATAAACCATGAAAAACTTAGTGATGACCTTAAAGAAACCCCATAAACTGTCCAAAAAACCGAACTCAACCCAAAATAAAAAATCAACCCGAGTTCATATCTGTTTTTCACTACACCATTAAATAGTTTTACCGACGGACTAATTCCGTCAGTGAAAGGAATGAACTCCATCAGTGAAATTATTATCGATGGCCACACCGATGGAACACGTCCGTCGGTATAATAGTCGTCGGTAACTCCCCTTTTGTCGCTAATTCTATTGCAAATAAAAAAAACCACCCACCGACGGAACATCGACGATCTTACAGACGGATAGGTGCGCCAAAAGAAAAATTTTCCCGTGAGAACATTACCGACAAAATAAATCCGTCTGAATTTTCAACGGTAATTATCGACGGATACTCCGTCGGTAAATATGGCATTGGTGGTAATTGTTTCGCAACTCTCTGTGAAATACCGACAGAAATTATCCATCGATAAAGCCGTTTGTATTTAAACACCAACGAAATATGTCTGTCAGTAATTATGGCATCGTTGGTGATTGTTTTGCAACTCTCTGTAAAATACCGATGGACTATTTCCGTCTGTAAAGCCGTCGGTATTTATTTAAAATATATATATATATATATATATATATATATATATATATATATATATATATATATAATAATTTGTTAATAGTAAAAAAGCTTAATAAACAAATAAAATTGGATTAAACATTAAAAATATAAAAATAATGTTAAATAATATTCATCCAAATATTCATTTCAAATTTCATGTGTTTAAAAAACAAAATTAAACTAGAATAGCGACGGAGGAGGAGGAGGCTGGTTGTTCCCGGGACCATACGGCAAAAAAGAAGTTGCACAAGTATCATCACCCATCTTTGATCTCATCTCCATGACTATTTGACGGAGCTCATCATAATTCATCGAGAGTTGTTGATATTGTTGTTTCAAGGAAATGAACTTCTCAGACTGGGTGCTCGATACTGATGGAGAGCTCCCAACGGTTGAGACACTACGGGCCGAACGCAAGTTTTCAGCCGTAGTGTTGGAGAGCTCGTAGACCCGATTTTTTTCGGGTCCACCAGACAATCCCACCTCCATCCATAAATCTGGATCGAAATCTGGATGGGTCGAAGGATTGTCCCCATATCTCTCCCTCAACCGGCTATTATAGGTCTCCTGAAAATTTTAAAAAAAATCATCATATGCAATTCAAGAAATAATAACTTACAAAATAAAATGAATGAACGAACATACCACGAAGTGCTGAGCACAGTTGTCCACGAACTGTTGCACCCCCTTTTAGCAGTCTTAACTCCTCACATGCGTCTCTACAAACAGTTCCATTGGACTTGGCTCACATCCAAGAGATGCAGCCATCCGCTTTGCATGTGCGCTTAATGGGACGGATTCGCTAGTGTGCGTGGTCATCGAACCATGAATTTGCCAGTTCCGGTTGTTGGCGTCGGACTGTGAGTGCCGTGAGAACCGCTTTCAGGTCACGTTCTCAATATATGTCGTTCATATTTCCCCCGAGATGAATGGCGGTTTGAATTCCCGCTAAACCGCCACCTTATTCCATCCTTTAAGACCGTTATCCCTCGCATGTCTTTTTGATTATTTTTTTTGATGTCATACCAAAAATCACGCAACCTACTTCCATAGTAACAAATTAGAATTTAAAACATAAAATTATATAAAAAATAAATATTATTTTCGATGTTACCTAGTTGCCGCATGATTCTCCCATACCCTCCTCACAACATTGTTGTTCCCCCTATCCCACTCAAATTTTTTCTGTGTATATAAATAATTCATATAAAATAAAAATAGTACAAGATATAAAATTATAAAAATTATTTATTAAAAATAAGCTGGAAATTAAAAATTAACACCACCCTGAAATCGCTTAAACCATGCATCGATATTAGGTTTTCATTCAGGATGTCTAGAAACCAGGCTCCATTGAAATAATGGAAACTCCATCGACGATTTAAACGCCAATGTTATAGCCCTTCCAGCCTCAATATTTGTGAACCTGAAATTAAATAAAAGTAATAATATTAATTAGGTGTTCATAAATTATATTATAAGTATATATATAAAAAACTAAAACATAAACAAACTTATATTGAAAGGTCATCCTTCCATTGTGCCTGGTACTTGCGGGTGAATTGACTCCACTGTGAAGACACACCGCTTCTGCGCTGTGAAACCGCGCTAGAAGAGACAGCATTATAAGTTGGCGTAGATTCCTCATCGTGATCAGCACTTAAAGATACGTCCTCTTTGCTGCTAGAAGAACTAGCTGCAATTGTCTGCTGAAGACGTACTGTAGATTTCATTATACGCATTTACACAAATTTATACGAATAATTACATAATTAACTTTGATTATTTAAAAAAAATTCAACAGAGTCTC
The DNA here is from genome assembly GCA_007827005.2 of Populus simonii. NCBI lineage: Eukaryota > Viridiplantae > Streptophyta > Magnoliopsida > Malpighiales > Salicaceae > Populus > Populus simonii. The sequence continues at coordinate 6,674,931 of CM017470.2, read as the reverse complement.
CCTTATACTGGGAGGTCCCAAGTTATCGACAAAATCATATTACACTTCCAATTTATTTCACATCCCGATTCAATCATCCTGGATCTCAACCCAACTCATCATCATCAACACAAAACATCTTATTCAATAACATCATATAATGAAATTCAAGTAAAAGAATCAATTTAACTATGAACATTCACTGTTACATTGGTACTTAGAGTTACAAACATTAGATTAAAGTCATACATTCAAATTTAGGAGATAAGTCTCTTAATTTATAAATAATTACATGGTCAAAAGCAAAAGGTAACTAAATCAATATCATTCCTGACACGACCCTAATGGACCTCAAAATAGAAATTAACGTGTACACATAAATATAAAAATGTAATAACAAGCAATAACAATGACAGGTAAACAATAATATCCTAAAATTAAGATAAACCAATTAAATTTAATTCTATATTTCAATTAACATTTAAAATATAAATTCAACAATAGCAATTATAGCAATACAAACAATAATATCCTAAATTAAGATAAACTAATTAAATGTCATTCTATATATAAATTAACATTTTTAACATAAATTCAACAATAACAATTATAGCAATACAAACAATAATTTCATAAAATTAATAAATAAAATGAAAAAACTAAAAAACACTATACAAAACAACCTAAACACAAAACAAACAATACACAAAACTAAAAAACACTATATCAATTCAAAATAAATTTAGGAATAAAAAATGCTTACCTTAATAGTGTGTTGAATTTAAGATTTTTTATACAAACAATACACAAAACAAAGAACACCAAAAAAAATAATCATAATTAAAATAAAAAGAATACAAAGATAAAGAAAAAAGAATACATACCTTTTAAAACTACCACCAAAACAATAAAATCTCTTCCAAAAGCCAAATAAAAACGGAGAGAAGAAGAGAAATGGAGAAGAAGAGAAACCGAGCCGAGAGAAAAAAATGAACCAAATGGGGGGAGGGGGGGTTTATATATCAATATTTTCAACAAAATTACCGACGAAAATTTATTGTTGTCGGTGGCATTAAATTCCGTCGGAAATTAATTGATATGCGCACCAAAAAAGTTCGAAAATCCTGCCAGACTTTTCGATCCGTCGGTACTTGTGCCGACTGACATGCGTCTGACATGAGTGCGCTTTGGGATGTGTGTAATCCATCGGTGATGTAAATCGGTAAATTTATCGGTGACGCCATCGATGATTGTGGCACATTCCCGTAAATGTTTTTCAACTTTCTGTGAAATACCGACTGGTTATAGTCTGTCGGTGACGCCGTCGGTGATTGTAGCGCAATCCCGTAAATATTTTTCAACTCTTTGTGAAATACCGACGAGTTATAGTCCGTCGATGACGCCGTCGGTGATTGTGGCACAATCCCATAAATTTTTGTCAACTCTCTGTGAAATATCGACGGGTTATATTCTGTCGGTGTACCCATTGGTGAAACCGTTAATATTTCTTATTTTTTTTTGTATCCCCTTCACAAAATCTTGAATTGCAATCTTACAGCACACACGACACAATAACAAGAGCTGACCATTAAAGAAGAATAAATATTCCATGTTCCAAAATATTACATTATAAAAATAAGGCTTTAGAACATGTTTAGTTTGTCAGAATTTTCATCTTTGTTCTCAATTGAATTGTTATCATCAGCTTCCTTGCATTCTTCAATTTTGTTATCATCTTCTTCAACAACATTTTTTTTCCACCAGTAGAGCTCAGAACAACATTCAACTTCTCTGTGTCAACATCAACAAAACTATCGTTGAAAACACGAAAATTCAAATTTTCTTCTAAGTCAATCGAAGAAGCAACTCGGTATGGTTCAACCAACTCACTAGTTTGAAAGACTTCATCTATCACACTTGTGTCTTTGTTCTCATCCAGAACAACCTCAGCACGACCCATGAGTTTTGTTTTTAAAATGGATAACCAATCAACTCTTGATCAGTCTTTTCTAAAGGAAGGGGTGTATGTGTAATAAACTTGTTGGCATTGCTTTGCGAAAACAAAGACGTCGTTTACGTTGCGGTGTCTAGCTTTTGAGTTGATTTCAACGAGACTATAGTGAGGATCTACTCTGATTCCTCTGTCAGTTGTGTCATACCAATAGCATTTGAATAAAAACACTCTATTTTGCTCGCTATGATATTGCAGTTTGATGACTTCTTCCAATCTACTGTAGTAGTCAACTTCAAACTCACTAGAAGTCAATCTCTTAATACAAACACCGCTGTTGTATGTCTTTCTTCCATACCCGTATTCTTCAGTATGAAAGACATATCCATTGATAAAAATACCCGTTATAGTACTTGACTTTTCTTTCAGGGCTCAGGCCTAGTAAAGACAGTGAAATAGCAGCACTACCTCTCATTTGATAAACCTTGTAAATTAAATACAACAATAATCAATAAACATATATTATGTAATATTGACTACAATTAATTACATTGCAATATATAATGAGTTTGTAATAGGACTTACATGTGTTCTAAACCATGGGCAAATTGTTCATCTTGTAATTGAAAGATCTGGGATTCGGTCAGCTATGAGTTATTGGACAGTAAGTATCGTCGATGTTGCTTGCAAGGTTGTTCCAAATTATATGAGTTTATGGTATCACAAAACATAAATAGTACACTCTTGACAAAGTTTAAGTCGAACATCTACTTACTTAATAAAAGGTCTCAGCTCATCACAGTTAAATATGACATAATTTTGTGCTTGTCTGAACTCTATTTCAGACAAATATCTTCCCCTCACGGCATTTTTAGGTGTGGGTTGTCCAGGATTGGAGAATATTGACAAGTTCTCACTTGAAGGTGCTTCACCACCATCATTATGCCGTGGAACACGGTTGATCCTCGTTCTCAAATGAGGTTCGAAATAGTATGAGATAAATATTGAGATTTTCTCAATAATATATGCCTCACATATTGATGCCTCAACATGCGCCTTGTTCTTAACCTTTTTAAAAAATTGAACAAGTACCTGCATATATATATATATATATATATATATATATATATATATATATAGCATTAATAAAAAATTATCAATTAAAAAAAATAAAAACATTTAATTATGAATTACATAGCTCCTGTAATATCTAACCTCTCGAATGGATACATCCATATGTACTGGACCGGTCCTCTAACTTTTACCTCAAACAGTAAATATACGGGTAGATGCTCCATTGAGTCAAAAAATGATGGAGGGAATATCATCTCAAGTTTGCATATTGTCTCGACGATATTCTTTTCAAGTCTTTCAATGTGATCAACATTCAACTTGCTGGAGCATATATCTCTAAAGAAATGACTGATCTCCGTTAGTGCATCTCATATCCCCTTTGGCAACAAACCACGAAAAGCTAATGGGATGAGTGTTTGCAGAAATACATGGCAGTCATAACTTTTCATTCCATATAATCTGCATTCCTCCGTATTAACCAGCCTTGATATGTTCGAGGCATGTCCATTGAGGAAACGCAAACTCTTAAGCCATTTGTAGACTAATAGTTGTGCGTTTTTCTCTAACACGAAGCTTGCTCTTGGTTTTGCGACCCATGACCCATCACAAACCAACTCCATATTTTTACGGTTACAGAACAACGCTACATCCAATCTAGCCTTGATGTTGTCCTTTGTCTTCCATTTCACATCCATGACGGTGTTGAAAATATTCTCAAACACGTTCTTTTTAATGTGCATGACGTCAAGGTTGTGGCGGAAAAGATTGGTCTTCCAATAAGGAAGCTCCCAAAAGATACTTCGCTTCACCCAATTATAGGTCAGACCAAAATCAGGAAACTTCTGCTTACTTGATTAGAGATCAAACACAATATCACCGTATTCTGACACAACATCAAACAATTCTTCACCGGAAAGACGCGGGGGTACAACATCCTTTTCAACTCTGCCAACAAAGAAATCATTTTTGTTCTTTCTATACCTGTGATTCGGCGGCAAGAAATGACGGTGACAGTAAAAAAAGAAGCTTTACCCCCATTTGTTAGCGTGAATGCCTTGTTGTTTTCCATACAGTATGGACATGTTCCATGCATACTCCAACCAGAAACCATTCCATAAGTTGGGAAATCATTGATAGTCCATATCAAAGCCGCTCTCATAACAAAATTCTATTTCCTCGAGATGTCATAACTCAAAGCTCTAGAGGACCACAACTGCGTCAACTCATCAATCAGCAGACGAAGACAAACATCTATATTCCACCCCGGACTGCTCGGACCTTGTATGACCATAGATAAAAACATGAACTCCGGCCTCATACACATCCCTGATGGCAAGTTATAAACCGTCAGTATGACCGGCCAACAAGAATAAGGAGCAGCAAATGACCTGAATGGGTTGAATCCGTCTATACACAACCCAAGACGCATGTTCCTTGATACAACTGAAAAGTTAGGATGCACACTGTTAAAGTGTTTCCAGGCTTCACTGCCAGAAGGATGCACCATCACTCCATTAACCGCATGGTGTGATTGGTGCCATGTCATATGCTCAACAATTCTTAATGACATGAATAACCTCTGCAGTCTAGGTGTGATTGGGAAGTATCTAAGTTTTTTAAATGCCACGAGAGTCTTTCCTCTACCAGTTCTGGGTTTGTAACGGGAATGCCTGCATGTCATGCACTCGGTCATCTCAGCATTTTCAAGGTAGTATAACATGTAGAAGTTAGGGCATATATCATTTTTCTGGTATCCTAAACTGAGGGGTTTCATCATGGACTTGGCAGCATAGAAGTTTTCTTCCAGCCTGTTCTCTTCAGGTAAAATGCTTCTCACCCATTCTATAATCTTGTCATAACCGGCCTCACTCAACCCGTGATCTGACTTGATGGTGAACACCTGTGCTACGGCTGATAATTTATTGTGGTTCGTGCAGCCATCCCATAATGGTTCGTTAAAATCTTTCAACAGATCAAAAAACCTTGTTGCATCTGCATTAGGTTCTTCTTCTATAATTAGACATTCCCTGACATTACCTTCACTCATTCTCATTGCATCCATAACCATATTCCTGTAAGGATTACTGTTCTCATTTCCAACTTCATGCATGTTGCTAGCACTAGAAATTGACCCAACCACCTGTTCTTCCATGCTCTCATCAGGAACAAATAGTTCTCCGTGTGCATACCATCACAGGGAATCCTCCATGAACCCTTTGGTTAGAAGATGCATCGTTACAACATTTTGATGCAGAAACTTTAAATTTTTACACTTCCTGTATGAACACCTAATACCGCCATCAGTAAAATTCCTCGGAATAGATGTTGCGAAATTAATAAAACCCTGAACACCATTACAATAATCCATCCTCCGCAATCCTTGGGGTGAGTCCCGATACATCCATGAACGATCATCCATGACTTCTATTGAACCTCTATAAAACATAACAAAAATATTAGTTTTTCCCGACATTATCCAACAATCTAAAACAACACTTATGTTAAAAATTCATTATCAATTATCAACTATCAACGTTCATACATAAAAATTTATACATATATAAATTTACAGAAATCATTACTTCGCAATAGAATTGATAACAATTAAAAAAGACCCATTAAACAAGCTATTAATTATTTATTTCATCACAACACATTTAATTCGGTGTAATTCAAACAAAATTTCAACAATTTACAAATAAATATAATTTGACAAAATCCAAAACAAACTATAACAACTACAAAATTATACATTCATACTACAAGTTTCTTTGACAAATAACAATCAAACAAGTACATACGTTAACAAAAATACATATACTAAAAAAACAATAAAATTCACATTTAAATGTTAAAACTAATTAAAAAGGATAGATTTACTTACAAAAAATGATAAAATCCATAAGAAACGGATATTGTGACCACGTACAAAAGTATAAAAAACTTGGGTGCTTGTGTTGAGAAGAGTGGAGAGTTGGGATGGGTGGTTGGCTGCAGTTTGGAAGGGGAGAGGTGGGATGGGAAAGAAGAAGAATGAGAAACAGAGAAAGAGAGTGTCGGGAGGAGGGTGTGTATATAATAGATCACTGACGAAATGTATCCATCGGTGATTTAGTCGGTGAAAGTGCCACATCACTGTACGGCTATCTCGGTTTGAATCCCTCGGTCATTCCGTCGGTAAAATCGTTTGAAAAAACTCCACGTCACCACACCGTTGCACCTTTCCAAACAAACTGTATAGGCCGTCAGTATCTGCCGACAAAATAAATCTATCGGTATATACCGACCGGACTGCCAACGGAGTTTGCCGTCGGTATATATCGACAACTTTTAAGATGAAATTATTTTCGTTGGTAAGAAATACCGACAAAAAAATTCCGTTGGTAATTCCGTTGGTTTTCGCCGGTTTTTTGGTAGTGTTTTCACGAACTTTTAAGGTACAAAAACACCTAATATGAACTCCCCGCATCAAATGGAACAATTTGACACAAAAATCCCTCATTTTGGTAGCCTAAATCAGTAACAACGACAAGTTTCTCTCTTTACTGTTGAAATCCGGTGACCCCCCTCCCTTTCCTCTTTCAACCAGGAACAAAACATAACAAAAATAAACCTCTGTACCAAAATAAAATTGGAACAATTTCGAGCGACCGCAATTGTATAATTTGCGTGATTGTTCAAGCTGGAGGACCAAAGTAAATGTTTTCAAAAATTATGGTACGTCACTTATGTTTGTCGTGTTTCTCATTTTGTCCCCCCTTTCTTCAATCCTATTTTTTCATAAGAATTTGAAATCAACTACTTTTTAAATAAGACTTGATTGTCTAAAAACAAAATTTAAAAACCAAACTAAAAAAAATAATTTTTTGCATAATAATAAAAATACAATAAAAATCCCACGCATTTTAATATATAAGTAATATCACTTGGAAGTTTCACCTACTAGCTCGCTTTCTATTAGGTATCGTCGTAGAAGCCTTAATTAATTGTTGTATACACATGCTTTTCGATCAGAGACATACTGATAGATAAAAAATAAAAAAATAAAAAATCTGATAGATAATTAACTTCATTTGACACCGAAATACGATAGTTCTTTTTCTCATCACCTTTTCACTACAATCAATGAAATTTCTAATGCTTTGACGGAGCTTGACCCATATTGTTGTCTTTCCACCGGTGAAAAGAAGATGATGTTCCTTCCCCTCTAAAGCATTTTTTGTCTTTCAAGCCACCTCTTACCAACGAGTATCTTTTGCACCTTTATCTTTTTCACTAAAATCAAAAGGCTTCATAAATATGCCATTATTGCTTCTCATTGCTCTATCGGATTTCTCAAGCATCTTCATGCTCGCTAGCTTTCACTACGATATAAAACTTCAAAGATAAACTTGATGGATATGCTACCTCAAATTTTGGATTCATGGGATCCACTCTTATCCTTGAAGATCCTTAAAGCGAGAGATAGAGAACTAGTAGCACTCTATGCATTAGAATTTCAATCATATTATGCCGCTTCGACCCCTCTTTATGACAGACAACTGCATGAGAGGTAATGATGCGAAAACCCAAGATTCAAACCTAAAGTTATTTCAAGCAATATGTGTGTATGCATGCATCATGTTCAAAAAGTTAATTTGGCTTGGCTTAGATCATTGCATGTGCATTTTCATGATGTCACTGAGATTGATCTTGTTGCCTTATCTAATTGGTGCATAGAATATTTACCATGAATCCTAAATATTTTCTGGGGTGAATCATGATAAATTAAGATTGAGGCGAATAAATGCTTTTTTCAATCATGTTTTTTTTTAAAAAAAATTATTTACGTTACTAATTTTCAAATATATTGCCATTGCTCATCTTACAATAAACATCATTAACATGAGTTTCTGATTTGGATATGTTTGAAAGTGTGGTATAAATTATTTTTTAAAGTATTTTTTATTTGAAAATATATTAAAATAATAATTTTTTTAATTTAAAACTTTGAAAATAAAAAAAAATCTCAAAATTGCGGTTGTATTGCATAACACTGCTCTGAAGGGAACTTTTTGGTTCTTGAAGTTCATTGAAAGAATATATTGCATCTTGAATTACATGTCTAGTCGTCCTTCCTTTTAGTTTTTTGCCAGATCCTCCCTTATCTCAGATTAATATAAACACATTTTTATATCATATCGCTGAACACAACGTTTTGATTTTCTTAAATAGAAGTCTCTTAATTATTTCGGGTCTTTTGATTTAAAATTCGTTTTTCCAAAGGTAAAATCATTTGAATAACTTTTTAAAACAACTTTCTTCAATTTGCAAAAATAAAACAATTTTTTTTTTGAGAGATAGACGATTTTTTTTAAAAAAAAAACTTTTGAAAAATAATGAAAATAGAAGGTAAATATATAGTAACGTAAAATGACACTTAAATTATCTTGCGACAAGCATTTTGATGCAAATATCGCCATGCTTCTAATTGTTAAAATAATTAAAATTAAATATAAAAAAAAAGTTTAAATTCTTAATTATCTGTTTATTATATATTTAGTGTTAATCTAAAAACAAAAAAGTATATATAAATTAAACTAAAAATATTATTTTATTTTTAATAAACAAAACTATATAAATATTATTTAACTGATACTGGAACTATCATGGTGCTTTATCGGTTAGCCAAGAATTTCCACATATTTCTTTTTCATCTTTCAATACGAAATTTCTTAACTGAACAGTACTCTGTTAAAATTAGTCGTCTGATATCTTCTAAGAATCTGACAATCTTGTTGCGTTTACAGACATGCATTCCCTCTGTTTCTTCACAATTCAGGATTGCTCATGGTCACATGCTATGCATTTAGATTTGCGCTGCAGTATGAGACAAAGAACTAGCTCTCTCTCTATCTCTGATGTGAAAGGGCAAATTAATTAGGTCGTGGGTCACATGGAGATAAAATTTCTTTACAGACATGCAAGAGCTGTTTGCATTTTATATATATCTATATGAAGAGGGAGGAACCATTGCATTTCTTTTTCCAGGCGCATTAAATAATCGCTAGAATTGGAGTTATAAGAAAAGCAACACATAAAAAGAAACTTTTCCTTCTTTCTTTTCTTATACTAAGAGAGAGAGAGAGAGAGAGAGAGAGAGAGAGAGAGAGAGAGAGAGAGAGAGATTTGCTATATATATATATATATATATATATATATCGTCATTGAATTATAAATTATAAAATGAACAGACGAGACTTCTTTTGATAATAGATGTGGTAATAATTATTAGGGCACTAGGATTCTATGATGCGTGTGATTTGTACAGAAAGTGAACCTCAACAGAGGAATCTTGAGTACTGAAAGGGTCTTTCTGATCTTTGTCACGTAAAGATTTATAGAGGAAGCAGCTTTGTTGATGGAGAAAAAATGGGAATTAGAAAATGACATTTCATTTAACAAGCAATTTTATTTCAAAGGGAAACTAAATTATTCCGTCCACTGCAGTGATGAGTATTCACTCCTAATTCCCTTAATTACAGCATCTCAAGTCACGGGTTTGCCTTTTGATGCGCGAACAGATGGATGAATGGATGTTCCTTGTAGCATGCATGCATATGCCATAACCTAGTAGACTTTTAGCTGTATCTGCTCTCGTGCAACATGCATGGGTTACTGTAAACATCGGATAGGGACAGATTTGTCTTTGCATGGGAAGACAGTGATTCTAAACCATCATTTGGGTGTGCCCTAATCAAAGAAAAGTTCATGAGCTGAATTAGATGCGCACACACATATATCTTCCCCGATGATCAGTGCAATAAATAAATAAAGGATGTGATGCATCTTCCCCACCAGTACTAGCTAGTCGTACTGCAGCCAATGGAACAATCAAGAGCTAATTAATTAAGAGCTCGTCGGATCTTTGTAATTATAGTATTATCTAGAAAATTCAATGCTGTAATTTACTGAAATGGTCTTATGCTTCTTGAAATTAGAAACTACAATGAGAGAGAAAGAGAGGGCATCGAGTGGCTTTATTTTAGTGGCATGGCCATATGTTTCTGTTTCATAAAGTTAGAAAATTATGATGAGAGAGAGACAGGAGCTTCTTTAAACATATTGGAATATTGAGTGTAAAAATCGTACTAGCAGAGGTCTAGCAGCAGTACATGTCATTTGCTCCCTCTGGTGTAATCCATAGCTGGTAATGGCTTTTACAGTGGATAGATGTGAAGAGATGGTGTTTACTGTGGAGTCTCAAAAGGCAGTTCCTGCACCATTCTTAACAAAAACATATCAGCTGGTTGATGATCCTCTTACTGACCACATTGTGTCTTGGGGTGATGATGAAACCAGCTTTGTTGTGTGGAGACCTCCTGAGTTTTCAAGGGATCTTCTTCCCAACTATTTCAAGCACAACAACTTCTCAAGCTTCGTCAGGCAGCTCAATACCTATGTGAGCATATCTATCTCTCTCTCTCTCTCTCTCTCTCTCTCTCTCTCTCTCTCGGGTAATTCAAAACGCTCTCTAGATTCTACTAGTTTATAAGCAGCAAGGTAAAAAGCTGTGCTGACTAATATGGGTTGCTTTTCCATGGAGCTTCTTGGTCTTTCCAAGTAGGGTTACTCTCATTTTAGATAACTTGACTTCAGTTAGACCTAGACTTTTGCTCTCAAAATTAATCTCTTACAGTTGGGTCTTGTTCGCTTCTATGTCTCACTCTTTTTAAGATCTTAAGCACCATTTATGTTCTAGATATTACCGATACAAAATATTGGAGGACATATCAATCTCACCTAATTAACCATAAACATTCAGCCCAAGATAAAGTATTCTAGTACTCTAGTACATGGTAATCCGTATTAAATTACTAATTAAGCTTCATAAATAAAAGTTCCACGAATCTGATTCGATGTTTGTATCAGACAGTTTTTCTCTCTTGTAATCATTCTCTTATTCTTGTTAATACTTTGCAGGGATTCAAGAAGGTAGTAGCTGACAGATGGGAGTTTGCAAATGAGTACTTCAGAAAAGGAGCAAAGCACTTGTTATCTGAGATCCACAGGAGAAAAACATCCCAACACCATCACCAGCACTACCCTGAGCAACCACCCCAATTTTTCCAACCAGAAGATGGTTTTAGTTGGATCGACCCTCCATTTCAATCTCCAAAACCAAGTACTGACATCCTAACTGCACTCTCAGAAGATAATCAGCGACTGAGAAGGAAAAACTGCATGCTTTTATCAGAACTCTCCCACATGAAGAACCTCTATAATGACATTATCTACTTCATCCAAAACCATGTAAAACCAATGCCCTATGAGCAAAAGGCTTATAATGCAGCACCTAAGCTAATAGAACTGGGCTCTTCATGTCAGGATCAAACCATTTGTTCTAGCATTCAAAGAGCTAAGAATGGTACGGTTTTGGGTCAGCATTCATTGACATTAAGTACTGAGGAATCAACTAGTCCTGTGAAGCTCTTTGGAGTCCCTCTCAGTGGCAATAAAAGGCTGCATCCAGAAGTGATCGATTAGCGGCAACAATATCGTAGGGTCTCCATTAATTAGCCTGTACCGCAGGTTGTAGTCGTTCTCAGTAAGAGTTATCAGAAGAGAAGCTACGTATACAAGTAGCTGAAAGTTCAGTTGGAGTTAAGCTACTTGTAGCTACTTCAAAATCAGCAGCAAAAAAGAAAAAACAATCTTTCCATTTCCTTTTTTTGGCAAATCTGCAGCAAAATATTGGCTTCTCATTTATAGATATCTCTATAAATTAAGTAGCTAGAGTTTCTATATATATTAGCCTCATTTTCCTTTTCTTTGTTTTACATAAAATGTCTTATAGAAAAATATTTTATGATGTGCAGTAAGTAATGATATAAAAAGTAAGATGATAATAATATATTTTAATGATGAAATTGCGGTAATAGTAGTGGTTGTAGGGTTAGCGAGAGGTGGTGTGGTGGTAGGGGTGGGGGTGGGGGGATAGCAGCAATAATAATAATGATGATAGGCAGTGATGGTGGCATAAAAACAAAGTTGGTGGTAGTTGTTGAAATTGTTGGATAATATTATGAGTAAATTATTATTTATAAAATATGTTTTAGAAATTTTATAAGTTGGAAATTAATATTTTTTAATGAATAAAATAAATTTAAAGATGAATTATAAAGTATTTAAGGTGAGACAATTTTCCAATACAATATCTCGTAAAAAATAAACAAAAAAAAATATATATTTTAGGCAAAACAATCGCATCCTTAATTAAATCCCTAATTCTTTCCTTAATCAAACATATATGGGGAATATATTCTGAAGAAATACATATGGTACATACTTAATAATGGATTATTAAGAACATAAAAAAAAATACTCCATATATAATTAATTAATGTTTTAAACTATGAATATAAGTGGTAATGTAGTATATACATAGACCATTGCTGCCTGAACTCATCTTCTTGGTCAATGCTCTTTTTTCACGCATAGTAAATTCACAAAGGCATCTGTAAAAATAGCCTTTTATTGCTCATTCTGTTCATTAACTGTCTTCCACCCAAACAATGTTTGTCTGTCTTTATCTCTCAGGGGAAAAAGAATGGCCATGTCCATAAAGAAACATGAAGTGTCAGTTTCACTATTTACTCAAAGCTTTTATTTGGAATGCTGTACCGTGCAGAACGTCTTAAAGTAAGTGAAACAAGAAAGAAATGCAGTGGAAAGAAACTAGCTGGTGATTAGTAGCATATGGTCTTCTGGCCAGAGGCCACTCAATAATTCCTCTTTTAAAAGGAGAAAAAAGGAATGGAAATGGAGAGTTCAGAGAATGTAAGTGGAGGATGGGAATTGGGCAATCATATCATGCTTTAAGTTTGACATTCATGATCATGTCTAAAGATTTACTTTCAGTTTTTATCTGGAAAGAAGGAAAGAAACCCTAGAAATGGGTGAAAATAGTAATCCATTTAGCCATTAGCATAGGCAGAGGGGGAAAGAGAAGAATTTTCGGTTAAAGATTGCTTTGGGATCGTTCTATAATGCGTTTCACTGTCATGCCTCGATTTTGTTTCCCTTCTTCTTGTGCAAGCTTTTCTTTCTTTTTTACGTTAATGCTGTGTTCTTTTTCTCCTTGCCTCCTTTTTTCCCCGCTTTGGGTAAATGGTTATGACTATATGTAAGAAAAGAAATTCGGAGACCAGAGGGAGGAGATCCGAACATATATACATACAAGTTTATTCTCCGTCGAGAAGGACTTGGACTATATTCGAATTTTGGGGAGCAATTGAGATACTAATGTTACCACTTACTGGCAGATTAAGGGGTAAATTCAAATTAATGGTTCCGGAAGTTCTGCAAATTAATCATACTAGCCCCTCTATTCCTCTTTTGGCTGTACAAGGCCTTATACTCCTAGTTATGGTCCAGCGTCCGTACATGGTCTCTCCATCCATGTCCACCATTGATGTTTCGAGAATCCTCGATCCTAACTGTGTTAGCTTCACCACATAGACGTAAATTACTAGATTCGAAAAATTCCATCAAATTATTTTGAGGTCCAAGTATCTTGATATATTATCTACGTAAATTATAGAATTCCATTCACTTCCAAGACTTAATGTCTACACTAATATCAGAAACAATAAATTCTAGGGATATAAAACAGAACCCATCATCGTTATTGAAAAATAAATCAAATGAAAAAGGAAATAGATGTAATATATAGTGCTAATGTTGCATCGATTTTTTGCATCTGTTTTTGAGATTATAGACTGATAAAGAAGCAGGTCGAGGAGTTTTTATAAGGTCTAACAGATGTTAACGAGAAGACCTCGTCACTGGGATCGATAATTGAAATTATAAGGTCTTGACTCTTGAGTAATTAAGATTAAAGGAGCTAATGTGATTACTTTTTGAAACTAGAGGGGCTACAAAGAGGAATTTACTCTTAAATTTTTACTCTTATTTCTCGAAATTCCTTTAAAGAGGATGTAGTCTACCTTGTTTGGAACATTATACTGGGTATAAAGTTTTGTGGTTTCTCATCTCCATCCTCCTCCACGGATTTGGTCTCAATTCTCTGCAGGCCTGCCAATTTTCTCTTCTGATTTTAGCTTGAACTTTTCCTTGCGCAGAGTTTTACATATTTGAATAACTATGGCCCAACCAACATTATCTTTTCGGTCACTTGAGAGGCTCAAAGGCCCAGAAAACAAACCTAACTTTCACGGTCGCAGACTGGAATAAGCCCCTCAAAGATCCCTGTCAGTGCCTGCGGAGGTTGAGGATAAAACTAGATAGCGGGGCTGCATCAATTTTTTTTTTTTCAACCCGAAAAAATGTTTAGAAGATGACTGTGTTTTTAAATAAATAAAAGAAATTTTATATTCAAATTAATTTGATAATATGATAAAAAAAAAAAACTAGACAACAACAGCATAAATAAATTAAGAAAAAATATTGTCATGAGCAAAATTGGATTAATACACGAAACTCAAGATCTAACACATGAGTTCAAAATAACCCTATAAAAGAACGATATCAACAAAAATCAATTGTAAAAGAAGACTTCAAAAAAAATCTAAGTTGAGTCGATCAAATTTTTCAAACCCATGACCCGAAAGGATAATAAAATCTCAATCCATAAAATAATGAAAGATGAAATCAAAAAAGAAAGTTTTAGTAATAAAATATTAAAAATAAAACAAGTAGTAATCAAAAAGATAAGAACCAAATCTGATATAAAAGAAAATGAATTAAAATATTGAGGGGTGCAATTGAAAAAATAATTCAATTAAGAGAATGATATAAAATATCAAGGGATGCAATTGAAAAGATAATTTAATTAAGAAAAATAATTAAAAAAATAAAATTAAAAGAATAGAAATCAAATCTAAAATGTGAAAAAAACAAATGAGGATTAAATTGAAAGAAAAATCCAATTCCATGGATGATCTAAAATAAAACAGATACCAATAAAAAGAACAGAGATCAAATATGAAAGAAAAATAAATTGAAGGGCTACTTTGAAAATATACACGGGTTGGCTTTAGAACTGAGGAGGAGAGAGGAAGGAAGAAAAGAAAAAATGACCACTGGTGCAAAGGCCAACATGTTTTTGTAACACGCGCCATCCAAAAATGGAGCTGACACCATCAGGATTAAAATGTTGTCGTGGAAGCCGAAGTTTGGTCGCTGGATGGAGTCGTATGATCGTCCGAAGACCATGAAAGAACCCACATGTATTCGCGTCAGCCCCACGTGCAACCGCATATTTCATATTAGATAATATTTAATTTATGTAAAAATACCAAATTGCCTGTGTTCAAACTCAATAATTACAACAACAAAAAATGAATAGACAAAAACAACTCTTAACACAAGACAAAGATAATTATGATTCAAGGGCATTATGGTAATCCTACCATGCAAATAAAATGAAAGATCAAAAGTGCCCCGCCCATAAGTGTTTTAATTTTTACCTCCAAGCGCATATCAATATTTTCACCATGCAAATAACAACAAAAATACTATTATATCCCGCTTCCAATAATAATTATGTTATCTTTATAGAGGTAAAATTGATATTTTATTATTCTAATCCAATATTATAATAAATCTACGTGTACAATAATAATCATAAGAAGAAAAAATAAAGAACATGGGAATTCAAAAGATTGAACTAGTGGTTGTTCAGAATTTTTTCCAAGTTCATGTTTTGGAGTCAAGTATTTAAAGAAGAGATTTTTTTTTTAAAAAAAAATATGATATCAGCAAGGTAGATGTATTTTTAAAATCGTTTAAAGTGAGATTTAAGACTGATATAGGTGATCTCGAGAACAATGCTACCTTCTTAGGAAAATGATCACAAAATAATAGGAGAGTTGTAACAGTGTTAAACATGCAGAAGGTACACACTTCGATAGGCTGTCCAAAACAGGGCCTAAAGGTGCTGGCAGCCATGCCAATAGTGGGAGAAATCGGCAGCGCAGATTTATGCGGCTGTAGATTCATCAAAGAAAAATCGGCAGCGCAGATTGTTGACGAACATGAGCTTGATGATGGAATGTCCAAGCCAGGCAAGAAAACTCGTTAGGGGCATAGGTTGACAAGAACTGGGGCTGTCGAGGAATTCGGCAGCGAAAACATTGGTAGCCTGCACGCAGATGCGAATTCGGCAGCGCGCAGCAGCTTTTGCAAGTCAGGGGCTCAACTTGGCATGATCTAAAACTTGGACGAAGGACTGTCCGAGGCATACGAGTGACTCAACTGTTGACGAAGCAAGAGCTGGCAGATGGAGCTGCCAGGTGGGCATGCAGAACGTGGGCTAGTGGCAGTCATGGTCTTCCTAGATCATGGGATCATGGGGCAGGACGTGGGTGAAGTGGCAGCCTCATGGGAGCAGAACGTGGGAGCCTAACTGGAGTGCTCTCCAAGCTACTAAGATCATGGGGGAGAAAGTGCCCCACTATGTCCTGAAAAATAGGAGATCATGGGTGAGCCTTGCAGCTCACATACTTGGCTATAAATAGTTGTTGATGCTCTTAGATGTAGGAGGAATAGAGGGCATACGAGATAGGGAATGCATAGAGAGAAATAACGTGTGTAAGCTTGATTGTGTAGCATGCGAATTCTGTGCATAGCACACTCATTATGTAATCCTTTGTTGACGAGATAAATAAAGGTTGAGAGTTCTTTTTGTATTTTCGGTGTGTTTTGTGTTGTACAATTCTTCTTGTGTATTCCACTTGTCTTCTAACTTGGAAAAGTGGTGAAACCTCTCGGGTGAGGGAAACACTTAGTTACTAGGCAAACACGAGTAGAATTGGCGAGGAAAGACTGAATCTAACGAGAGACTAGATTGCCGCACGGGTTTATTCGCGGAGCAAAAGATTACCCCATGAAAGTACTTTTATTTTTTAAGATCTTACACCTTATTTTCTTCCTTGTTAACGAGTGACAATGTCAACGATAATTGAACTGCATATGAATCAGACTAGCCCAGCTATCCAAGACACCTTTGGACTGATAGAGACTCGCCTTCTCTGTTAATCAATCATGGTCTGACCACGGTGGTCCAGTAGACAACTGATGTGGTTCTAGGCAGGGAACACAACAACATGCTTCGTTGGTGCGTGTAGCTGTATCAATCTCGGGGAAAAAACACAGGAAGAGGAAGAGGAAGACATTCAATATGTGGAAGAGAAAGATCTTAAAAAGAAAAAAGAAAAAAAGGGTCATTTCCTACGTGAAATTGAAAGGTGTTGATTGTATAATTCTCGGTGTCCAACGTCTTTGAAAATTGAAAAGAGTAAAAGATCTCATTGGTTTTCGCATCGAGAGGGAGGCGTCCATGTTTTTCTGGGCGGCGTGTGTACTATCTTTCAATGGGCCAACGCGGTTTCCTGCGATCCCGTTGAAAACGTATCGGGGTTCTCTTCCTGATGATCTGACGCATGTGCAGCCCTAGTTGGCTATTCGTAAACTTTTTATTTTTTTAATTTCATATCTTATTATTTCATTTCATTTTTATATTCAATTTAATTTTTATTTTTATTTTTTTAATTTCACTTCTCAACATTTTATTTAATTTTTTATTTATTCAATTTAATTATTTTTTTTATTTTGATTGTTATTTTTATTTTTTCATTCTCTTATTAATTTATTTTATTTTTTAATTTAGTTCCTTATTATTATTTTTTAATTAAGTTTTTATACCAGATTTAGTCATTATTATTTTTATTATTATTTGTATTGTTTTTTTTATTTTGTATGATTAGAAATTTTATTTTGTGATTTTTTCATATTTGTTTTTATAATACTAGTCTCATGACCCGGGTTTTAACTTTTAATCATCATTCTTTTGGTCACGAGTTTAAAAGATTATTTTGATTTTAACTTTGTTATTCTTTTAGGTTTTTTTTTTAAAAAATAATTTTTTTTTAATTTCTATTAGATTATTGAGTTTGAATTTCATAACTTTTTTTAAAAAATAAAATTATCCTTATTTCATATTTCAAGTTACAGATTACTCAAATTAACTTAAAGTTATATCAGTAGGGTCACCTGTCTAATTATATTTTATACTAAAAAACTTGGAGTACGATCAGTGAAAAGAAGTGCTTATTTATTTATTTTTTTCAATTTCCCCTCTTTTTTTTGTCATTTTTCTTTTTTTTTTCTTCTTAATTTTATTAATTTTTTTTTTTAATTTCACCCTTCCAACATTTCTTTAATTTTTAATTTGCTCAACACTGTATCGCCTATATATTAAGAGTTATAATCCTAGATTGCAGTCCCTAACGATAGATGTTGCGATGCTTTTCTCAAGTCTTCATGCCAAATTGCTATGGTTCTTGGTTATATAAATATTTTATTATCTCTCGGATAAGGATAAGGGGATGAAAAAAAGGCTCATAATTTCCTTTTCTTCTTCGAACTTCAAGCGAACACACCCTCTCTGCAACACATCCACGAAGCTTCATCTAGCTTCTAACTCTTTCTATACATGTTCCTCTCATCAATTGTTAGAGGGTCTCCATGGCCCATAAAAAGACTTGTTTTACAAATTCCCAGTCCTTACACACTCCCCAGCACTGAATTACTATCGCCCACCACATCTTCAATCTGGGATCGAGCTCGTCTTCCTCCGTGGATCTAGAACATGATCAGCTATGCTAGAGAGAGCATTTACGTTGACAAAAATGTGGGGGCAGCTTCTTAAAAGGCTTGTGGGTTTAATAGATGAGATGCTTCAACTTTAGGGGACCAAGCATCAAGTGATCATGTACCTTGTGAAAATCTTCTGGTAACTAAAGCGAAAGATGCCTAAACGCCTTTTCACCTCATCAATGATCCACACGATGACACCTCTATCAAATATTCTTTACCAATTATTATATGCTCTGTGTGTTCCATAATCCATGGAGAGCCCCACAGGGAAAGGGGGGATAAAGCCACTTCCTCAGTACTAGATAAGAGGTAGATTCCAGCAAGAAATAACCACTAGCTCGAGGCGCAACTGAATTGGGTTCCTGTCTGAACAAAGCACATGCCCAGCACCCTTAATAATGTAATGTTTTTAACTAAAAGCGTTGTTTATATTTACAAGAAAAATTATAATTGTTAAAGCATGTACAAAAAACAATATGCTTATATTTTATGTGATCGGAAGCCAATAAAATCATAAATATGATAAAATTGTGTTCCAAATATATTTAAACATTTTAATGATAAATAACAAATCTTAATTAAAATTTCATAAACCATTTATTATTAGTGTTTTTATTTTCAAATCAAATTAATACATAATAATGATTGAAAAATAAATTAGCAAAATTAAAATAAAAAATTATGATATTACTTAAAATCATTAAATAATCAAAAAGTAAATGAATCCAATAATTTTTTTTCTCAAATGTAAAAAAATAAAAGAAAAAAAAATAACTAACAACTAATCCAAGTATGTGTATTAATAGTCATACCCACACGCCTAGCCGGTTTAATTTATTTTAATAGTCTATAAGATATAAGAAAATCAATACCTACCCCAAGCTCTTGAAACCATAACCTTTGGGTTTCTACAGATGTCTCAGCAACTTGAATTTATTATTAATTAATTGATTAAAAAAAATATTAAGAAGCTCTACTGTTTATATAAATAAATCACCATGAAACATTAGTGTTGCAGGCACGGTGTTCTTTGATGTCACCAGGAACACGGCACATTGACATCCTTCTTGGTTTTGAATGTCTTTGGGTAAAAAGAAGAAGTTGGCGTCAAGATATTATATTTTGTTCGATCTCGCCATTATCGACTATGGCTCTTTCTGTGATGCCATACCACAAAACAAATGTTGCCATTTGCATCATTATGTGGTTTGACTTCAACTTATATTCATTTTTTGTCGTATTTTTCTTTTTATCACACTGCTTCAGCAACTAGCCACGCAACCCCACTATCCCCCCCAATGAAATGTTGCTTTTCGAGGTGTCAATCCTGTGGCTTGGAGCTCTGACCAGGTGGGACTTTGTCCACCATTCAAGCTCCTTCAAGCAAGTTCTATTCCAAAACTTTTTGCTTGACCACAATCGCAATCTCCATAATTCACTGAAAAAGGCTCGAACCAGCAAACAAGTGTTGGATCATCACACATTTGTTCATAAAGGGAATTTTTAGAAATCTTGGGTAGAGAAGAGGATAGAATAGCTAGACAAGGAGAATAATTGGGGCCCAACTATATATTATTCAAATCCTGCCTCCACCTATATATATCTTGATTTAAGAATATTGCTTTTCTAGAATTTGAACTCGTGATGTTTTCCGACTAAACAAGGCGTTGGCATCCATAAATTTACTACATGTTTTGTTTTGATGGTAACAATATCCATTCTTGATGTTAAGTTTATTTTCTAAAATTTATTAATTCATTCTTATAAATTTTAGGGTTATTGAAGATTTACATAGTTGTTAATTTTAGAACCCGTAAAAACAACCATATTAATAATAATAATAATAAAAGACAATTTTTTTCCTTAACAACCCTACGTGGCTGATTAATTGTACATGCATGGGCTGAGCACTGATTATTTAATTACGTTCTTCTAGCTAAGGAATACAAGAGTGAAACAAGTGAAGAAACCCTAAGCCATAAAAGCGGAAATGGTAATAAAACTTGTTTTTAGTTCATTAAATACTGGAGAGGTCCTTTTTACAGCTAAAATCTTCTAAGATTGTGTTTTGGGCCTTTTTTATTATTATTATTTATTTACGTGGGGTGTTCGGGCCAGCTTGCGCACACCACGACTATTCCCCACGGCTCACTGGACATCCTGCAAGCCCAGGAGCAGGTAAGGCACCGCGGGGGTGACAGGCGTGCACATAGAGGGTCGAACCCGGGACGGGGGCGGAACAAGTCACACGGTTAACCACAGCAGCTAGACCCTCAAGTGCAACTAGTTTATAACAACTAGTTACCTTCTGTATTTATTTTGAATTTTTTTTTTGGGGGTGGGGGGGAATTTGATTTTTTTTGTTTAAAATTAATTTTAAAAAATAAAAAAAAATATTATTTTAATATATTTTCAATTAAAAAATATTTTTTAAAAAACAACCCACATGATATATACAGCTAAATAATTCCTGTTCAAAATGCTGATAAAGAATATCTTTAGTTACTTGTTACCATGCCTACAGAAAGTGCATTATAGTTTTGCATTTTCTCATGAAACGAAATAGTTTGTGTTTGTTATAGCAATGTGCAAGTACTGATGGACAAATGATACGCATTTGCAGCTGCACTGAAAAGGACCTGGCATAAACTAGTAGACAAGCTCCATGCTCTGAGCATTAACCTTATCTCCTCCGTTCTCCACTGTCGTGGCGCTTGCGAGGCGTCGAGAGTATTGAAAAGAAAATGTAATTTTAAGTTTAATTATAAAATTATACTTATAAAGTTAGTACTCGCCGCCTAATATTATAATTACTAAAATTTTTAATAATTTATGGGAATCCAAATAAAAAACTAGTTGTATAAAGAAAAAATACATTATCTCTAGTACACTCTATCTAATATAAGTTATATTATTATTTAATTATTTTTTAAAATTTTGTTTTTACCTATTAGTTTTTAATAAGGTTCAAAGCAAATCTCTATTTATAATAAAATCTCTATTTTATTGAGTTAAATCTTAAATGTTATAAAGTATAAGTTTTAGTATCATATTTATTTATTATTATTATTATTATCATCATCTTTAATATTTGAGAATATACTCTACAATATAGTTTTATACCTCTATAATCCAAATACTAAAGCCTATAGGTAATTTCTCACACTTTCAAGATAAAGTGAGCAAACTGGTTAGTAAAGGATTTTTGATATTTTGATCCAACCCTAACAGATAATTATAAACTGATTATAATATTTATTTTACATTTTAAAACATGAGAAAGATGAATTTTTTTGTATTTTTTTATGAAAATATGCTTGAAAAACTTTTACAATTTGGTCATATGTATGAAAATAAAAAAAATTAATGAAAATTTATTTTTTAAATTCTTGATTTTTTTGAAGTTTCGAAGAAAACCAGATATTTGTAATACTGAATTTGTATCTTACAACGTAAATATACAACATGATATTATGCAAAATTATTGGAAAAACATGTGGGGAACCCACAAATATTTTCAAAATGCCCTTTGAAAAATTTGAAGTTTTTTTTAATATTATTATATTATTAAATATATTGGGTTGGACCCGACCCAGCCATCCAGGCTGGGCTAGAATGGGTCTAGCCCACCTCAGTCAAGTTAGGGCGACAAGTGGCCCAACATATTCTACCTTTTTTTTGTTGGGCTTGGCAAAACACGTCCAACTTATCTCTTTCTTAATTGAAAAGGATGAGAGGTAGCAAGATATGAGTCAATTCACGTCACGCATACCACATTTAGAGGGAAAAAGAAAGGGATTGGTACAAGTTATTGAAGGAAGAAGATTACCTAGTGCAAGGGTTGTATGTTGATTGTACATGGTGGTGGCAGTGACCATTAACTGGAGGAGGAACTAGAAGTTATGGTGGGGCGAGGAGGGGGGTAACACTGACAGATAAAGCTAGGAAGAGAGACTGTTTTTTTTTCTCTCAACTTTAGCCTCTGATTTATTGGTCCTTACTACATGGAATTCACCTCTATTTACAGGGGTGGAAGATGGACATTTTAAACTGTCAAAATGACTGCAAATGGTTGGCCACTTTAGGGCGATGACTATGCTGTCAATTAGCCGGAACCAATGTCAGATCATTATGGTGGTGTATGTTTTTTTAAATTTGATTGAGAGATGAAACATTAAATGCACCTAAAAGTAATCATTTGAGCAATCTTTTCGAGCAAAAATTAAGAAAAAGATGAACAATAACTTCAAAACGGTGTCATTTTGGTAAAGTTCAATTTAGTTCTTCAATTTTTATTTTCATTCAAGTATACCCTTATTGGCTTTAAACTTCTAATTTTATACACTTTTGCCCCTATCAAACTTCAACATCATCCCTGCATTTTAGGGAATTTTTTATTTTGGTTATTGGTCTTGAATTTATTCAATTTGACCCTTAATTGATTATTAAACTTTCAATTGTCTTTAATTTCACCTCTAATCTCAGTCAATGAGCTCCTATAGTTTGGAGTCTTTTACAGAAAGGTTTTTGGCTGTGATTTTTGTCAATTTGATCCCTAATTGACCCTAAATTTTTTATTTTCTTGCAATTTTATCATTGATTCAATCAATTGACTTGGTAAAAATTAAATTTGGTCTTCAAAAATTTCATTCTTCTCAATTAAGCTCAAATTGTGCTCCCAAACTTATTTTTTTCACAAATTAAGCCCCTAATAAAATTAATTTGACTCATTTAAAGTATAATTAAGTCCTTACACCTAATTAAATCCTTTAATTGGACCCAAATTAATTCTTGAACATAATTAAACTTTTAATTTGGCCCATGATTAAATAAAATTGGCCTATTAAAAATCTAATTATGTCCATGGACTTAATTTTTATGCAAATTTGTCCAATGATTATTTAATTTGACATTGAATCTGTATTGTCTCTTCAGTCTTGGATACATTGGAGTACAATTAAGCTCCTAGTTTCATCTAAAATTACAACTTAAATTTTTTATATATTTGAAATTCTTTCAGCTTAGTTTTTTTTAAATGTCAGTCTTCTTACTAATATTATTTATTATTTATTTTTTTATTTTAAAATAAAATTTTTTTAAAAAAAATAACTCAAAAATAAATTATGACATCGATGATGGATCCAATTTACTTTTGTTTTCATCTTCTTAGACCCAAGCTCGAAAACCAATTTGTTCGAGCTATACAATTTTATGTATTTTCCTTTAAAAAAAAGAAAAGAAAAACTAGGCTAGTCGTGTTCTTGATTTTTGTATCTTACCCGTCAGCATAATCAATAAAAAGAATTCCCTTGGATCCACAAAAAAATAATTTACGCGTGCAGTGCACGTATTAGTACATAGGTTGTGCCAAAAGGCATCAACGATGTATGTAACTTTGCATAGTGGCCAAACACTGATTCCAGGGCAGAGTTGGAATTCCCTTGGCGTCTTCTTTATGCCTGGGTGACGCCTGTAACCAAATGATCTATGGTTTGGCGCTAACAACCTTTTTTTTCTTTCTTATTCTCTCTCTCCTTCTCAATTTCCACGCCAAGCCCTTCTATTTTCAAAGTAATCCTTCAATTTATTTTTCTTTTAATTTTGGTTTCTATACTTTTGAATACTTTTTTTTATTTAAATGAAATTGAAATTGGTTTTTAATCTCATCATTCTGTAATTATTTTTTTATTTTTCATATTTGGTTCTCATTTTTTTTATTACTATTTTTTTTTATCTTTTTCTTGATTTATTTTATTTTTTATTTTTTTCCTCATTTATTTTATTTTATTTTATATTTATACCATATTTGATCCTTAATTTATTTAATTTTACTCTTTTTGCATTTTCTTAATTTATTTCTTTTTCAATCTTGTCCCTCATTGTTTTATTTTATTTTTATATTTTATTTGATTCTTATTTTTTTTATTTCTATTTGTTTTGTTTTTTAATTTTGGGTGATTTTGAATTTTGCTTCGTGATTTTCTTGATCTTGCATTTTATAGGATACTCAGTCTCATGACTCAAGTCACGAATTTTAAAGACTAGTCCAATTTGATCTCTATCCTTTTTTAGGTTATTTTTTTAAAATAATTTTTATTTTCAATTTCAACATTTAATATTATATTATTAGGCCTTCAACTTAATGAGTTTTGTCTTTTCTTTCTATGAGGTTGTTCCGATCTCATATCTCAGTTCACAGATTAGTCGAGTTAACCCGAGTTAGTTGAGTTTTTTTTTTTGCTTTTTTATTATTACTGGCCTTTTCTTATAATTATATTATTAAATTAATCAATTTTATTGAATCTAATCGAATAATTGATCCAGGTCTCAATTTTTTATTACTCGTTTAAAACGCAATCATCATTTGAATACTTTTTTGATGTTGAAAAATATTTGACTTGATCCATAGCGCAGCGCGAATACCATACCATATTTCAAACATAACCTGTATATCAAAATATTTGACTTGATCCATAGCGCAGCGCGAACACCATACCATATTTCATGCGTGGTGCATTAATAAACTAATACATAAACAATCTATTTTGGCTAAGGTATATACAAACCTTATTTGGATTAAATTTTGTTTTTATAAAAAAATAAGTTTAATAGAAGTAGTATTTGGTAATCAATCAATTTCACGTAAAGGAACTAATGCATATCATTAGAATTAACACTAAGGTGGAGTCGTCTTAGCTTAGAAGTAGAGTGTATGGCTTTTAACCATATATTTGTGTAATATCTCATATGATGATGTTTCAAAAATTAGTTAATTAATTTGTTCTAATAATTTTTTTTATTTTTCTAGTCAAGGTAGTTAATATCTTATACTTATCCTTGATTGACCAAAACTGTTCATGACTAGTACCTGTAAAAGATCTTTTTTAATGAAGATGGATTCTTCAATGTTTAAATAAATATCTTTTTATAAAGAAAAAAATACAAGAATATTATATAAAGAGATGCTCTGAAAATATAAATACAATAAAAAATTGAAGATTATTAACCTTTGTTATGAAGCTCTCATGATGTATTTATAGCCTATAAAAAAAAGGATATGCAGTGTAATTACCCTGATATCATTCAATGATAAATAAATATCCATTACCTGATGGGAAAATGATTGGTCCTTGAAGAATTTTTGTACACCTAAAAAGGTGCAGAGAGATTAAAGTTTAAGATATAAGTGTAGATAAGCCTATAAAGACTGAGTTTTTCCCAAAAATTAGACCCAAGGGAGATCGATCATTCTCTTGGACGTGTTAAGGGATGATGATTATATCTTGGACTTCACTGACTATCAAATCCAAACGGCTTGGGTCCGACACTCGTGTCAGACTTATGCTACCTTGGGCTTGATATCTTGCCAAGTTCAATTGTTTTGGATTTGACACATGTGCCAGATCTACGATACCTTGAGTTTAACGCACTATTAAATCCAAACATCTTGAGTCTGGCACACATATATTTTAAAGAACCAAAACAAAAATTAAAAAAAGAACTGACTCAGCACCATGCAACCCAAACATTATAAGGCCAGAGTAAACTAAATTCATCGGGATAGGGTTTGTGGTAAAACCCATTTAAGTATTTTTAAAAAGAAAAGAGATGAAGTAGATTTTAATAAAAAATTATAATTTTTACACACATTTAAATTTGCTTCCACCATATTTTACCTTGAAACTAAATCATAGAATATATTAAAGAACAGAGGCAATATAATGCAGAAGTAACATGTATTCAGTAAGTTAAGGAAGAAGTCTAACACGAGATTTCTCGGTGAGCGCACTGCCCTGTTCTTCCTGGAGATCTTTTTTTCCTCTGATCACCGTCCAAATATCTATGGTGAAGGAGAACGCGTTCGCTAGCGCCACATGCTCTGTTATTGGGTTGTGTAACTTACGTGTAACCTTTTGTGCATGCCCACACGAATGAGCTCTTATTTTGTTTTTGGTTGCATTTTGTCGACTGGCCCCATTTTTTTTTTTTAAATATAATAGCACGCATCGCTTGCTGTTTCAAATGGTGAGTAACCTGATTTATCCTATTTAGACAGCGTTCGGTAACGCGGTTGCGGCTATGTTTTTAAAAAATTTTAAAATTTTTTTTTAAAAAAAATTAAATGTGATTTGTACTTTTTGGATCGTTTTGATGTGCTGATGTCAAAAATGATTTTTTAAAAATAAAAAAACATTATTGACATGCATTTCGGCACGAAAAGCTATTTGAAAAGCACCCACAACCACACTGCCAAACACGCTCTATAGTGTTTAAAAGTGTAGCGGTAATTAATTTTTAAAATATTTTTTATTTATAAATATATTAAATTAATATTTTTTTTATTTTAAATTTTTTTGACTTTAATGCATCAAAATAATTTGAAAATACTAAAAAATATTAATTTAAAATAAAAAATAAATTAAAAAATTTCAAATTTAATCAAAAATACTTTTAAAATGAAAAACAAACAGTAAACTATTGTAATAGTTGAAAATTAGGATTTAATTTTTTTTATTTAAAAACCTATTTTTTATCCAAAACATCTTAGAAATTATAATAAATCTATTCATCAACTTTAAAAAACCAAAAAACCATCCCAAAATCCAAAATTTACCTAGGTTCAGAAATATTTTTCACAAACTTTAAAAGTAAAAAAAACACTTAACATGAACTCGCCTTGGAATAATTTGATACAAATATCGATATTTTTAGTGATTTAATTAAATGTCAACGATATTTTTTTCACTTTACAATTATAATATGACGATATCTCTTTTTTCTCTCTTAATCAGTAACAAAAAAAAAATAATATAAACGAATTCTTATGCCAAAATTAAATTGGAAGGCATCGAAATCATATACTGTGCGTTAACTAAAAAATCAAAAGCAATTAACCTTAAATTAGTATCAAATCACCTAGTATAAATCCTTCAGTACCAAAATGACTAGTCAAAAAAATTAACATTGCCATTCAAAGTAATTTTATGTATGCGTGAACAGTGCCGGCTCCTACAGTAAAACATCCCCACGCGATCTAGATTATAGGTAATAAGAAGCTCTGCCTGCCAGCATAATGACAAAACCCAGAAACCTGTTTAACCACCAATGGGAAGCCTGATTCCTGATAATCCTAACCGCTTCGTTTTCTTTGTCAAATAAATTTCCCTTCAAGTTCTAAAAAATCTAAAGAACACAGCAATTAAAGAAAGAGAAAAAAAATAGATAGATCTTAGTAACGATTTCGCTTCACATCCACGCCAAAAAAAGAAATCGCTTTAACTATAACCACTCATTCATTCAACCACATAAATATTAATATAATCTCCCTCTTTCTATCCAATGCCAGTGCTTTGCTATATAGGGAAGAGAGAGGTGTTGTAATGGGAGGTGGAGGAGAATTTGATGAAAGAAAATTATGGATTACGGTGAATAAAGGGGACCCCACATTCCAGATTAACCATCTTCTTCAATATTTCTTCACTTTTTTTCTCTTCTTTACTGCTTATATTTGTCTCTTTTGGTTTTTAGTTTTTAAACAGATACTGGGGAGTTGGTTGAGTCACCTAATTGGGGTTCTATCTCAACTACCCAGATCTGTATTCTCCACCTTTTTATTAAAAAAAAAAAGCTTGAAGCTTGTTTCTTTTTTGTTTTTACTTGCCAAATTTCAGATTTTCAGAGAGATATGGGCCTCTGTATCTAGTCCTTCTTTCTGCTACTGTATTTTTTTTTCTGGTTTGTATTCTTCTTGGGATTTCCATGTATCAGAGGCCCAAATCAGAACTGAATACCCCACCAACTTCTCTAGCTCTCTCCTTGGCTCATCTAATACACCATTTCCCTTTTTTATTTATTTATTGACAGCTGTTTAGGCTGTGGGTGCACTGGCGTCCATGAAAGATATAAAAAAGGGTTGAGAATTCTAATACTGCTTCTGGACTCTTGAGTTGGTTTATATGACAGCTGACATCTCACACAAGTGAAGTTTTTTTTCTTTTCTTTTTTTTGTTCCTTGGGGTGTTCATAGATAGGAGAAAGCTTTTATTTTTGGTCTAATTTAAACCTTTTTTTTTTTTGAAGAGGTGGCCCACTCGTGGGTTTGGTGGGCTTTCTCTATACCAGTAAAACCCCATTTTATGAATTTTATGAAGAAAAAGATTGTTCTTTTTTAGAAGATCCCACTTTGTTAATATCAAATATCAATATATATTTTTTTGTTTTGTTTTTTTTAGAGGCGGGCGTTGTTGCTGTTGGAAGGAGGAAGGAGAGGAGAAGACTTGATTCGTTTCCTTCCCTTCCCTTTCCTCTCTTTCTTTATTTAATATTTTTATTACCATTTCTTCTTCTTTTTTTCAGTATTGGTCCATCCATTGATCTTCCACTATTTTATCCAACAATTTATGCCAAACTTGAGTTTGATCGGCGATATAAATACCCTTTATCTCCAATGCTACTTTACTTCTTCATTACTTGTTTCTCCTTCGTCCTATTGTTAAAGCCCCTTCCTCTCAAGCCTTTGCCTCCATGGACAAGTGAAATGAGATTGTTGTCATTCTGGTTCTTGAAGGACATGCTTCTCTTCTCTTATTTAGGGTCATTAAGGAGTACCCTTTTGAAAGTTTTTCATATCGATAGAATTCCTTTAAAAATGACAATTAAGAATATGAGCCTAAGTTCAAGTGCAAGAGCAGAAAAAAGTTCTCTTGATGGTGAAGCTGGAGGGATGTCTGTTTTGGACTTGCCTGAATTGGCCTTGGAATGCATTCTTGAGAGGTTGCCTCCTGCAGGGCTCTGTAGCATGGCAGGCGTGTGTACATCTTTGAGGGAAAGGTGTGTGAGTGATCATTTATGGGAAAAACATATGAAGCAGAAATGGGGCAGGGTTATTGGCCCTGCTGCTTATAGGGAGTGGCAATGGCATTTAGCTTCGAGAAAGGATTTGGGAAGTTGCAAACAAGGAAAGCCAAAAGGTTTTACGAGGCTTCTGTCAATGTTTTGGCCTTCTTCGTGGAGTACCCCAAAGGCTGATCCTATTAACAATAGCAAGCAGAGGAGTTCTCTTCCTGTTAATTCAATCATGTCCTGGTACCTTGCTCTTGAGACTGGCAAGTTTTGGTTCCCTGCTCAAGTCTTTAACCGCGAGGTATCGATCATGATCCTATTTTTTTGTTGTTTACATTAATTAATTAGCTATAATTGAGCTTAAATTTGAATAGTTTTTACTTCTTCAAGGCTACAAATTCTATAATTATGCTTTTAGTTAAACACCCTCCAGAGGATTGATGTGTTAGGTTTTATGAATTTTCATCCCTGGTAGTAAATGCTACTTATGTTGTATTGCAGAATGGGCACGTCGGATTTATGCTATCATGCTATGATGCTAATCTAAGCTATGATCCAGGGACGGATACATTTCAAGTCAGGTAATGAAATTAATTTTCTTCTTGGACCATGATTCTCGATAGATTGTTATGGACATCATAGTTACTATTCATAGGGTGTTAAAGATTCTTGAATTAGCTTTTTCTGTAAAAGATGTTGATGTTAAAATAATACTGATATGGTAAGTGGATCTAGTGGATTGAATTTTATATGTTTTGTCTATCTCAGGTACCCACCACATGGGAGGAGAGCAATTGCCGCAGAGAGTGGTGTGCCATGGGAAAGGCTTAGAGCACCACCTTTTGATACCTCCCCGCATGATCTACATATCTCTGATTGCTTGAATGATTTACGCCCTGGAGATCACATTGAGATTCAGTGGAGAAGAAACAAAGAGTTTCCTTATGGTTTGTTCTCCATACCAGAAACTTGCTACTAATCAGAATTTCTCGATGTTTTATCCAAGTTAGATATATCAATATCAGAGTATTTACTCCATACAATAAGAATTATTCAACCCCAATCTGCTCATTATTGTCTACGAAGAAGAGCTAGAGATAAGTAGATTTATATTGGTGAGCTTTAAAATCTAGGGGAACTTTTTTATCATAAAAAAAATACTCTTCTTGTCTGTAGGAACCAGAGACAGCAGAGGTCCTATTTTATATTGAAGTGATTCGCTTTGAATTTTCTATAGAACATGCCTAAATAAACGCATAATTCTTTGTAGTACATAGTTAGAAGTGTATGTTGAATATATTAATCAGATTTAAAAAATGTTTTAATGTTTGATTAAATACTACCATGCATATTTGCAGGTTGGTGGTATGGTGTTGTAGGTCACTTGGAGTCATGTGATGGAAATGAAAATTATTGCCGGTGTCATAATAGCGGTGAGTTCATTTCATCTTTTCTTCCTAGCCATTACCACTTTATGCTTCATGTGATTGCCTAGAAGATAAGGTTTCGAGGAATCTTACTTTTATTTTGTCTAAAATCATCTTGTTGAACACTAAAAAATAACACAATTTTAGTCCGGTTTCACGTTTGGCAGCATTGGGCGAAACATTTTAAAGAGAGAAAAGAAAGAGAGTTCCAAACTGTGCCAGTACACTTGAATAATATAATCATGTTCGTGAAAAATGCAATGAACATCTTTCCTTTAAACTGTGTATGACATAAAAATAAAGCTAAGTTTACTTTCACAGTTTGGACCCAGTTTTGGGTTTTGGGCAAGTCCTTTTCTTGAATTCGGTGTTTCAATATGTGGACCACCAAGTTATACTAGTTGATCGGTCCCCAACGACAAATCCCTGTCAAAATGTCACAGCTTCCACCAACATTTTGATAACCTCTGTCTCAGTGGGAATATTTATGGCCAACCACATAGAAAGAACTTAATGTCTTTTATAGGCCTCCCTTTGTTAAGTTGGAATCTTTAGCAAAGTGGGGCTGCAATAAATTTCCCATTGTAAGCTTCTAATCTCTCATCCAGCTTTCTGCCTTCTTTGCAAGCTTAATGGCCTTGTATTGTCTTTAAGTAAACCACACCACTTGATGGCCCGCTCGTCAAGTTACATCATCGAAAAGAAACTCTTTTTGGCATGCTAGTTGCAACTGGATAAAGAGAGAATGTTTATGTCTCTATTTGTACTGCAAAAAATGCAGTCTTGTTAAAAATGTGAAGCCAAGTTTTTATTGCATATATGAATCTTATTCATCTGTTTTGACTCTGGACAAAAGTTGAAGCTCCTCATGTTCTAGCTCTAGGAATTTCGGTTAAATGATGATAGTTTTTCTGTTTGCTCCATGTCTGTGATTGCAAAAGCCAAATTTATTCGTTACTGTGTATATAGGTCATGCACTTATTTTCAAGATTCGAGAAACGATGTCAATACATCTTATTTGCAATCCATGTCTGTGATTGCAAAAGCCAAATGAAGTTTGTCTTTGCTTACGGTCCTTTTAACTCTAATTAACATCAAATTTCTGCGAACAGACACTGTAGTGTTGGAGTTCCACCAGTATACACCTGGCTCACGATGGAGAAGCACGGCGGTCAACAGGAAAGAGCATCGCGAGGAGGGGGATGAAGCAGATGGATTTTATGGAGGGATCAGAAAACTATACAACAATGAAGAGATTTCCAGGTGGAAGAGGCTTTGGCCGACAGAAGTGTTGGAATAGTCATTATTCGCAACACTAAAGTTCCACGACAGATTCCACGAGTGCAAACATGGAAACCTATATATCATCCAAGAAATTGATTCTCCAATTGAATTTCTGCCTTGCTAAATTCAGTATAGAAAAGCAGGAAATAGGAGTTGTAATTTAGCTGCATGAATGCGCTAGCCAGCCATTATTCATCTTGTTTTCCTCGTCTCTACTTCTTACTTTTTTAGAGGGGGGTTGTGTGGCCATTTCACGCCATCCTGCAAATTTTATGTAAACATTTACAGTGGTATATAGAATTTTTAATCAAAGCTGTCATAAGCTCAGTACTAGAGTTTGATCCCTCAGAGTACGAACTTTGATCATGCAGATGGGATTATCTTCTGGTTCCTGTGCCCTTGTTAATGATGAAACGTAGTGTTTAGTATCACATAACTAGAGATACGAAAATGGGAAGTAAAATTATGAGAACAACTTTTATGTGATGATGAGCAAGAAACAAGACAAGTATGGCTCTTAGAAGGAGGGGAAAAACATAAAGAAGAAAGAAAGTCCAAAGTGTTCGCAAACAACATGCCATCAAGAAGCCATTAAAGCAATACAAGTCAATGTATTATACAATAGGAACAGGAAGAGAAAAATTGTAAACCATACATTATAGCTACTACCATAATCCCACAATGATACTGGGATGAGCTTATAAAATAGCCTGTACAAACAATTTGGGTTATTCATTCAACATATTTTGCTCCATTGCCCATGCACAGAGACAGCTTTGGCTTATAACGTGTCTGTGTTACCTTGGTGATCTGAGACCCTCCTTTCTCCCCATTGCGGACAACTAACCCCATGGACTTAAAGCTTAACTTCCTCTTAGTTTCTGGCTTTGAAACTTCAACAGTCTGTTCTGTTTGCTTTCTATCCTCATCATTTCTCCTCGTAGATAAACTCCTATACAGAAAGTTTTTCATACTCTGCCTCTTGCTTTTTCTCTCACTAGGCTCTCCCTTTTCTTTGGCGTTCTCTCCAGCCTTTAGCATGGACTCTTGAAGAGTTATCTTATTGGGCTTTCGTGGCCACTCTAGGTCTATTTTCATCAATCTAGCTCTTCTTGCAAACAGAACTCCTTTGGACTCAGCTAGCCTTTTTGGACTAGCATTTGTTACATTTGGAATCCATATGCGAGTAGGCAACCCATTGAGCTCCAGTTGATTATTCAGATCCGGCCTGATAGGATCCAATTGCTTGCACTGCTTATGCGTGCAGTCCATCAATTCACTTCTGGCTCGTATAGGCGACATGGACCGGGCCCGTGTATGGTTGATTTTCTGCCATTTTTCCTTTCTTTCTCCCTGGACGGTCTTTAAAGCTACCATGAATGGATCAAAATCATCGTTCCACACATTCCGTCGTGGAAATGATATTTTAATTTTCGCCATTTGGGACTCAGGGGATGTCGGAGTTGAGCTGTGATTGTGACACGGTGGAGGCTTTAGTGGTATCACCTTACCATCACAAAATAATTCATCCGCAAATGCCATGGCAGGAAGTGATTCCTTGTGTTGGTGCTTTTGTTGCTCTTCCATCGCATCTTCATATCTCATACTACCTCCCGAATCAATATCGCCGATGTTGAAACGCCGACTAGTTTCGAATTCAAAGTCATCAAGATTGGAATTTGCATCTTCATATGTTTTTGGTGGGGCAGGCATGGATTCGAGATCATATGTAGCGATGGAGGTCTCCTTGGTAGGGCTGGTAGGTGCACTGTAGAAACACATATTATCGTCTAGGTTGAATCCACTTGGAGTTGTGGGTGCACTCATGAAGAAACAACAATTTGAGATTTCAAGTGCCATGGCTTGTTGTGTATACTGTATAGTATAGAGGCCTTGCCTTGGATATATATGCCAAAGAATTATTTCCTTTTTAACAACAAAGATTGCTTGAAAATGGGATAGAGTACGGAGAGTTTTGCTCCAGAAACAAGGCAGACACTAAATGTTGCATGCATGTGTTCATGAGGGGTTGGGTCTCCTCTAGATTCCAAAATATCCTTCAAAGATTTTGAACATACAGGAGAGATTCTCGGTGTCTGTCTCTTCCTATCTACTGCTGAAAGTCCAGTCAATGATAACAATATTATTATTGTTTATAGAATGAGAAGGGCATCATTACGAATTTCTTGCATTATATATCCTCGGTCAACTACTAGATTATACCTAGTCATGACTTCTTACTAGTGTTACGTGACATAATGTGTGTCTTCATTATTTGTCTTCATGCCTATCCCTGTTCATCAATGTGCCTGCTCTTGTAATTTAAATTACAGAATCGTTCAAGTGCCATGATTGATCTGCCGAAAACTCATCATAATCGAATCACGGACTAAGATGTGGCTGGAGTGTTGAAAGATAATGAAGATTTTGTTCCCAAATGGATTGGTGAACAAAATCTTCTAGCAACAAGATGAGTGACAAGAAGATATATAGTCATCAGTTCAAGATTAGTTCTGCTGTGAGTTAAAAGTACTCGCATATCATTCAAGAAATCAGAATCCAAACCATGCGTGCCTTTTTATCCCAGATACATATAATAGAGGAACAAATTCACTATGAGTTAAAAAAAATCTAAATGGTGAAAAGCTAAATTAGTGCATGAGTGTTCTAGTTTCAAATACCAGACTTTTCTAAGGGAGAAGAAAAGCTCTTCTAAAATTAGAAGCATAAATTATCTCTTGATTTCGATGCATTAAAACGTGAAAACGTTATAAAAAAATATGATGATGATGCAATGCTTGCTGGAATAGGAATTAAACTCAATTAACCATAAATACCATATGGTCCACAATTTTCGAAAAAAAAAGTGGCGGTAACCTTGGTTAGGTTGCTGTTAGCCCAACCAGGGTTGCCTATTTTGCAGCTCAATAGGCTCTCCCTTCATTTATGCATTTATTACATGCTGAGAAATAAGTATTTTCATACATTGAGTGCTCAATGAAACGATTAAAATACTATTAGAAGTTAAAAAATTTAAACCTAGCATGGAATGGTATTTTTTTATTTTCACAATGACTGTTTTGTTATTATAATTTAAGCCGAGGGATAATTTGATATTTGATCAGATATAAAAAATAATAAATAGCTAAAATGCACAGTAAAATGATAAAAACATCCTTAAAGTAAAAAAATTTAGGCTTGAGGTCAATGGGCATTTTTGGTTTTTCACAATGTTTTTTTTTAATAATTATAAAGTCAGCTTAGAGGTGACCGTGCCTTTCAAGTGGCGCTTGCAGCACCTTCCAGCATTCAAAAATGCAATTTTGTCATCTCATTGAAAGTGTCATCCTATTTTCTTTTTATTGATGTGACGCGTGTTTCTAGTGGTGATTGGATTGTTATTGATGGGTCTTTTTTTTTTTCCTTTCTTTTCTCTCATCTTCCCTAGAAATTATAGCTTGGCTCTATTTGG
The DNA here is from genome assembly GCA_007827005.2 of Populus simonii. Lineage (NCBI taxonomy): Eukaryota > Viridiplantae > Streptophyta > Magnoliopsida > Malpighiales > Salicaceae > Populus > Populus simonii. Next base: position 6,639,242 of record CM017470.2, on the reverse strand, counting down.
TGTTGGTATTTTAACTTCAGTTCTTATTTTTTTTTATTTTAGCTCTTTTGTAGAAGATTTATTTGTTCTTAATTTCATCATTCAATCCCAATTTACTAAGTATTATATTCTCCAATTAATTTGGTCCTCTCTCTAGAGATTTCTATTTTTTTTCCTTTGTTTTTTTGTGTGTGAAAGTTTTAATGGTTTTCAATTTAAATTGATGTTATTATATTTTCTAATTGGTCCTTATTTTTTTATTTATAATTTTTTCTTGGTCCATTTATAAAAGTTATTATTCTTTTCAATTTCACTCTTTAATTACAACATTGTTTTTATTTTTTATATCAATTTTAATTGACCCCCATTCTTTATCATTTTGCTAAATTGATTTTTCTTTTCAATTTCCCTTCAATTAAATAAAAAAAATATTTTTTTTATTATTCTTATTTTTTTTAATTGCTATTTTTTTATTCATTTTGTATGATAAAAATTCTTTTTTCAAGTTCATCTTTTAATATTTGATTGTTTGAAAATTAGACTTCATGATCTTTTTAAATTAGGTGCTTCGGGTCTAATAAATCAGGAATTGGACTTCATGGTTATGGGTTTGAAAAGCTAACGTGGGTTTGACAATATATACTAGGTTGACTCGGAACTAATTACTGAGGTTACAAGTTTATTATGTTAACCTGATTTGACCAAGATTATTTTTTCTTATATCATTTTTTACCTTGTTTCATTATTCTATATTTAATGGGTCGTGGATTCATCTACGATCGTTTTTTTTTTTTCTCTCTTCATCTTATTAAATTAAAGTCATCTTATTCGTTTTAATCGGGTCTATGAACTTGCGACAATAAAAATTTGGATTTACTAAGAAGATATTTTCAAAAAATACATTTAAATAATGTTAGCAAAGCAATTAGTTTTAAGATTCTTATTAAAAAAATCATCAATGATATGCCTTGAGCACGTACAAATATATAAAATAAGATAAAACTACTATGTATGTATGTAATACATACATGCATATACACCTACATATATATAATGAAGATAGTAAGAAATGATAATAATTAAAAATTATGTTTATGATGTATTTTTATAAAATAACTTCACAATGTGTAGAGTACTTCCACTGCTTTTTTGTTCCATTAAATCCAAAATATCATGGCGGAAGTTATTGAAAATTAAGTCATTCTTAAATTTTTTTTTCCCTCAAATATTGGAATTATAAGGTGTTGACTCGGTGGTAAAAAATTTTATTTGCTATATTTTTTTGAGTTTGAAAAATTATATATATATATATATATATAATATATATATATATATATATATATATATATAGGTTTCGTGAGCGTATACTAATTCAAAAAAACCTTGTTTATTAAAACTACTCTGGAATAAAAAATTGCAGCTAACAATAATTTCTTTAAAATAACCATTACTTTCAAGCAAAAAAAATGATTAAGGTCTTAAAAGCATTAGTTAATATTATTGACAATACAGTAAAAAAAAATAGATGTTGAAGCTGAAAATACTATTTCTTCCTAAAAAATACTATTTTCATCTTTTTAAATTTCTACTTATCATTTAATAAAACAAAATCAAATATTCATATAAGCATGAAAATACCTCTAATTTCACAATAAACTTGTTTTACAGATACAAATCATGCCTAAATTATTAAAAGTCAAAATTTTTTTGTGTAAAGTTTTTACATAACTTCATTAATTATATAGATTCGCATAACTATTAAAATAAAGATTATCTCTCAAATTCAAATTTCATTTCCTAATTAAGAAGACACTTGATAATAAGTCCAATTTAGAGAAATCTCAAATGTTTTATCTCAAATACAAATAAATTTTTAAATTTATTTTTTTGACGAATCATAAATTTTATATTCTCTTTTCTTTTTATATCTGCTTCTTTTTTTTTTCAAAATATATTATAAAGAGTGATTAATAAGATGTCACTAATTACTTTTTAATCACTATTATTATCTACCCCTTTCAACCCCTAATTAAAACATTAATGACATAGTTTTTTTCCAAGGCTTATTAGTGTAATGGTTAGTTAATGCTTTTGTATAAAAAAACTCAATGTTGAATCTTGCATTATTATATTTGGCTGTAATTTGGTTCTTCCATTAGCTTTCCACAACAATTTAATTGTTTTTCTTTCAAAAAACCCTTCTTTTATTTTCAAGTTTTCCAAGCTACGCTTTCCACAGACATAACAAAAATTAATTTTAAAAAGTTTGGTTTGGATAAAAAAAAAATTAACAATGTATTCTGGTTAATTCATCAATTTATATATATTTTTTTATTAATGTAGGTGTCTATACCAACTTGCATGTACTTCGACTAATTTCATAAGTTCTAAAATTAATGATCATTTAAGACTTCAGTGACTATTATATTAGCCACCACCATCTTATAATTTTTAAAACCATAAGAAGTACGTAACTTACAAAATCAAAGATCAAATTATATAGGATGGATTAAATTAGTAAATTTTAATTTAACATGGCTACCAAGTTACCTACCTCTTCCATTAATCGCCTCAAATTTGAACAAAAAACTTGAAATTTCTCTAATCATTCAATCACGTGCAAACCCTCCAAATCAGACCACAAACCCCATAATCACAATCTCCAAAATCCAATTTATGTTTTTTAAAAAAATTAATTTTTATTTTATTTTTTTAAATTAATTTTTTTTAATATATTAATATAAAAATAATTTTTTAAAAATAAAAATACTTTAAAAATTAACTACAACTAAAAAAAAAAAAAAACATGCAGAGAGTCTTTTCAAGATTCATCATCAAACCCAAAAACCCCGTTTTATCCACCCTAAAAGCCTTCTCTGCACTACAAACTCGCCAACACCCCTTTAAACTTTCAAGAAAACAAAGTAGACGTTGGGGGGGGAGCTGATGCTGCCCAACTTAAACAGAACTGGTTAGACTTCTCACTTTTCCTTTACCTGATGAAACTGAGACTACAAATTTGGGTGGAGATGATTTGACTCGGAATAATGCGGGCTCCAATTGGGTTATCGGTATTGACCCTGATGTTTCTGGTGCTTTGGCACTATTGAAAATTGATGAGTCTGGTTGCTCTGCTCAGGTAATTCTTTTTTTTTTTTTTTCAGTTACCGAATTTGGTTTTTGAGTTAAAGATTGTTGCTTTGAAGAAATTTAATGAAAATCTGTCTTGAAGTTTCTTGCTTTGGATTAGTAATAATGTCTTGTGTTAATTGATTGTTTGTTTGGTAGGTGTTTGATTCTCCTCACTTGAAAGTAATGGTTGGAAAACGAATTCGAAAGCGGTTAGATGTTAAGTCTATTGTTCAGTTGATTCGTAGCTTTGATGCTCCGATTGGTATGTGACTACCTTTTGCAAAAAAAATGTTGTACTTTTTGTGAAATGAGTCAATGCTGGATAATGTTTTTCATCATTCTGATGTTTTTGAAAATATGAACCTTTTATGGCTCTAACATTGTAGTCGATTGCAACTGGTTTGAGATTAATAAGGTCTTGTTGAATTGAGTTGAGTTTATATGGTTCCTTTTGCAATTTGTTTGGATTGAGTCTTAGTCTACATAAGTAGAACTTCTATAGTTCTGTCAATGTTTCACATCACTTTTTCTCCCGTAGTTGAATTATTTTTTTAGTTTCATGGTCTTGGCTAGGTGGGCAGAAATTACTATCTCTTGATTATCATACCGAAACCTCTCAATCCATAATTTAGGGGATCTGAAAAATCCAAGTTGTGAGGAGTGGGGGATTTTATTTCTGGGACAGTGTGTGGCTGTGGGATTATAAAAGGCCGTGTCTCCTTTGTAACTTGATGAATAAATTATTGAATGTTGGTTGCCATTGTTCTGTCTGAAATCTTGAATTGAAATCATGAATTAATATAAATCACTGACATCAATTATTTACCCATGAAATACCAATCTGAATTTATCATCGAAATAGAATTAAAATTATAGATCAATTCCATACTGTAGTCTTAATTTAGTACCATTTAATGCATCTACTTTTTTTTGCCCAAGATACCCAAATTTAGTACCCATTTATATGTGGTTCTGATGCATATTTGTGTTTGCTTCTCTTATTTCAGGCACAACTGCATATGTAGAACAATCAGCCCCATTCCCGCAAGATGGCAAACAGGTTAGTATGGCCCCTTTAATATGTTTGGAGCTTAGCATTCTTTCTTAAATAGCATTTGTTTTTGTCTTTCCACTTGCAAAACATTGTTCTGTATAATGTAATTGCATCTTTGAGACAACATTAACAATGTTACCTGTTTCAACACTACCCTGAAGAGAAATGGAGAAGGAATAAAAAAGGATCCAATACTGATACATTTTCTGATTGTTAAATGAAGGGATGGTGGAGTGGAGGATTTGGTTATGGATTATGGATCGGGGTGTTAGTTGCCTCAGGTTTCTCAGTAGTTCCAGTACCATCAATGACATGGAGGAATGGATTTGAACTAGCTGGAGGCAGGTCTACTAAGGTTCGTGTGTTTCTCAGTTCATGCTATAACAATTTTCTTTTCTTACTCATCTGAAGTGGTTTTTAAGTTTCACTCCTTTTCCCAATGCAAGGCTGATATACTTTCAGGCCTCGGCCACTCTATGCAAGGATGTGCCTTTTCTTGCTTGTTCATACAAACTCTCATGTTTTATATCAAATCTGATAGTTTCTTAATTGTGAATGGTGGATTTTGACTGGATGGTAACCGAAGAATTGCATCAACATTATTTCCATCATTGAGTCCCTTGCTAGAAAGGAAAAAGGATCATGGTAGATGTCTCCTGATTATATTTTACCATTTCATGAATTCCACCAGCAAGCTTGCGATGCTCTTTTCTTCGCTTGTTATGCCAAAATGACAAAATCACTCCTTTAATAACTCATTGTTAAAGAAAGCTTCCTTCATATCCCACCCATAATCGACCAAGCTATACTGCTATTTCTGTCTCTCTTACTCACACAAGCACACCGTGATGCAGGACAAAAGAGATTTGAAGTCAAAGAAGAAAGAAAAGAAGAAGCCAAGAAGAAGAAGCCAAAAAAAGAAGAAAAGTTGAAGAAAAAAAGAATGGGGGTTGGAAAAGTCTGCAACTTTACAAATTTAATTTAATTCAATTCAATTCATCAAAAACTGTCTAACTTAAAAAAAAAATATGAAATAAATACTAAAACCCTAACTAGAACAAATAATTAAGCTTATAGCCCAATAAATAAAATATCTAACAATATTTAAATTAAGTCCAATAAATAAAGTCTAATTAAAAAAACCTCAATTAAAAGTTAAAATAAATTAAACTAAAAATATAAGCTAAAGTTCAATCTTTCAACGGTTTTGGCTATCCTTTATCGTCTATGATTATATGAGTGTGTAAATAGTATCTCGGGTCTAATATTCTCACCAACTTTTTTGGGGAGAAATTTGATCTTGTTGAGTATAGTTCAAGGCGGCTCCAATAATACTTTTAAAGATCATGATCAAGTTTTCGTAATGTCTCTTTGATAATTTAAGTATAGTTTGAATTTGATCATTTAGCTTATATACTAGCATTCACTGAAATTCACCATCCATGATAAAAACAATCCAAAGTAGCATTAATATGTTCCTTTTTGTGTTAAAGATAACGATAACAGAGCAAGGGTATTAAAAGGATAATCATGGATATACTGTTGTGTTTTATATATAAAAAGGTCTTTCATGTAAAAAATAGAGCTAATATCAAAGTTTAGTGGCAATTTAATGACATAACTATTTGATTTAATTGTTTGCAACACTTTGAATGATTTAACACTATTCACTTGCAATTGATGACGAGTTTTTAAAGGACACCGTTCAAGTTTAATTAGTATTATGAAATAATCTCCAACATGAAGTGCATCATGATACTTATGTAAATCAACTTGAAATTTGTATTGTTCTTTACTTGTTTGAATATGTTTTATGAACTCGACTTGAAAATTATGAATTTTACATGCAAAAGACTCACATGAATCAAATATTTTAGAGTGAAGAGACATAAAATAAGATCTATAGACTTTCTAGGTTCATAACTATGAATACTACATGATTGAGGGTGTGAAGTGGAATAAACATCATTTGAAACCTTAGTAGATATAGTTTGAACATAACCTAGTAAATTAGGATTATATTCATTTTTCTTATCATGTGTCAAGGGTAAAGGATAAGGGAGCTCAACATATTGCTCTAATCCTATGGCTTGCTGGACATCAAGCTTAAAGGGGTGAGAAGCATGTTGCCCTAAACATTTGACGTGTTGGATGTGAAACATGATTGATGGGGAATCAGGTAGTTTTAAAAAACTAATATCATGAGACTCTTCTAAGATTATATTTATTTCTTCAGGTGATTTCATTAAAGAGTTTCATAAAAATTCTTCCTCTACTACTAAAAGAGAATTATTATATTCTTTATTAATTTTATTTTCATACTCATTTGAACTTATAATGTTAAGTCCTTTCTTTCACATTCTTTTTTTTTCTTGTTCTTATTGCTAAGTTTTGGTGGTAATCCAATGAGTTTTATCTTTCTACTTTTAAAAGTGAAAGAACATGAATTTGATCAATAAAAATTAGTGACGTCTAAATCGTATATCCATAGCATCTTCAAAATAACATATCCTACATCAATTGGAATCATTTCATATCAAATTCTGTCATGATAGTCTAGGAATTTGATATGAAACAAACATCTCTCACCGATAGCTATGAAGTTATTATTAACTCATGATACATTATATGGTTTAGGATAAAGAACAAGTTTTAGGCCTAAGTGAGTTACAATATTTAAAGATATTGCATTGATATAGTTTTCATTATCAATGATAATCTTGCAACCCTTATCTTCACACTTGATAAATGTGAGAAATATAACAGTTCTTCTCCAATTTTTAGTTCCATTGAATTGTGTTAATGTATATCTAACTACATCCAACCTAGTTGTCTCAAACTTTATAGTGTTTTGTTCATGATTGATTATAAAAATATCACTTAAAGTTGAATCCATAATAATTGTAAATTTAAAGTTGGATACCAGACGAATAGTCACAAATGTATGCAACATTAATTTAGAAATAAAATTGAAATCATATACGATTCTTGCAAGTAAAATTACAATACAAAAATAAAATTAATTTTAATTTTTTTAATGTGAAGATTAATCTAGGTTATAACACACCAATTAAATTTCAATCGCTTTCAGATTTTTTTAGACATAAAAATAATATTAACAATAAGAAATCAAAAAAGTAAAATTCAAGAAATAATTTAGTGACCGATACTCAAACCATTGAATTTAGTTGCAGATAAACCTCCTTGAATCGTCGATGTAGTATTGCTGATGTGTTGTAGTATTGATCGATTGTCTATTGATGTCACCATTTTAGTATTTTTTCAATTAAATCCTTGTTTTTTTTAATTAATTAAACCGAAGTTTAATTAAGTCCGCAAACTTATTAATTCTTCAATTAAACTCTTGAATTCATTAATTAAACTAATTCAAATTTAATTAAATTCTCAAACTTATTAATTCTTTATTTTCTGACTAATTGATTCTCAAATTTGATAATTTCATCCCTGAACTTTGAATTTATATTGTCTTAATCCTATTCTCAAATATATTTTTATTTATTTATTATTTATTCAAAAATTATATTATAACAATCATGGGTAAAAGTCAAATTTCAAAATGGTTAACAGGGATAAGGTGCATTGCACCATTAATAGCCTCAGTAAACATTAAGACAAATTACATTCTCCCCATCTGTGTCTAACATTAGTTTGATTTCATTACGAGCTTCCAAAAACAAAGCAAAAGATCCAGGATGAGATTCCGTAGATGTTGCAGTACAGAGGCAAAATACACGGCTTGCTTTTTGCCCGAGGGGTTTCCAGTTCGAGATTCCTACGTGCTTAATTCGTTATCATAATTTTTGTCATTTGCTACGTGCGTACAAAATTCTCCAAGTATCCCCAGTCTTGCACTGTCTCTCAGTATTCAAGTTCGAAACTGAACATGACTTTACTGTAGGACAGCCTCAAATACAACTCTGTCAAGATTTCCAACCACAGAACGAGTCCCAGTAACCTCAACCATCCTCATGCCATGCTGGGCATCTTGTTTCATAATCAATGAATCCATGCGGCACAGAAAGGAGTGGCCACATTAAAATGATCCAGCATTCGGCAGCAAGTTAATATAAGAAACTACATGAGATGATATAGTAGGTAACTAGATAGATGGTTTCCACTGCAGGGTCAAATTTTATTTAATATATATAAAAAATGTTCAGGTGAATGTGATAATAATATTTTTAAAAGTTAAAGAAAAATTTGGGATTGGGTTCAATAAGCTTAATTAATTTAATAATATAATTATAAAAAAACAAAAAACAATAAAAAAAAAACTAAACCAAAGAAACTAAGAAAACCAAAACAAAAGAAGCTACAATGACTATTAGAAAATAAAAAGGGCTTGTTAATATTATAAAATGTTACTCTCTAAATATTCTTAAAAGGTCTTAAAATTAAAACTTAATTACTAATAAATCAAACGATGAAGGAAATTTTTTTTTTAAAATGATTCTAACTAATATGCTAAACTCACGACCCGGTTGTGAGGTTGGGATAACCTCATATAAAAAAATTAAATAAAACAATAAAGTTCAACTCTTAAGTAAATAATTGGTGTAAAATTATACAAACTCCCACACTTTAACATAACCCTAGCAAAAATAAAATGAACATATGTTGAATTCATTAACATTAACATTAACTTAACAAAAAAACAAAAAAAATTAAAGAGAAAGGAATTTTACTGTACCTTTATTATAAAGTATTATTTACTATAATAGTGTTTAGTTTTCTTTTTTTTTTCCCAATCTATATATTATATTTTCAATTTTAATTTCATCCTTTGTAATTTGTTTTTTAATTTATTTTCTTATAAGGTTATCTCAGTCTTATAACAAAGTCCACGAGTTTGATGAGTTAGTTGACTTGAGTTTTTCTTTTCTTTTTCTAATTGATATTTTTTTAAAATTTCATCTTTAAACATTGTGTTGATTAAGAATTAAACTTTGTAATTTGTTTCGATTTATTTTCTATGAGGTTTTCCTCGTCTCATGATTCAAATCACGAGTTTTGTGGGTTAACTTGGATTGACTTAAGTTGTTTTTATGTCCTTTTTTTTAATTGGATTTTTTTTAGTTTTATCTTTCAATACCGAGTTGATTAAGAATTAGACTTCATAATTTGTGTTAATTTTCATTTTACTGGGTTATCTAGGTTTCATGACCCGAGTTGTGGGTTTGACAGGTTAACCTGATTGATTTTAATCAATTTTTCCCTCTTTTTTAATTGATTTTTTTCAATTGCATCATTCAATATTAAGTTTATTGGAAATTATACTTTATAATTTGTTTTTTTTTTTTGCTTTCCACAATGTTATTCACATATCATGACTCGAGTTATGAGTTTGTCGAATTAACCTGAGTTGACTCGGGTATTTTCTTTTTTAATCGAACCTTTTTTCAATTTTATCTTTCAAGGGTTGAATGAGAATCAAGCTTCATAATCTGTTTTAATTTGCTTTCTATTAAGTTATCTTTGTCTCATCACGTGAGTTGCGAGTTTAACAGGTTAATCTGAGTTATTTTTTTTGTTATTTTTTAATTGATTGTTTTTCAATTTTATATTTTATTATTGGGTTTATTGGAAAATGTGCTTCATAATTTATTTTGATTTGTTTTTTATGAGGTTATTATGATCTTATGACCCAACATATAGATTAACATGTTAACTTGGGTTGATCCAAATTGATATTATCTAAATATTTTTTCTCATTTTAAATATTTATTTCAAGTCACATTATATGTTTACTTAGTTTTCTATATTGTTTTTGAACCCATTAAGTTGATTGAGCCACATCAAGTCAATCCTCGTAAAATTAAAAAAAAAACTGTTAAAAGCTAATTTTTTAAATTAAAAAAAAATTATGCAATAATCTAGTCATAGTGTAAGCATATATATATATATACGCGCGCGCGCGCAGACCACGGTCGTAACAAGTTGGTGTGTTGCCACGCAACAGCTACATGGCATATGGATACTTGCTGTGTGGATCTGATCAGGAGAACAGAGAGAACTAGAAGACAAAAGTACCAGTTTCGCAAAAGTCGGCAAAAACCTGGTCTGAATTGTAAAATAATTCCATGCTTGTCAATATTTCAAGATGACAAAAAAGTAAAAGAAAAAGTAAAGTAACATTTCTCAATACCATACAAAAACTCTAAAAAGGGATTTGAGTGCACAATTCATTCCTTTGGGCTCCAGCTCCACCAGCCCTCATCTTGTAAGAACCACACATTCTACTTGAGCGTGCAATCTTGTACAGAATCTGATGGGTATGGTTTTTAAAAAACCTCCCTTGTTTAAAATCATCACATAAAAATCATAATCTAAAAATGAGATTATATTTTCTTTACACTCAACTTCATGTTGGGTTATGATGTGCTCACACCCAACTCCACCTTGAACTAGGATATGTCCGTGCCCAACTTTAAGTTAGGCCATGACGCGTCCACACCTAACTTCACCTGGGCCAGGAAGCGTCCTTGCTTAACTCCAGGTTGGACCATAACGCGTCCCTACCAAACCACTCTTGGGATCAGCATACAAGTTGAACCCAACTCCTTTTGGATTCAGCATACGAGCTGGACCCACCTCCTTTTGAGTTCAACCTATAACTAAAAAGTAACCCATCTCATCTCATTAATATAAGTATTTCATGCTTATTTATAATTAATGAGATGTGATGATACAAACAAGAGAATAATATTATTTTATTATTACGAGATTATACTTCTACTCCATATAAAGCAAGTCAAGTCAAATAATATATAAAAAAAGCTAGAGTACATAGAAAAAAGGTTTGAAACCTTATTCTTTGAGACTAAAACATATTCCTCTTCTTCCTCCTTAACTTTTACATTTTCTTTCCCTGTTTCTTCATGAAAGCTTATTAATTTTTTTATTATTTTTTTTTCACATAAAAATATCTCTTGCTGACTTGATCTTTAGAGAATTTCCTATCAACATCTTCATGGGTCTCTAAGAAACATTATGCAAGTATTAATTCAAGAGAAGATTTACAATCTTTAAAGAAATTCATTAAAAAAAAGTCAATATAATCTAGAAATGAAGGTTATGTGTAAGGTTATAGAACACATTGTAAATATACACAGTAGTCGTCAGGAAAAAAAAAATCAAGAATATTCCTTGTGCTCATCAGAACCAATGCCACTTATAAGCTGAGTGATTCTTCTCTCATAAAGAGAAAAACCATGAGCCTCCCAGGGGCTCCCTATAAAACTTGCACTGCTGGTCTTTTGCTTCCATTTTCAGCAGCTTTCTGATCATTACGGCTTTGTTCCGGACTCCTTGTGATTGTGCGCTCGATCCCGAATGGATTATCTAGATCTCTTCACTTCATCCTTTTTATTGATGTTAAGAACTAATAATGTCTTCACAACACTTCCAAAAAGTCTTATTGTGCAACGAAAATCAGATCACGCCCTCAATCTACCATTCACGTAACCATCTCCTTCTGATAAAACCATCACAGCGTAGACAGAGTGCACCAGAGATGAATGGTAGTGATAGGCGACAAAGTGTGCACGTTATTCTGAGATCCTGGCCTCACAACCCATGTTTTCATCCAAAGACTAGGACAAGCCTTGCAAAAATCAGGAAATTTTTTTCTTTCGCTTTCATGTAATGCAAAAGATATCTAACTCATTTTTTACACATTTATCCTCCTCAACAATCTTGAGGCAATTTAAAACAAGAACACAAAAATAACCCTGCTGAAACCATTGCTTATCCTTCTAGGTTGTAATAATTGTGTGCCAAAACACGCTCGAGTGAGAAGTTCAGTCTTGTCAGCACCGACTTCCAGAAGCACAGCGCATTTAGAGAGCAACCTGCGAGCATTTGATTGAAGAAGAGAAGATCGAATGTGAAACGATCGTTGACATGGGATCTGCAAGAGCTTTTCTTTTCCTTTGCATGTTGGCCCCATTTAAATGTACAAACTGACATTTAACAGACTGATCAAACCAAACAGCAAAAGATACCAGCAAGTCCTTACTAGGAATCTGCTTCTTTCAGGATGGATTGGATGGTTCAGTTTAAGTATTTGAAGTAAAAAAAAAAATCCTAGGCTTTTTTCTCTGTAATTCAGGTCTGTTTCTTTCCTTCTCTTTCTTTGGTTTCTTGTTTGGCTTTGTATACACTCTGTTTGGTTTCCAAGAAACTTAAAGAGAAAAGGAATTGAAAACAAAAGGAAATTTGTCAATTTGAGAGAATGCAGGTTTATTTTCCTCACTGAAGAGCTAAAACAGAAGCAATTGTGAAATTCTAAAGGTATCTAGTTCCGTTTTTTAGTTTTTTTCTTAAGAATATAAACAGAGTGAATGTGATTTCTTGCTGAAGAGGTTTGGATTTTCAATTTTTTTGAGGATTGAATTATTTTGGTTTGACAAGTATAATTTGCTTTTTAATTAAAATGTTGTTTACTTAAAGTTTAAACTCGAAGAAAAAATTTATAACTCTATGCCGGGTAAGTGGGTGCTAAAACATTGTACATGTCACAGGTGTTGGATTTTCATGGTGATATTCCAGAATTTAACTATTTAGTTAATAAGGTCTGTTTTCATCAAAGGCTTTCTTTAGTTATTATTAGAGAGTACTGAGCTGTTCTGTGCCTGAATTGCAGCTCCCCCTCCATTTGCATCCATTTTAGCAATGTCGAGTTTGGAAGAGCCGCTTGGTTTCGACAAGTTGCCTAGCATGAACACCATTGACCGAATTCAAAGTTTCTCCTCTAGTGCTTGCCGGCCCAGGGTTGATGATATGGGAATGGGATATTGCTGGATTGAGGGAAGGGGTTGCAGCTCATCCAACAGTTGTGAGTAAGTGCAAATGCATGATTAAACTATCCTTGTATTAACAAAGGATCCTGTGGAGGTGGAAGAATGATCAGCTCTTTAATAATTACAAAACGTAGGGGTTTGATTATAGAGTTTGGAAGGAAGAAGAGGTAGCCGCAATAACAATTTTTCATGCCCCTAGACAAGGCATTTTCTCAAAATATAAGAGACCTCTTTGACTAGTAGACGCTCATTTTTCCCTCAATTTAGTGCTGTAATGATAAAAAGAATACAAGGGTCTGAAGCTTTATCATAATTATGACGTCAAGAACTAAAGGCTAGATTTTTCTCCTTTGGGTTGTACTGGAAATAGAGAAAACTGTTGAATTTTATGGAATCAAGACTGCTGCAGACAATGAAGTCCAAGGCTGTGAAGATTGAAGATTAGAAGATTGTGTCTTAAGTTTTTAGTGTTAGCTGAGTATTGAATTAGCTTAGCATTAGGTTGAGTTTATCTTATCTTTAAATAAAGGTCATGTTGACCAAGTTTAGGATTGAGTTCAGTTTATTCTTAGTTAACAGATCATGTTGATCAATTAGCTGATTAGGATTAAGTTAAGTTTTGAATTTTAGCTTATCATGTACAAGAAGAAGTTGGTTTCAACTAAAACTCTTGTAATTTCTTTTATCTATAAATAAAGAAGAGGGATGGCAGTAACCTTACCTAGATTCTGCCCATTTTATGCAAAATCTCAGTTTTTAGTGTTCTTCCCGTGTTCTTCATTTTTCTGGAAATTCCAGATTTGAATCTGAACAGTGCATGTTTTTGGGTTGATCAGAGTTGACTTTTGTTGACTTTTGTTGACTTTTTCGTTTTAATTCCTACAATTGGTATCAGAGCAATTAGGATCTTAGGTGGGATTGTGTGAAACACGAGTGGAAGGTGAGATTTACAAAAAGGGGAATTCAAAGTCAATTTTTGGTGAGAAACGAAAAATGAATTCTGGAGCCAGTTTTTCAGCAACTGCACCTTCATTTGCAGGGGTGAATTATGGCACCTGGGCTGTGAGAATGAAGGCTTATTTGAAGGCATTTGACTTGTGGGATTATGTGGATTATGGCAAGGAGCCAACTCCACTAAACGATGATCCAACCATGAATCAAATCAAGTACTTCAATGAAGAGAGAGCCAAAGGTTTTAGAGCACTTACCTGCATACACAATGCAGTAAGTGAAGAGATATTTTCCAGAATTTTGGCATGCGAGACTGCCAAAGAAGCTTGGGACAAGCTTAAAGCCGAATTCCAAGGAGATGAGAAATCAAGAAAAATGCAAGTTATGAACTTGAGAAGGCAATTTGAAGGGCTGAAGATGAAGGAATCAGAATCTATCATAGATTTTTCTTCAAAAATCTCTAAACTTGTTAATCAAGTGAGATTGTTGGGGGAAGATTTTCCTGATTCCAGAATTGTGGAGAAAGTATTGGTGTGTCTACCGGAGAAGTTTGAACATAAAATATGTTCCTTGGAAGACTCAAAAGACTTCTCGGAGATGAGTTTCCAAGATCTTGTAAATGCCTTACAAGCAGTGGAACAAAGGCAATCTTATCGAAATGAGGGAACAAGTGAGAATGCACTTGTTGCTTACAAAGGAAAACAGCAGCAATCTTACAACTTCTCCAGAACCAAGCAGATTGGAAGGAAAGATAAAAGCAAAGAATGGAGACCAAATCACCAGAATTCAAGTAGTTGGCAACCCAACAACTTGACAGTGAAGGAGAGAAAGGAATATCCTGCATGCAAGTATTGCAAGAAAACCAATCATTCTGAAGATTGGTGTTGGTTCAAGAAGGTGCAATGTAGAAATTGCAATCAGTTTGGGCACTACCAGAAATATTGCAAAAACAGAAAAGAAGAAGTAAAACAAGCTCAAGAAGAAGAAAGCTTGGCAGTAAAGGATGAGCATTTATTTGTAGCTACAATGCACAACATGCTCAGAAAACCAGAGGAGACAAATTCAGTGTGGCTCATTGACAGTGGTTGCACAAACCACATGACAGCAGACCTCTCAATTTTTTGTAGCTTGGATAAAAGCTATAAATCAAGGGTGAAGATAGGCAATGGAGACTTTGTAAAGGTTGAAGGAAAAGGAGCAATAGCAGTGGACACAAGGGCAGGTACAAAAACTCTACATGATGTCTTGTATGTGCCTAATATTAATCAGAATTTGGTGAGTGTGGGTCAACTATTAGAATCTGGCTATTCTCTATTTTTTGATGATGGAATGTGTGTTATTAGAGATAAAATGGGGACACTTTTGTTGTGTGCAAAAATGGCAAATAGATGCTTCAATGCAGATTTGAAAGAGATATGTTGGACTGCCAACATGTGCAAGAATGATGAATCAATTCTTTGGCACAAAAGGTTGGGACACTATAATTATGTTGCATTGAAAAAAATGGCTGAGTTGCAGATGGCACGTGGATTACCAAGCATACATGATCAAGGTAATCTTTGTGAGGCTTGTCAATTGGGAAAGCAAACCAAAGTTGCTTTCTCAAAATCTGTTTTTAGAGCAAATTCGAAATTGCAGCTCATACACACAGATGTGTGTGGGCCAATGCATGTTGAATCTTTGAATGGATCAAAGTATTTCTTGCTATTTGTGGATGATTATAGCAGGTATTGTTGGATTTATTTCTTAAAAAACAAGGCTGATGTGTTCTCTAAGTTTTTGTTGTTCAAGGCAGAAGTGGAACTTGAAACTGGACTGAAAATGAAGATGCTAAGGTCTGATAATGGTGGAGAATTTACTTCCCAACAATTGGAGAATTACTTGATGAAAGAAGGGATTAAACACCAGTTGACCGTGCCTTACACACCTCAACAAAATGGGGGTAAGTGAAAGGAAAAATAGAACCTTGATGGAAATGGCAAGGTGCTTAATGTATGAGAAGAAAATGCCCTTAAAGTTTTGGGCAGAGGCTGTAAACACAGCATCATACATACAAAATCGTGTGTTTTCAAGAGTTTTGGATGATAAAACTCCTTATGAAATCTGGTATGATGTTAAACCCAATGTTGAGCATTTAAAAGTCTTTGGTTGCATATGTTATGTGTTGATACATGATGTTAATCGAAAAAAGCTAGATAAGAAGGCTGATGTAGGTGTGATGATAGGCTATAGTTCAAAGTCTAAAGCCTATAGAATATTTGATGTTATGGCTAACAAAGTTATAATTGCAAGAAATGTTAAGTTTGTAGAAGATGCATCATGGAATTGGGAGAATTTGGCAGTCAACTGGACAGATCAAGTTCTACATGAAGAACCAGAATTTTATGATGAACTTGAAAATGAAAGAGACATAGATGATGAACCTGTTAGGGGGACAAGGTCACTAGATGACATTTACAGCAGGTGCTCCATGGCTGAAGCTGAACTAGTCGAGATTGAAGAAGCAATGAAGTCTAAGGTATGGTTAAAAGCTATGCAGGAGGAGCTTGATATGATTGAAAAAAATCAGACCTGGATGCTTGTTAACAGACCTGCAAACAAGAAAACTATTGGTGTTAAATGGATATTCAAGACAAAGATGAATGCAGATGGAAGTATCAACAAACACAAGGCAAGATTGGTTGTAAAAGGCTATGCTCAAGAGGCTGGGATTGATTACACAGACACCTTTGCACCTGTTTCTAGGCATGAAACAATGAAACTTTTGCTTGCACTTGCTGCACAAAAGGGCTGGTATGTGTTTCAATTAGATGTGAAATCTGCTTTTTTGAATGGTGTGTTAGATGAGGAAATATTTATTGAACAACCAGCAGGTTTTGATAATCAAAATCCAAACCAAGTGTATTTATTGAAAAAAGCTCTTTATGGGCTCAAACAAGCTCCTAGAGCTTGGTATAGTAGGCTTGATGATCACTTGCTGAGTTTGGGATTCAAGAGGAGCATCAATGAGGTAACACTATATGTGAAACATGTTGATAATCATGTGCTAATGGTCTCTGTGTATGTAGATGATCTTCTAATTACGGGTGATAAAGGGCAGCTGATTGAAGAGTTCAAAACAAGCATGAAGGAGGCCTTTGAAATGAATGAGCTTGGGTTGATGTCTTATTTCTTAGGCATGGAAATAATTCAATCTAAACAAGGAATATTCCTATGCCAAAAGACCTTTGTGCAGAAGATACTAACCAATTTTGCAATGGCAAATTGCAAACAAGTTTCTACCCCTATGATTTTGGGACTGAAACTTGTTAAAGATGATGGAGCACCAAAAGCAGATGGGAAGGTTTATAGAAGCTTGATTGGGAGCCTATTATACTTAACCATTTCTCGGCCTGATATACTCTTTGCTGTTAATTATTTGTCTAGGTTCATGCAGGAACCAAGCCAAACGCATTTCATGGCAGCCAAGAGAATCCTGAGGTACTTGCAGGGAACAAAAAATCTGGGCATGCATTTTGCCAAGAACAGTGAGAACAAGCTTGTTGGTTTCACTGACAGTGATTGGGCAGGTAGTGATGAATGCATGATGAGTACTTCAGGGTATTGTTTTGCATTAGGAGTGAATGTTTTCAGCTGGATTTCAAAGAAACAATCAGTTGTGGCACATTCCACAGCTGAGGCAGAGTACATAGCAGCTTATGTGGCAGCCAAGCAACTGGTGTGGCTGAGAAAAATGCTAAAGGATCTTGATTGTGATCAATCAAATCCTACTGATTTGCTATGTGATAATATGTCAGCTATAGCAATTTCAAAGAATGCTGTGTTTCATGACAAAACGAAACACATGAAGATCAAATTTCATGCTCTAAGACAATTTCAGCTGGAAGGTGAATTGGAGATGAAATATTGCAATACAAATGATCAATTAGCTGACTTGTTTACTAAACCATTAGCTAAAGGAAGATTCGAAGAGCTAAGGGAAAAGCTTGGGATGTGCAGTCTTGAATCCAAGGAGGAGTGTTGAATTTTATGGAATCAAGACTGCTGCAGACAATGAAGTCCAAGGCTGTGAAGATTGAAGATTAGAAGATTGTGTCTTAAGTTTTTAGTGTTAGCTGAGTATTGAATTAGCTTAGCATTAGGTTGAGTTTATCTTATCTTTAAATAAAGGTCATGTTGACCAAGTTTAGGATTGAGTTCAGTTTATTCTTAGTTAACAGATCATGTTGATCAATTAGCTGATTAGGATTAAGTTAAGTTTTGAATTTTAGCTTATCATGTACAAGAAGAAGTTGGTTTCAACTAAAACTCTTGTAATTTCTTTTATCTATAAATAAAGAAGAGGGATGGCAGTAACCTTACCTAGATTCTGCCCATTTTATGCAAAATCTCAGTTTTTAGTGTTCTTCCCGTGTTCTTCATTTTTCTGGAAATTCCAGATTTGAATCTGAACAGTGCATGTTTTTGGGTTGATCAGAGTTGACTTTTGTTGACTTTTGTTGACTTTTTCGTTTTAATTCCTACAAAAACTGCATTTTCTGCTCTATTAAGCGACCCTTGCAGTAATTGTTTTTAACACAATTCTATTAAAAATTTCAAATTTGTTTGCAGGGAAGATTATGAGTATACAAGAGAGACATTTCCTTGCAAAAGACACACAAGGGACCTGTCCCAAGGAAACAGGAGGACTATGAGCTTAGGCAGCAACCATGTGGTGTCTGGAAGCATTTGTGTTTCACAGTATATTCCTGATCATCAGTATAGTTACCAATAAGGTGATTCCATAATGGAATCAGAACTGTAATTTTATTTTTCTCTTAAAATTAGATGATTGTGGTCATTATTGTTGTTTAAATACATAAAGTCCCCGCGTTCATTTCTTTAGGCTGTTGCATTTGTGTGTTGGTCCACCATTTAAATTTCCAGTGTTTCAGAACTGTGCTACAATTTGTTCAATATGGATGTTTCTGAATCATGTTCTTTTATCTTTGATTGGGAAAGTAGTTCTTGAAAGGTACACTAAAATTTGTGAAGATCGTGGAAGTTGGTCCAAGGGATGGTCTGAAAAATGAGAAAAATATTGTGCCTGCAGATGTAAAGGTTGAATTGATTCATAGACTAGTATCTTCTGGGTTGCCAGTTGTTGAGACCACAAGTTTTGTTTCACCCAAATGGGTACCTCAGGTAATTTGATTAGGTTTTAATTATAACTTCAAGTTTATCTTATTTTGCAAATGTTTTTAGTGCAATTGAAGCAGATCCAAGTGGTTTTGATCAACCTGTATTCTGCTTAAATATTTTTTTACTTAAAAAATATGCCGAATATAAGCAGTGGTAGATGCTGTATAATAAGGAAAATACTTGTGTGAAATGCTGGCATCGATCAGCCTCTTCAAAATGTTTTGAAGGAGATGGAAGCTTTACCTTTGCTTTTGTACCAGACTCCAATGGTTCTTGATTGCCTGATTTCATTTATTGTCACCAAGTTGCACATTTTCTTTAATTATCAGTTATTTTGCCTACTTTCCATCGCAAAAATAAACCAAAATAGTAATTGTCTGTTATCTGCAACTTGTGATTATTCAGTTTATAATACTCTTTTGCAAACATGTATTCGTGTCTGAATACAAACTTGCCATCATCTCTTGTTCCTGGCATAACCCAGTTCTCAGATAGTCTTAATTTCTTTTAGGGCTCACATATTCTCTTGATTTCCTTTTCCTTCTGTGATGCTAGTGGAGCTTCTTGTGGAGAATCCCCCTTGCAAATGATATTGCTCCTCTGTGAAAGGAAGTCATGGGTATTTTATTCAACAAATTTTTGGAGTTCTATTGTAATGACCTTTGCATCAGACGAACATTATCTCTTAGAAACATCTATATTCGCATTCATAACAATTTTTTTTTTTTGGTGTCTATTCTTTTTTATTGTAGCAAATAATTACCTCTCTCTCTCTCTCTCTCTCTCTCTCTCTATATATATATATATATATATATATATGAATATGAATATTTCTTGCTTTCCAGCTATTCATTGACGTCCTTTTCCTCTTTGTTTTGTTGCCCGCTTATAGTTAGCAGATGCAAGAGATGTGAGGGCTCTAAGTTGCCTGTTCTGACACCTATTTTTGTTTTCTGTCTTCATGTGCATGTCTCTTTGATACAGGGGCTTTTGTTCCCATGCTTGAAGCTGTAATGGCTGTTGTTCCTGTCGAGAAGCTTTCCGTCCACTTCCATGATACTTATGGGCAATCTCTTCCAAATATTTATGTGTCCCTCCAGGTAAGCATTGGGGAACTCAGAACCTTGCCATGGTAGAACTGTATTTAGGGAGGCATACAATTGGACTGCTTGTTATATGCTCTCCTCTCCTCTTTACACTGGACAACTGTACAGTTGTATCTTGATAGAGTAGATAGTCTAATCTGACCAACTAAATATGAGCATATATGTTTGTGGTAGCAATCATCTGACTAAACTGGAAGAGCATATTGGACTGAAGTGCTAATCCCCATCCGTGGAGGATGTGTTCTTTTCTATACTCTCATCCAACACAGTTTTTGAAAATTTGTCTTTATTTTTTATTTTCTGTCATCTATCTGATCTGTCAACAATTGTCTTTTATATTATCAACAGGCGGGGATTAGCACAGTGGACTCTTCTATTGCGGGTTTAGGTGGATGTCCATATGCAAAAGGAGCATCAGGCAATGTTGCTACTGAAGATGTTGTCTACATGCTTCATAGACTTGGTGTGAAAACCAACGTGGATCTGGTGAAACTCTTCTCTGCTGGGGATTTCATTTGCATGCAATTAGGTTGTCCATCCGGATCAAAGACAGCTGTGGCTTTAAGCCAAGTTACAGCCGATGCCTCTAAGATATAAGACGTTTCAGCTATGCATGTTTATACCAGATAAACTATTCAGCTGTATTGTGTGTATACTTTCTATACAGAGAAGAATAAAACAAACCCAGAGCTATATATATAAATTCAGTAATTATAATCTGTAGCAAAATATTGAACACATTCTAATATTTGCTTTCAGAGCAGAAGCTGCCCGTGGCAGCAAATAGAAAGGGGAAGACTGCTAACTTGGATAATGAGATATTATCAGCACTATGGTTATGCTTTACATCTGCTTGCCCCTCTTGATTTCTACTTCATGATCTCAGCTCTTTTAGGAAAGGAATGTTGCGGGTGAAAGGCATAGTGAATGATGAAATACGGCATCCAAATCACCACTATTTGCTCCCCATTTGGAAGTCAAGGTAATTGATTACTTATGAATCTTTTGTTGTGCTGAAAAGATCAATGGTTGATTACCTGTGCCAGGCTCTCACTAGATGATCACCCTGTTTGCTCATTAAAGGAGAGCAAAAAAAAAACAAAGCAACTGAGATCTTCGAAGTCCATGAGGAATGTTAAAGAGAGAGAAGAGGAGACGTGAAGTAAGTAGACATGCCAATAGGCAATAGTCCCGTGCCCACGAGTGGCTGGCAATATATAATGCTCATTGCTCAACTGCAGTAGGGAACTAGGGATTCAGTATTCAGTTTTTCTCTTGTTAATCTTTCCGTTCAAAATGGTGGCTTCATTTTTTTATGCTAGTTGGCTTCCACAGGATTACGTTTTAACCACACAATCACTTCAAGAACTTGCATCTGGATCCATTTTTCCTCTACTATATTTGGAAATATCCAAGTGAACTAGACAATATCTCGTCCCGCCTGCTTAACCTTGATAACATGATAAGAACACAGGAATAGAAAATTAGGACTGTAAACATTTCCGTTGAGGCTTACAATATTCACCCCAAATTTTCTTCAAATGACAAAATCATAATTTACGTGTTGCAATGAAAAGTTTCTTGTGTCTATGTGCACAGTGTTTGCTACAGCTTATGCGCTTTTTTTGTTTCTGTTAATATTAATTTGGCTTCCTTTTTTTGTTTTGTTGACAGAATTTTGCTATCCTAATAACGAATTAATCATGTAAAATCCTTGTTGCTATAGTATAAACAATTATTCTTATAGTTTATTGATAAGTAATAATGAGAAAAGGATAATTTTTTTTTGAACGACAGTGAGAATTTGTTTAATAAATGTAAAAACCCTTTTACGAGGCAAGTTGCCTTGTTACAATCAGGGTTCATTCCAAAGAATATATAAAAAAAAAATCGAGTAACTCAATTGGTTAAGTTTTAAGTTTATTTTTTAAAAGTTATTAATTTAAGTATCACAAATTTTAAAGTCACTAGATATTTATATAATCGTTAACTTCGGAATCTTGTAGGATTAGTTAAGGTACACATAACCTGATTTAAATACTCATGATTAAAAAAAAAAAAGAGGAGGAGGAGGAGGAGGAGGAGGATTGATCGAATTGTTATCTGGGCAAAGAATCATCTTACTGCCTTGGTACTTTAGAGTACCGTGCAGTAATTTGAATGTCCATGCAGATCTGTAACAGCCACACTTGTGCAAAAGGAAAGGAATGTCCTCTTTTGCTTGAACACAAAGTCATCGAAATGTCCCTCTAATGCTGCTCTGTTATGAATTGCAATGAATAAAAAGGAGACCGCCGTGCGTATCTTTATCAAGACCAGCTGTAGATCTAAATCTTAATTAGTGCTTACACCTTACTCGTGTTTCAATGCCTCAATCAGTCATAATCCATGATTGAACTCGATCGGCTCCTGATCTTTTCTTTCTTGCAAGCTAGCATTTACGTAAACTAATTAATTAGCTAGGCGGTAAATTTTGGGGAATATTAGGCAAGCCATGCAGTGTATTCGCACAATAAAAAGAAGCATCGTATACATTATGATCAGTTGCATTACAATATGCACCCACCACTCTACAAAGTTGAAGCTGTGAGCAATGTGAACACTGTATTGAGTGGGCTGAATGGCTTTGACTGACTTAGGAGCAGAAAAGAATGGGGCACGATCAGACAGTGTGGCTGTGAGTGTAATAGGCATCATTGAGGCAGAGAATTATATGTTGGTACTGGGCAAGCAATTAGAGTGATTGCTCCCTTTATTTATTTGCTTTTTGTTTAGCTTTTTCTTGCTGGTCAAGGTCATGGTGCTCTACCATCATTGGGGTCTCAACTACTTCCACAAACTTTCACACCTTGTAGCCCCATGCGCCTTATTTCTTGGCCCATGCAACTCTCAACAAGTAAAGGAAAATGAATCCCAAGTGATATTTCATCACACAAAAAGAAGAGATGAGCAACATGGTGTGTAAGTGTTGTTGTAAACGCGATCATTGGCATGGAAGCAGAAGCTCAAGATGATAACTAGGCATATAGTAGCCAGACAACATTCATTCGTTTTACATAAGCGAAAAGAGAGGACTACACTAGTCTGATGGGTAATTGCTATTGCATCAACTACTAAAGGCTGGTCTGATCTTTTTAAATAGTCAGTTGGTAATTAAAGGATGGTTAAAGGTTATTTTTGTCTCTCTAACTTTTTTTAAAAAAAATTAAATCACTTATTTATCCCTAGATTAAAAAATTATGAATTGTTAGGTGAGGATATTTTTGTCTTTTTATTTTTACAAAACAGTAAAAGAACTTTTCTACCCTTAGAAACGAAAAGAAAATTAAGGCAAGTGTTCAAAGGCGATTTCATCTTTCACATGGGTTTTTGGTTAATTTCATAGTCATGACGGGTGTTTTGAGCTTTTTGCGCTTAACAATTAATTTTTTTAAAAAAAAGCTGAGGTATGTAGGTCTCACGCGTTAACACGTGGGAAGTGTCCATACCTTTTGGGCAGTGTGTGTAGCGCCTCCTAGTAGCCTTTTTTGTTCCAATATGTCTTTTGGAAGAGTCGTCTCATCCTCTTAATTTCTCCTAGTGTGGTGCGTAACGGCGAATCATGGATGATTTGTCACCGATGATCGTTTCTTTTTTTTTTCCTTCTTTTTTCTCTCTTCTAGAGAAAGTGCATGTCTATCCTCTTTTCTTTTCATTTTCCAGTTTCAATCCTTATGTTTTTTCTTGCTTATTTTTGTCCTTGGCCTTTTAAGAAAAGTTTTATGTTTTTAATTTAGCTAGTCCTTAAATTACAATTTGTCATATATTATTTTTTTCAATTCACTCATTATTTTTTTGATTTCTGATTGGCTCTTTTGTTAAAGTTTTATTGATTTTCAATTTCATCATTCAATCAAAGTTTATGTCGTTCTATTTTTTTTTTCAATTTAGCCCTAATTCTTTTAATTTCTTTTCCCTTTTGTAAAAGTTTTTTTCATTTTAATTTAACCCTACAATTTGAATTTTCTATATGCCCTCTAATTTATTTATTTATTTTTACTCTTATTTTTTAATTACAGTTTTTTATGTGATTAACATTTTTTCCTAATTTCATCATTCAGTGTCTGATTGTTCGGGGTTGGGCTTCAGGGTTTTTTTTATTTGTTGTGCTTCTGATCTAATAATACAAGTCATGAGTTTTAAGAGTTAATATGGTAATGGATCCCTTTTTTCCTCATTCTCTTTTATAATTTTATCATTCTACATTATTATTTTATAAAAAAATTTGGTTTTGTGATTATCTTCAACTTCTTTTCTATCAGTTAATCTCGGTCTTATGACTTAGGCTGCGGGTTTTGCATGTCTTTTTTGGATATAGGTCATTTTTTAAAAAATGTATTTAATTTTTGAAGAATTGTTTTTAATTTTATAAAAATAAGCTTTATTTTATTAAAAAAATCATTATTTTGAAATAATATTTATAACATGTTCGGCCTTGCATAATATTTTTTTTTTAATTTAATTCACTTAGTTTCATCTATGTTTCTCTTTTTCTTATTTTTTATTGATTTTAATAAACAAATTTAGTATACATAAATAGGTAAATATCTCATTTTGCTTGATCAAATATCTTGATCTACAACCATCTCTCAATCTTTTCAGTTTCTTTTTTAGTTACTGTTAATGGCTTTGTTTTGTTTATTTATATAAATGATTATCAATTTATTTGATTAGATGTCTAGATAGACTTTCGATTTACACTTTGAATTTTTTTATATAAGGAAACATATCGAAATAGCATGTATATTAGGGATTGTTTTTTTTTAAAAAAAATCTACAACCTGTGGTGGAACGCGAGTCAAATAGTTAGTTATGGTGTACTAAAAGAGGTGGTGCTTTTACTGTGCACCACCTCAAAAATACTATTCATTTTAATAGTGTTTTTTTCTTTTGTTTTTTTTCTAAATCTATATTTCTTTTTCTAATTTTGTACTTTAATATTTAGTTTACTGAAGATTACGCTTCATCATTTATTGTGGTTTACTTTATACGTGGTTAGCTCAGTTTCATAACATATATCATAGGTTTGGCGGGTTAACTCGATTGACTCAAAAAAAAAATTTTGTCTTTTTTTAATTGATAATTTTTTTTTTCAATTTCATCCTTCAACATTAGGTTGATTGAGAATTAAATTTATGATTTATTTTGGTTTATTTTCTATGAGATTATCCTGATCTCGTAATTCGAGTTGTAAGTTTAGTAGGTTAACCTAGTTGACTCGAGTTTTTTTGTTTTTTTTAATTGATAGTTTTTTCAATATCATTCTTCAGCATAGAGTTGATTATGAATTAGGGCCCTGATTGTTTGCTGGAAAGTAGTTTCTTGGAAAGTGAATTCCGGAAAAATAAATTACAGGAAAGTGAATTATTTTCCGATATTTGGTAGTGTAATAAAAAATAAGTTGGAAAACACTTTCTAGTGTTTGGTTATGTCATGGAAAATGAGCTGGAAAATAACTTATTAATGTTTTATTTTTTTCAAGTTTATTAAAATAATGAGGAACAAATCTTACAAATTAAAAAGTTGAATGAGAATGAAATTGAAAAAAAATATAATTTCATAAATTATCTCAAATAAAATAAATAATAATCAAAATAATAGAGATCAAATCTAAAAAATAAAAAAATTGAAAGATGAAAAAATTAAAATAATAATAATTAACATTTCATAAATTATTTCAAATAAAATAAGTAACAATTAAAAGAATGAGGACCAAATTTGATAGATAAAAAAATTCAATTAAAAAATGATAAGGCAAAAGCAAATAACAATTATAAAAATGAGGACCAAAATTATATATAAAAATCAAATTCTAAGGGATGAAATTGAAAAACAAATATTCAAAACAAAATATATATAACAATCAAAAGTTTGAGGATCAAATTTGATATAATCAGCAAATAATATGACATTTCTAAATTTTTCACAACTTTCGGAAAGTGTTTTCCGCCCAAAATAAAAGGAAAACACTTTCCTGGAAACCAGGCCAAATTTTTCTTTGACTGGAAAGTGTTTTCCTTTGACCAACTTTTATAATGACAAACAAACACAGGAAAGTCTGGAAAGTGGTTTCTCGGAAACCACTTTCCGGAAAACAAACACATCCGATCCTAGGTTTCATGATTTACTTTTAATGAGATTATCCAGGTCTTATGACTCGAGTTACGTGTTTTGCGAATTACCCGAAGTAGAATCAAGTTGTTTTATTGTGTCCTGTTTTTATATTGAGTATTTTAAAAAATTTCAACCTTTAACAATGGGTTTATTAAAAATTAGGCTTCATAATTTATTTTGATTTGCTTTATATAAGGTTATCCCATTATTATGACCCTGATCATAGGTTTGACAAGTTAACTTGGGTTGACTCGGGTCATTTTTTTGTTTACTTTTTATGAGGTTATCCTGATCTCATAATCCAGGTCACAGATTTGACAGATTAACTCATGTCAAATTGTTTTGTTATTTTTTAATTATTATGTTTTTTAAATTTATTATTCAACATTGGATTGATTGAGAATTAACCTTCATAACTTGTTTTGATTTGCTTTACATAGAGCTATTATGGTCTCATGAACCAGATCGAGGGTTTAATAAGTTAATTCGGGTTGATCCAGGTCAATTCAATAAGTTGCCGTTTCAATATTACTTTTTAGAAAAGATATTGTCTTGAATTTTTATGAATCAAATAATGTATTTTCTAGTCATCCGGATTATCTTTGAACTCATCAAGTTGATTAAGTCACACCGAGTCAACCTTTACACAATTTAATTTTTTTTACTAGAAAAATATTAGTAATGCATGGATTTTTTTTTATTTGCATGTTAAAAAAAATCCAATCTAACTCATGGTGAGTCACAGGCTAAGGATCTAGTTTGTTCTAGAAAAATATGAGTTGGCCTTAAGAATCTATTCAAATTACCATACATTTGAAGTATGATTCATTCGTTTACCAAAAAGAAGAAAAATAGTATAATCATTCAACATTAAACACATTATTTATGCGCATACCCACGATTGAGATGAATGTCAAAAGCACAAATATGTTACTATGCATATAATTTTAGAAGTCCGTTGGTCAATTATATTTTCTTATAAGTAAATATGGTTTTTCACCCTTCTAATGGATTTAATATGTACATGAAAAGATATATAATATATAGTATGTTGGAAGAAAATTAGGGTGGTAAGAATTTATGGACAACAAAGCAACAGGTAAAAACTAAAGAACAAGAAAAATATGTAAGAGGAAAGAGTGTTTCATTAAGTGTTTTCTTTTCAATATATCTTTATTTTTTCTCTAATACACTTATGCTCTATACTTCTAATTACAAGCCTATTTATAGGCTTAAGTTATGGACAATGAAAGATCATTAAACTAATAAAAAAAACATATTCTGAATAGAAAAGGTAATTCTGACGCGCGACTTAACCAGTTGATTGTTTTTGAACCGGTCATTTGATTAATTTAATTCAATTGGTCGATCAGTTCTTAACTGGTAGATTAATTCCTTTGTTTTTTAAAAAAATCAGAAATCATGTTTACTTTTAACATCTCTTTTTAAATTTGATTTCTCACAAATCATAATATATCTCTTATCTAGATAAAAATATCATATTTAAGTAGCTTAGTGAAAATTAAAACAACATCACACTTTTTTATTTTCAATGACAAATATGTGTTAGACATATAGTAACTTTAGTAAAATTCATGACATGTTAAAAAAAAAAAAAAAAACAAATATGGTGAAAGAAAGGAGGGTAGTCTTCAGATTACATTTTCAGTAATATAAAAGTTATGTGAGGAGTTGCTAACATCAATTATCCATGACTTTCATGTATTAGCTTTTCTATAATGTGATTATGTAAAGTGAACGAAGACAACATCATTCTCTAGTAAAAAAGATCACGCCATGTGTGAACTCTCCCCCTACCTTCGTGGCCCACCGGTCAGCTCCTACCAGTTTGACCATTTTGAATTTTGTTAGATTTCCTTTGGAATGATCGATTGATTAGATCTTTCATTAAACCCCCGATTTTTATTTTTATTTAAAAAAAACATTTCAAGGGAATGATCAAAGCCCACATATATTATGATAAAACATTACAACATGCACAATAAATTAATTTTTAAAATTATATATATATATATATATATATCGTGCATGTTCTTTGTTTTGATAATTAATTAAGAAGATCAGATCTTATAGTAAAATAAAATCATTCGAAATGTTAAAGCCACAACCTCTGTCTCCCTTTTCATTTTCATTTTTTTTGTGTTTTGGTTTTCTAATGTTAACATGTGCTTCTCCAGTACTGACCAGTCAGGACACCTGAAACCAACTAGAAAAACTTACAAACACTTTCACACGAGCACACTGCAAACAAGCTAGCTTCTCGCAAAAGTCACCCCTTGAATATTGCAGCAAACCAAACCTAAAATACATTAGGGAAAGATTAATTTGTATAAAAAATCACCTGACATGCATGAGCATATTAATTAATATTAGGTCGAGACACCCACTCCTTTCTCTGTCCCTCTCTTATCTTTTGTTGTAGATATATGCAACATATCTAAAATCTGCCAGCATAAACTGCAACTCTCTCCCTCCCTCCCTCTCTCTCTCTGGTCCGTGTATGAGAGTTTCTCAAGGAAAACATGGGCTCTGAAAATCTGTATCCAAACACTCTCTGCGCCATATTTATCGTTTCCTTTGAGGCATCGAGCCCTATGCGCGCATTTTGACTCCTACCTCACATTGACTAGCCTCATTTTCACAAGCTCAAACTCCTAAGAAACCCACCAGAAAAACGCACTGAAACAAAAGTCTCCCATTACAAACCACACCCAGCTTTCTCGTACTTTCCTCTTGAGATTCCTTTTAAAGGGCCTTTAAAATCAGATCCAAGAAGGAAATTCCCTTCTCTTTTTCCTTTTTTTTATAGGGTTTTGTGCCAAAAATTCTATGCATGGTTTGAGATATATATATAGGTATAGAATGAGGCAGCTCATGGGTTTGAGAAAAGAGTTGGCTTGCCTAGCAGTCATATTTTTTATGCTCGTGCTGTTAGAGACTTCATCTCTTCCTGCTAGGTCAGCCAGATATGAAAGCTCCAAAAATACTGGGTCTACATCTCAGTTAATGGGTCCTGTTAAATCCCATGGTGGTGGCCTAAGAGGAGACAAAGATGAAGGAGGTGATGCAACTTTGGGTGATGAAAAGAGGAAAATCTTTACAGGTCCCAATCCTTTGCACAATAGGTGAATATCTAGAGAAAGCTTGTTTTATCTTCGTATATGTATGATTTATGAAGCCATGTCATTTTCTATTTTTTAAAGCTTTTTACGTTTGTTAATTATCATATTAAGAAATTGTTCGGTGCAGAAGTTGAATTATTATTTTGTTAGTTTTTTATTTTTTTTAATAATAATTTTCTTTATATATATATATATATATATATATATATATATATATATAAAACACTTCTCTGAATTGTATAGTCTCAGTTAAAATGCATATAGATTGAAGTTTTTTTTATATATTTGACATATAAATAGAAAGAAATTAAATATATCCATGAACAAAGTACCATTATTACTGCTGCCATTAATGGAGTTGTTACAAGGACTACCAGACAAAATTTATTTCGGTTCAGTGTTTCCCTCTCGGTTGTTGTGAATTGATTAGTCATAGCCACAGCAACGTTGTCGAAGCAGTCGTTCCCAGAAATTGATAATTATGATAGTGAATAAAAATCCTCATGCATGTTAGGGTAATATCTTAAAAATAAATGCTTAAATATATAGATAAAAATGCGTATATGCTACGTGTGGAAGATGGCAATTATCTTCTTTCATTGATAGCAGTACACTCTTCTTCTACACGGCGTATAAGAGAGCTAGACTTCTGCATGAATCATGTTGGTTTCCGACTGCGTGTAGCGTGAAATAAGAATAGTTTCTTTTTTCTTTAAGAATATCTGTTTAATTATTCATCCATAAGATAGACCAGAGTAAATTAGCTGTTGATTGTCGATGAAATCAAGAGCATTATTAATTTATTTATTTATATGATCCGTCGCCAAAAAGCATTGTTTTATCCGAAGAGATGGTTGAGCTCTTCCATTTTCTTGATCCCATAGTCTTTGAGGCTTATCCCAGAAAACTTTGTGAAACTCTGTGAAGCTAGTGGGGGTGTGTGTTTACGCGCGCGATGAGATGCTGCATTTACAATACGCAAAACAAGCTCATACATATGGGCCGACAACCCATAAGCAACTTAAGCCTACATTTTGGATCACGTGCTCGTCTAAGTGGACAAGATCATGAGAACAAAGGGAAGAACGGCAAATATCGAGTGCCTATCATTATATGATTGTGCTTTTTCTCACCTCATCTACATCGCGTTGGTGACCATGAAGTTCCGAAGGAGAAGGCACAAATACCTTCACAAATTGATCATTTCACCTGTAATTCTGTTCTAAGTAGATTCCTAACCTTTTAAAACTCACACAGTCAATTGCGAAACTAGAGGTTTAGTTCTAATCCAAGTGTCCGCTAACAACATAAATAAGCCGACTCTGAAGCATGGATGAACCAAGCTGACCACCTCCATGGTTGCTCCCAATCTGTGTTCTTTCCTTGTCCATCTTTTGCAATGTTAAGCAAACTTGATCCTTGTCATGCTTGCATCAAAGTAGGATGTTTCTAGCCTGCTAAAATACCTTGTGCGATGAAATCATATACAGTTTTAAGGGTTTGTCAAGAAAATGGATAGGGATGAGGTAGGCCAGAGTAATATGGAAGGATGAAAAGAAAGGAAATCCATCCATCTCGTTGTTTGGATAACAAATGAGTTGTTAGGCTAACAAACAAAGAACGGATAAAAATCAATCCGCCGATGGGCTAACAATGCGGAAAGATATTCCTTAAATCTCCATCCTTCTCACCAAACAAATGGAATTAAGGAAATACCAATCCTTACTTCTCATTCCTCCCCCCTCCTTCTATACCTCTTGACAAACACACCCTAAATATCCATCGGCAATGATAAGCAAAGGTGTAATACACAATGACTTATTGATGATAAATATGAAGATTCCTTAAATGGGGGAGTAACAAAAGCTCGCCCTTTCCATCCTGGGCAGCAAAATAATATCCAACCTGGTTCCCTCAAGGATACTAAAAACATTCAAGTTCGATACAAGCTTTAACTAAGCATGATAGGAACCAACGATAACCAAAATCTAAGAAACACAAACAAACAGTAACTGAATTAGTTTCAACTCTTTAATGTGATGGAACATTATGAATTAATCATGAAGAGTTCCCATTATATCTTCATCTCGATACAGAAAATACCTGAAACAGTGCATAAAGCCACAAGGAAACATCATTAGGTAATTATTTGTGTCAATGAATCGTCTAATGAAAAGGAAATAAATGCATTTTTGTCACACACTGAGGGTCACTAAATATGCTTTGGCAGCAAGAAAGCAGTTGTCTTTCTGAGTTTTAAATATGCAATAAAATGCAGGCAATCCAAATGAAAACAAGATAACTAAGTTCCCTAGAATCGCCACCCTGATCTCATTCACATCACAGTGCCATTTTATGGCATTCAGGTTTAAGAGTTTAGTGCAACAGAAAACATTTTGCATATCGACCCACCATAGATGAATACACATTTAATTGCAAATGTTGGTGTTTAGCAACAATGGGCGATACATAAAAGCAAGTAGAACTTCACCATCACACTGTTTCATTCTGTATGATTAATTCTAAAAAAATAAAATAAAAGTGTGATGGGGGGGGGTTCATTCACACTGAAAATAAGTTGTTTTAAATGAAGTCAAATGTTCATTTCAAATGTGTATCATTATGTTCCATTATAGAATATTCCTTGAAAGATATAAACATGCATTTCAAGTCATTAAAAATTCTAAAGTCAGCAAAACAAATTCAAAATCATGTAGGATGAGCTACCATGCATTGAAGAATTCTGAATCCTATTTAACCATGTTAACTACACTAAAATAGTAACTTGATCACTCCAGTGACTTTATAAGACTCTTTACTTGCCACGGCCTACCAAAATCTTAAAGCTATATGGATCTATGAGTCAGACAGTTGCTATCTTAAAGCTACATGGTTTGATGGAGAATTATAAGTCAACTCAAACTGGATATAATGGGATCTGTCCAAATTACAGCATCCAGTTAAAAGGGCCACGGAATAGCCAAAGACAGATGATCAAGTGTTCTTTATACCATCAAGTAGACAAACTAAAAAGCTAACACACAAATGCCACCTCTCATATGCATTTTACATGACATCTACCAGAAACTCGAACCTCAAAGAAGAACTAATTTCGAGAAGCAGTAACTCACTCTTTTTCACCAAGTTTCACTTCAGTGCCTCCGTATTCAGGCAAAAGGACAGTTTCTCCCTCCTTCAAAGTAACAGGAATAAGCTTGCCATCTTTATCACGAGCACCAGGACCCACGGCAACAACTTTTCCAGAGTTCAGCTGGAATTGTGAAGCATAAAAAAAAATTAATGAGAGGAAAGAACAATCAGTAATC
This sequence comes from Populus simonii, assembly GCA_007827005.2. Lineage (NCBI taxonomy): Eukaryota > Viridiplantae > Streptophyta > Magnoliopsida > Malpighiales > Salicaceae > Populus > Populus simonii. Next base: position 6,606,395 of record CM017470.2, on the reverse strand, counting down.
ACCCCATGTATCCAACAATAAAACGAATGAATAAATGTACATTTACATCACAGCACAACAGAAAAACATTTAATCTTCAATTTATTGGACAGCATAATTATGAAAACTGGCAAGAAACAAATACAAATAAGTTGAGCATGTAACCTATCAAGGTGAATGAATTACCAGGGAAAAGGAACAAAAACTAACACTGGTCGTGAGAACTTGAATGTTAAGCATTTCATTCCAATTTCTCTTTCACGGATATTAAAACTAAGAACTTCCCAACCGCAACAAACCCTTTAAAATTCGAGCTATACCACTTAGCTGTTACTGATAGCAATTAAACTGAAACTGAATCTTGAATATCGTTTTATTGTATGAAACAATTCCAGATTCGAGCGATAGAAGTGGATTTTGAAATTCAAAATGCAATTGAAACCAACTCTTTTAACAAAGATAAATCTTGGGCTTAATTTTAGTTTGGCTATGATTAGCCAAGTAACTGATGAATCTATAATAAAAGAACACCACACACAAGCCAAAAACCCAGCCCCAATTTACCGAGTAGCGTATCAGTCTAATTTTATGCTACAGTTTCAATGATGCAGGCGAAACTCAAAGGAACAACGAAACGAAAGGAGAAAAAAGAGAGGAGAGGAGTGAAGAGAAAGGGACGACCTTGGAGGTTTTCTCAGGAAGAAGAATACCGGAGTTGGTTTTGGAAGGAGGGATTATTTTCTCCACCAATATGCGATTGAATGTCGGAATCAAGCGCTTTGCCATCTTCACACACGGTAACTGAGACTAGAAAGAGAGAGAGAGAGAGAGAGAGAGAGAGAGAGAGTGATTGCAGAAGAAGAGTACTGGACACTTCTACTGGGCTCCTTAGGTACCAGTAGGGTTTAAGGTTGGAGTTTATTATTGTCAAATTCCAAAACTGCCCACCTTGTCTATCCCTTCCTTGTTAGTTAGTTATTACCCAATACAAATTAATAAACAGACGCACCGAGGGCACGAGTCCATAGGATTCTAAACTCCTACGTCTGCATTTTACCCGTTTGTTTTTTGCAGATTGAAAGTGTTTTTGTTTTTATTTTTATTTTTTGTATTTTTTAGATTATTTTAATAAATTAATATTAAAAATAAATTTTAAAAAATAAAACAAATATTATTATGAAAAATATTGATACATTTTTTAAAAAAATACTTTAAAAAAACAAACATCACACTATATATTCATGAATGCAACCCATTAGCACGGGAGAAAAGTGTTTTCGCGAGGGGGAAAAAAAATTCTTGTAAATGCATTTATTATTACAACAGACTCAATCTTTATACGCAAAACGCTAGCCCGAGACATAGTAACCATTAAAAAGAAACCCTGCCTCGACCAATCTGAAACTCGAAGTGTTCTCAGGATGAGCTGAGTTGCAATTTGATTGTGCCAATACCCCGCTACCTAGCCAAAAACCATTGATCAATTTTGCCGTGTTATAACTGAGAAATACCGCAAGTGCTCAAAACTTCAAAACTCCCACAAGATTATCATCATAAATCAGCTTTGAGTTACAACAGATGCTAAAATCCACTGAGTGGGAAAGAAATGAAATAGGAAACCATTACATTAACAAAACAACGATGCCATGCAGCTTAGTTCTAAATAAATTAAGATCAACTTAATTCCACTTCTTCAAAACAAAAACAGGTCACAAATCAACAAACAACATTTGAACAAGTACAGAGCCAGCAAAAAAACTATTGTCCGGAGCTTTTTGATAAGTTTATAAAGCTGCAGGCAGCATCCAAACTCAGTTCTTCATATACCTGGATATAATGAAAAAATTTGAATTTTCAGATATCAATAATAGAAAATGGGATCTTAAACATGAAATGTATATGATTCTCAAATAATGAGGCATACAAGTTTCCGGTGAATTTCTTGGAAAGCCTTGCAAAATCTCTGGGCTTCTGCTGCACCCGCCTGCATATCCACAAGAGCACAACAAATTCATTTATCCCTATCACTAGGAAATGAAAAGTCTACTATTCTGCTTCGTTCGGGTGGGGGCAACAGAACTTGTCTGCATGATGTGTGATGGCCAACGGATATAAATCAGCTTAACTTTTTTGGCACAACATTCAATGAGAAACAACCCATCCGCAAATAGATTATTGATGCTGGGTGACAGAAACTAGAAACAGGAGGAGTGATAGAGGCATCTCTACAAAAAATTCAAGAACTGACTCACAAGTGATCACAACAAATAAAATCACTCGATGTTATTTTTTTCTTGCAACAAAATGGCCAATATGCTTCCTGTTGTTGTTGAATAAAAAAATTTCATAATGTACTAGACACCTTGAATATGTTAATGTACCCATAAATAGGCTTATAATTAATTTAAAGCCAGTAAATACTATGACAATCGACAAAAGCATACCTTCTTCTCAACTGCCAACTTTAGCTTCTCCCAGAATGCATCTATTTAAAGAAATACACAAGAAAACAGTAAACAGATGTAGGTAAACTTCAACAGTGACTAAAATTGTGATGAATCTTAGTTGCCAATCCAATAAATTTTCCAAGATTTCATGATTCTTAACATAACATAACATAACATAAGCAATTTCATCCCAACATGACCTGAAAGGAAGACTTTTTCCAAAATGACTGACAAGTACAACACACATCAACAGAAAATTTGGTGACTTGTTAGAAAGTTTATTAAGTGGCTCAAGATTATCAGGCCAAAGCTGCCCGAAAGAATTTTCATCAAAATTCATGGATTCATAATGAGAAAATACATCTCAATATCCTCAATTATCTAGTAAAGAGAGAAGCAGGTAAGCAAGCAGAGTGGACTTTATAAGAGAGCATACCCTGTACATCAATAACTTGATTGTTGGATTCCTTTTTACCTTCCTCCTCCTGAAATACCGGTTCCGGAAATGACCGAGAAGTTGATTGCCTTGATGGGTCCGTCTCAATCTGAAATAGAGAAAAGGTTATAGAAAAACCATGAGAGTCAGTTACAGATACAAACAACAAGAGCAGAACATCAAGCACGTTTAAAGAATCACAAAAACATGCAGCTTGTTCCATTCTAATTAGAATATAAGGGTTTCCAGCATAAGAAGCTTAAAAAATTATGTAATCAAAACCCTCACTCGAGAATCTCATGCTGAACACTACTACCATCCCGAAATATTATGGTATTATGATTTGAACCCATTTTCAACCTTGAAACACTGATTAAATTAATAGCAAGAAGAAAGATACTAACAGAGTGAAATTTAATAAACCCTAGTTCCTTTTTGAAGAATAGACAGACAGCAATACATGTGTTGTTTTAGTCATTGAAACCAGAGTAATCAAGATTCGACTGAGACAGAGAAAGAATAAATATTTACATGGTAATTACGAGGACGGACAACGGGGAAGAGATCAAGAAGGCGTCCAAATTCTTGATCATCCATTCTCCTCCTTGCTTTCCTCCTCCTACTTTGTAACTCTGAATTGAAAATAAATATATATCTAGTAAAATGCTTGACAATTTTTTCTTCTTAAAGTCTTTATTTATGACTTATGTGACGGAATTGCCCTTTTCTCCAATACTGGAATTAAATACAAAATCCTTATATTTTACTAGGATATTTAGATAGTCTGAATAGCATAGAAAATAATTAAGTAATTCTTTGATTAATCTTGACCATATTTAATTTAATAATTTCTTATTCTAGAAATAACTTATTTTGTTCCAAAAGATTTAATAATAAGAAATAACTTATTTTCTTATTAAATAATTATTATCATATTTTATCATTTTACCGCCTCTCTTTTTTCCAAAAGATTAAAAAAAAAACATGAAATTGATAAAGGACTAAGTTATGGGTTGATTTAATAATATAGGATGAGTTAATAATTTTTTAAACCATAAGAAATAATTAATTAATTACGTTAAAATATAGACTATATTATAATTAACTCCCAATACTTTTTTTTTTTGGACAACTAAAGCTATCCTCAAATTAGATATGCTAAGGAAGTATGCTTGAGAATAATTGATGGATGAAGAACAAAAAGTAGACAATCCTAGCCACCAACCTCACAATCTTCATCCTTTCTGACCAGTTCAGTAGCCACTCCTATTTCTAATACCAAAAGCTTCAATTTTTCAGATGTAACCCAGAATAAATTTTAGGTTTTGTTCAATTTAATGTCATCTCCAACTACGCAGGCATATTGGTGTTCTTGATGCAGCCGTGGTGGCTAGAGCAGAAAATACTTCTGGAATAAAGTTTGATCCTGAAGGAGGAAAAATTTTGAGTTTGTGACCTTCTCTCTCTTTAATTTAATAATAATTTTTTTGTACCAAAAAAAATACTTACAAATTGCAAATGTTTCTTCTAGAAAAAAAATCATGTGTTAAATAATTTGATGTGACTCGATTGATTTGATGGTTTTAAAATAATCTAAAAATTACTAAAATTATAACTGATTTGAAAAAAATTTATGATGATATTTTTATATTAAAACGGTAATATATTAGGTATATCTAGGTCAACTTGTTAAATTTATGATCTAAATTATGAGATTATAATAACACCATACAAAATAAATTAAATCAATTTAATGTTGAATTATAAAATTTTAAAAAAACATGAAAAAACAATCCGAGTCAGCTTGAGTTAACCCAACAAAATTGTGACCCTAGTTTTAAGACTAGATTGACTTCATAAAAAGCAAATTGAAATAAATAATGAAGTTTAATTCTCAATCAATTCAATGTTGTGATGGATTTTTTTTAAAAAATAACTAATTAATAAAAAAACCAAAAAAATAATTCAAGTCAACCGAGTTAACTCACCAAACCCGCGACCTAAGTCAAGAGTCCAAGATAATCTCATAGAAAATAAACAGAAACAAATTGTCAAATTTAATTTTTAATCAATCTAAGTATGAAACTAAAAAAAAAATTAATTAAAAAAAAATCAAGTTAACTTGGTTAATCCGTCAAACATATTCTTTAAATTATGATACTGAAATAACCTTATAATAAATCATTTAAAATAAATTAAAAAACTCAATATTTAATAAATTAACAAATCTGATATTAAATATGAAATATAAAAAAAAAAGGAAAAAAATTGGGTACAGTGAAACCCCTCCCCCCCCCCCCCCCCCTTTAGTTTTCTATAAACACCGGTTAAAACACAGCCAAATAACCTTTTAGTTTTCCTTCCTCACTTGAACTTCTATATTTTGTACAGTAGTTAACGTCATTAAATTCCGAACCTACCAAAGCAATGAAATGATTTATACTATATGTTGAAAGAAAAATGGGCTTGGATTTGGTGTAGCTAACGAATTTCAGGAGAATATTGTTTGATCTCTGAAACAAAGAGTGAAGTATCAGTTTAATTAGATTCTTTTTGACATACTCGCTAGGCATTTCTTATAGTGTGTGTATACATATTTAAATTGGTCAGGAAGGACCAGTGTAAAATCTTTAGTTCTGAACTACTCGATCATCATACAGGTACGATACATTTGAATCAATTTTGTCTCCCTCACTACCCAGCTTCACTGTTATGGGACAGCTTTTGTATTGGCAAGAGCACATCGTAACGTAGCAGGCACCAACCAAACCAAACCAAACGTCTTCACCTCTTCGAAAATTTAAGCATGCACTTGCCAGTTTCACATCTATGAGTGAGTCCAGGTTGGCTTGGATATTCTCATTCTAGATTTTCAAAGATGTCAATGCATTTTTTCAAATATGATTTTGCCTCCTCATTCTTCTCCACTTCATACTGATGAAGAAGCTCTTCCTTAAACCCTACATCTGCCCAGCGCACTGATGCAAGACCTGTGACCTCCAGAAGGCACTCTGAAGCACTTATGTGAACCTAAATATCAGAAACAGGTAATCAGTAAACAATTAAATAAAACACATTGGAAAAAAATGGATGCGAATGGTTATCTTATGACGTATGTGTGTGTTTGGTATTGTGGTGCATGGTACTTTTTATAAATATTTTTCGCTCAAAAATATATTAAAATAATTTTTCTCCAGAATTTTTTTTTTTTTTTTGACATCAATACATCAAAATCATAGGGGTGACACTAAAAAAAACATTAATTTGATGTTTTTTCAAGCCAAGCATAGTTTCAAATACACAAAAACCGAACCCACAAAAACCAAACAGTAAACAAGTAGAACTTGTTGGAGAAATCCTTTAGCAAGGAGATTAGAGATACAGTGGGTTTTGAACTTTTATTCTGTCTACACCCTCGAACATTTTGTCTTCAATTGTCATTTTGAGATGACAAAATTGCGGCAAATTACTAGCACGTTAAACAATGTTTAATGCATGTGTGGCGATTCTAGAGACATTGTAGCTAACTATTGCAACAGAAGGCATTCTCTCCCCAAGTCCTTCAACTTCATACGAGCATTTTTATTTTACTTCAAATTACGCAAAGTAGAATTGAAGGTGCATCGAATGGACAATTGAAGAACAATAATATATACAATTCCAAGATACACAGCTATTGCATTAAGACTTCTCTGGCAGCAGTTGATAGCAGAATAAATTATTAAATCATTTGATGAAGCTTGTATGCTTTGCATGTGATTTTTTATTTTTAAACTCTCAAAGCCACAATAGTCCTGTTCGCTATTTGAATTCAACCCACCTACCTCTTTCTGTTTATGTTTCCTTAAGAGCCATAAACAAGAAAGGGGACAGAGGCCTCAGCACTTGAGGCATAACTATCCTTAAGAATTTTCCAGAATGATGACATACCTGAGCAATCTTTATCGTGCTCATACATTCAACTATCTTTGGTGATACAGAATAGAACAGCTGTACACAAACAGAATAATTAGTCGAAGTCTATGCAAGAAGATTCAGCTAAATACAAGATTAAAGATGAACTCTAATACCTCCTGAACAAAAGAAGTTGCGCTATCATGCTGAGAGGCTCCCTTGGAAGCCTCCACCAGGATGCTCTGTAGCCTCAAGCAAAGTTCTTTAATTAATGAAAATGCCGACAATTTGACTGCCCAGAACAGTTCAAGAGTTAGAAGTATGGTTTCGCAACACTCATATCAGAGAAATTTGTAAAATTAATACCTGTCCACTGAAACCCAGGCGAGAGAGAGATCAAGAGCAGGTCCATCAAGTTCTTTTTCTGTTCAAAAATATCATTTAAATGTGCCACGTGGATGCAAGACATCACGCAGCCAAGAATCTTTTCAAGTGGCACAGCAGGGTCCACATTATCTGATTCCACACAGGAAAACATATGCTCAGACTAGAAGGTTTCGTTAAACCAATGACACTTCAACTTGCTTATAAAGAAATCAATTAAAACAGTCAAAGGATGATTGATACCATTGCCTGTATTTGTCATAGAAATATTGCTTTGGATATAGTACAGAAGGATTCATGGAAAAGACAACTAGTTGCGTGCAGAAACAAGGAATGCCCAAGCATGGATAACATTAATTCCAAATTTAAAAAGTCACTTCTAGTCATTTTTTGCTTTATAAATGACAACCAAGAGTAAGCTTCAAGACATGAAGATATACATGCAGCAAGCAAAAGATGAAAAGGTTATAATCACTTGAGCTCTAGTGAATGCACTTATCACAGTTCAATATCATTAAAAGGTGTTGCCATGTCTTGAAACCTTCTTTGTACAAATAACTGTGAAGAAACCACGGTGCAGCAAAGAGGCAGCACAGTACACAGCATACTCATACAGACATAGCACAGCATCAAGATTAAATGTAGACAAACATTTCTGTAAGCCCTACTAAGAATTCGTGAATCAATATTTCATAGAAGTATAGATAATAAACCTGTGCATGCATACAAAGATGTCAATCATTTGTCACAGGATATTATTTGTGATGTCCATCTTTGAAATTGGAGTTGAACATAAGAATTTGACACAATTAAAGCAATTTTTATAAAAAAAGTGATGGCATAAAGGAAAGATGGAGCAGCGCACTCAAGCCCCTTTGATGTCTTCAATCGATAAAGTCAACAAACACACCAGCCTCCAACCCATCCAGATTCCGTACATCAATAGGACACTAATGGATTACTGAATAATATAAGCAACATGTTGAGCAGAGAAACCTCCACACCACTGGAACATCATCTGCTATCATTTGTTCATGATATGGTTGCTTTAGTCTACACTCACATTCAAATCTTGTGAATCTCTTTATAATTTTCACTGGATCCAATCTCAAACTTCGCGCAGGTAAGCTTTAATGCCATCGGAAACTTGAAATAGACACATTCTATGCTAGGTGATGGTCATATTTCAAATTTAACTGACAACAATCAGCAATAGCTTCTGTATCCAGCTCAACTAGGTATTAATAAAGCTCAATGAAGCAGCCAAAGAAATAGAACGAAATATATAGCATAAATGTAGCATCTGAATGAAACCTGTTTTAGCAGCATCACTTGCCAAATGTGCTGACCCAGATTTATTGGCAGCAGTAGAGTCGCACATCCCAAATAATAGAGGAAAAATCACATTAAAGAACTTCGGATCACCAAAAGCTTTTATAACCTGTGAAGAAATGTAAACATTGCAAAACTTACATGTAGTTAAAAAAATTAAAAATAACAGAAAAGGCGATGTGGAACAGCCTAGGGGCTGTTCTGAATCTGACTTTTAGAGGCTGTTCTAGGGCTGTTAAAACTGTATTAATGCTGATTTATGATGGAATATGGGGAAGGATGTAGATAGACTCTAGGAGTCACATTTAGGGTTATGAAGAGTCACACATTAGAGGAGATTGAGTCAAACAATCAAAGAAAAATTGCTGGCATTTTTATTCCTAAACTGTAATTAAAATATTGAAAGAATACATAACCTTTATATAGAGATGCTAGTACTCCTAGTCCAACAATGAGGAACTTGAAGCTATGATACCAACTGAGACTGTTCCGAATCTGATTTTAGAGGCTGTTCTAGGGCTGTTAGATTTGGTATTAATGTTGATTTGTGATGGAATATGAGGAAGGGTGTAGATGAATCTTAGACATCTGACGCGGTGTATAGCAAAGATAAAACGAGAGTTCTCAAGCTCTAAGACCACATACCAAACTATAGAAAAACCTAGAGAAAATTATCTAGTATTTTTTTATTAAATCTAAATAATAGTCTTGATCTCCATAAAAAAAACTAAGCATTCCTATTTATATTAGTTCTAGAATCCTTTAGAGGAAATGATTCCTAATTAAAACTAAAATCCTTTATTGGAAAGAACTGATTCCTAATTAAAGCAAATTTAATTAATAGAATTCATCTAGCATTAGGATTCCTAAATAGTAAAATACTAATTAAATTAAAAGTTCTAAGTTAAGTAGAAAACAAATAATTAAAATCCAAAATTAACTAGGAAAATAATTAAAACAGGAAACAGTAACTTCATGCTTCAATCTGGTACATAAACTCTTGGGATAATTATTTTCCATCAACAAGTTCTTCCGGTTGAGAGATTTAGATGCTCTGGAAATTGATCTACCTTAAATTCTAATATAATATCCATAAATATTAATAAAAGTCCGGATGGACTGCTTACTAAATGGTGTGCCACACTTCTTGGAACAAACATTAATGGGAACTCGACAGTTTAAATTCAGCAATAACCATGAGCCATTTCTGAAAAGCCTTGCATCGGTGAGTGGAAGCTATGACCAACAACTTTAGTTGAGTTGAAAATAGTGCTTCATAATGTGTCTGGATTCAGTTTAGCAAGAAGTGAGATGAAGATTTTCAATTACAAGTTTGGGTAGAAGACAAATGGAATAATGGGAAGAGAAATCACCAAGAAAAATATCATAGGCCCTTCTTCGTGGAAAGATTTAGATATTCTGGAAATTGGTCTACATTAAAAAATCTAATATTATCTAATATTAAGAACAGTCGGATGGACTGCTTACTGAAAAGTGTAAACATAGGGATCTAGAAAGTTTAAATTCAGACTAGATATGAATTGTTCCTAAAAATGCTGTCAGCCAGGACAGATTGAGCTTCACTTCTCATCAATTTCCTCTCTCTCACAACTAAAAATTCCACACATCCCAATAATGTCTCAAGTGGAAACATAGGGAACTAGAAAGTTTAGATTCAGACTAGATATTAATCATTCCTATATCCTCTTGTTAAGATAAAGCAATTTATCTTATTCAACAGTCTGAAAAAATGGATGGACTGCAAGCCAACTAAAGTATACACTTCATCAATTGATTGGACATTTGATCACGACACCCAATTCAATCTGATATGAAACTCTGATCTCTCTTTACTTTGCATATGCTCACCCCCCATGCAGGGGTACATATATAAAAGAAAAGTCAAACTCTTGTTTTTTTTTTTGGAAGAATTTGACAGGACTTGACAAGAGAGGGAGGGAGGGAGGGAGGGAGGTCCTTATTGGGGTCACCTTCAAGATTGAAGGCTTTGGTAGGACTTAACCAGGACTGTGTGATTGCATTCCCTCTAATCCTACAAAAAAACTCTTCCATTATTATTCATGAACTGAAGTTGATTGAATCAGAACTTCTCTAAACTTGCTTGAACCATAGAGTCCAGTAATTGCTATTGAATGTTGTGTTACAAAAAAAAAAAAGGAAGGCAATGATGGAGTGAAAAATGATATTATTAAAAAGGAATCATTTTTATCAATACTTTTCCAGAATTATTACTGATTAAGTACCTGGTCAAGAGAAGAGAATGCTGCTTCACGGTATTTCTTCACCTTTTTCGTGCATGCGGAAGATACCATATTCAAAATAGCATCAGAGGTGACAGGATTTTCAGAGGAAATTGCTTTATGGCAGGATGAAGAAAGTGCACCTATTGCATATAGGAGGGACTCCTTACCCTGTTACGTGAGAAATCATCAGCAAGAAAATTGTAATAGCATGTAACTGAAAACAGTAAAAATAATCTGTGTCCAATTGTCACATATATGATGGCACTATTAGCAATGCACTCCACTTTTATTGCAAGAAAGTGCAGTGCCATAAAATATTACTTCAAGTAATAGGTCACCATAATCAAGGACACATAGTATCATAGAATTACAATCCTTAACTATTACTTCAAGTATCTATAGTAAACACTAAACTCTGGTGTGAATACAAATAAAAGGCAATTTTCTATTTTCTAAGTGTGAAGTGTAGCATTTCTCATATAAAAGTGCATGATGAGCATTCCTACCTCCCATAAACGACCAGGAAGTTCTTTCATAACAGAATCGAGCAGAACATGGTGATAGGAAGACAATGATTCACCCATAACTTCACTAAGCTTGCAAATTGCCTGGGCTGACTGCATGTACAAGCAATAACCATGCATCTTATGCTTGTGAGCAACACACAAACGGGATCAACAATTGCAATCAATTTAGAAGCCAGCTGTAGAAGTGAAGACAGAATTACCTTTCTTTTACTTGTCCATGATGATGATGCAAGGCCTTCACAAATAAGAGAAACAATTTCTCCTAAATACAAATGAATGGTGACCCGTTCACCACTTGTACTGTCTTCCCACAGCTCCTCAAATAGGCCAGAAATATTCTTGTCATCTTCAAATCTGAAAAAGAGTTTGACATTAATTTTTGAAGAAAAAAAAAAAGAGCCTTTTATTCTCAGCAATTAAACATATTTTGAAAGTGTCAAAAACTTGTTAGAGATCATCCAAATAGGTGGAAAGGAATTAAGGCTGAAGAATGAATGAAACAATTAAGGCTACTGATATCATACATCATTTACTGAGAATAAGTGGAAAGGAATACAATGACTCTAGAGAAGTTGTGTTTAGAAGTAATGTGGTTGCAAAAGATAATTAAACATTACATGAATAACTTTGATATTCCAATATCAAAAATATTGTGAATAGTACACGGAATGAGAAATTTACAGGAAAGCAAGGTAAAGAAAGCTAGTCTTGTATCCCTTGAGACATAAACGTAGCATGTAGAATGCTCACTGTTCATAAAAGTCCAAGGTCAAACATGCTCAAAATTGCAAGGTCAACCCTCAATCACTTTACGTCACTTAAAGCCACTTTGGGAGCTACATGACAGTGACCTGGCAGTCAAACAAAATAATTACAGAGAGAGAGAGAGAGTGGGAGAGATTCTGCAATTTTCAATTCCAACAGGATTTCTACTCATTTATGTTTGCAGCATTGCTCCAGTGATTGATTTTTAATTTATTAGAGCAACTAACATAATTTCCTGAATAAGAATCTCTAAAACTGCAAGTCACATCAAAATTAAAATGTGAGCTTTAAAAGAGATGATCTGATACAGACCTTGAAATAAATATAACTGGAAATATTACTGCATGATATCCACTCAGAACATCAGATGCCACAGAATAATAACTTTTCAAAAGAATTGCACATGAAATTTGAGCATTCTTTTCCCCAGTATGCAAAGCTGCAGTGTCTTCAATTAACTTTTGGGCCTGGGAATGACCAGCATGCTTCAGAACCACGGCACAAGCGCTTGCAAAAGCACGCTTTGCAGCAGCACTTTTCTCCTCCTTAACTACTGGAAACAACACCCTCAATAATATGCTTGTAAATGGCTTTACATCTGCTCCAACTTTTGGAATCAATAAGCTGATAAAGCTGGCCACACCAACCCTGCAACATAAAACATGGCAAGAATATGGACACTATCAGCAACCGTTGGCTTCCACTAAAATTGTTCACATAGAGACATCTACAATTCTCATAAACTACTTGTTTCTGTAGCAAACAAGGATAAAAAAATTTGATTTTCATTCTTGGTACCTTCAACAGAAATTTTGCAATAATAATCTCACTTAACTCTTAATCAAATCACAACATTATTGATGCAGGACAGCTAGTTGATTGATAAAAGGTAAACTTTCTTCCAAGTATACGTTAGTTGTTTATTTGTTCAAAATTGACTAGGGATTAATAGCTTATGTTTGAAAAAGAATTAGGTAATTCAAACTCCCCAATTTTAGATCCTACAATTCTTTAGCCTAATTATGGTGATTAATAAAAAGGCTTGTTTACTCACCTGGTGTTGAGTCCAACACCTGATCGAACCAAATGAGCAAGGCGAGGAACCAAGAGATTTAAGGATTCAGTATTTATAACATTTATGCATAGGTCAAGAGTTTCCCACATAGGAGAGCTTTTCGCAATTGAAATCCGCAAATTCTCAAGCTTCTCTGACTGTATTCCAACATTTTCTGCATGCAACTAGAAGAGAAAAGGGTAAATTGATAATTGAACAAACAAGATTACATTTTTCAACTAACTGAATAAAAAGATGAGCATGGAACTTCCATAAAATGCTAACTTGACACAAACCTCAACATAATTGAGACCTTGGTCTTCAAGGCTTGACAAACTTTCCAGCATGCAACAAACTAAATCAGACAAATGTGGACGAAGTGCAATCCCTGCACCCTGTGAGCAAGACGCAAAAACAGTTACTATTTCAACAAGGCAACTTGATAGTGAAAACAGGTCAATAATACTCATCACTGTAATTAGCCAGATGAAGTGCAAGATGTGAGTATGGAAACTTACTGTGCAACAGTTAAACTGGTAATTAAAGAAAGATCTCTATTTGTAATAATTAAGCACTTGTGTGATCATGGTTAGGAATTTCATATTTAAAAGCGAATACAAAAATTGAACAGATAGAGTTGGTTACCCTATCAAGTACTAGGTTAAGATAGTGATGGAGAAATCAGGTTTTTCTTTCCTAGCCACTGGTTTTTACATCATGTGCTGCTTTGCTTAACATATTTGCACACATACATATGTTGATCTGTTCAAGTCTTGAATGCATAGATAGACATGGATATACGTGCTAACATTTTTCTATGCATATGTCATGAAAATGAAACATAATATATTAAATAAATTCACTATCTGTCCTTCAAAGGTGGCTTCGATATACAGACACATTGGTGTTTCATGGGGCAAACAAAGGTAGTAGAATGTAATCAGAAATGCAGGTATTTTCTATCAACTCAATATGATATCATTGCAAAATATATCCGACCTTTGCAAGCTTCATAACAACACCGATTGATGCCTTGCGAATACTGTTAACTTTACTTAAAATGCCATCAGCAAGCAACAGAGGCAGAACAATCCCCATTGCTTCTCTGGCGTCTGAAACTTCAGTAAGTGAAATATCGCATAGCCGTATTGTTAATGAAGAAATAGCACGGCATAATCTGTCCCCAGCATTTCGGACAGTCTCCTTTATATCATCCATGGCACGGAATGCTGCTGTCCATATTTTCTTCAAATGCTTTCCAACCTGTATGAGAATAATACGATAAATCAAACAGACAAAGTGGAGATGTTACTTGTGTTAAAGTTGGATTATGATGAGAATGTATGCAAGAAACTCATCTCAATTTAACATATAGTGGTCCTGTGAATTTGTACGAGGATGGAAATTGTATGGGTGATATATAATGAGACAGTTGCTCTAAGCTATCAATACTATTTACTTTTAGTTGTTGAGATAAGTACAGGACTACGATGGCATATACCATGAACCAAGCATTGATCATATAAATTCACGAGACCACTTGTAAATACATAATGAGGCACATAAAACATTGGAAACCAAGAAGGGAATACTTCCTATCTTAAATCAAGGACTAAATGAGTGGAAAGATTAGGTCATGTCAACAAAGACAAAACTATATGCAAAATGGCAAGTACATCACCTGTTTGAATTTTCTCCCTTGAATAATATCTGCAAGGGCAAGACAGGAAGCCTCACGTGAACGCCAAAGCCTAGATCCACATTGAATTATTAAATCATCAACAATCAAGTCAAGATGTTGATCAATAGTTCTCTTTGGATCTGCAACTAATGACTTCCATATGTGAGCCATTGCATCCTAAAAGTGATGAAAGAACAACGAGCAATGAGAAAGGGACAGGACATTACTTAAGCTACTTATTAGTTATCAGACAACTTCATAGTTCATCATATATTCAGGAACAACTAAGGCTGCGTTTACTTGTCAAAAAAAATTCAGTTTTCCAGAAATCTTCAAAAAAATAATAAAATAAAATAAAGAAAATGCATTTGCTAACTGAGAATAAGAATTGTTTTCTTGGAAACATGAGTTTTCTATTTCTCCTCTTTTCCAGAAAATTGGAAAGCAACAAAATGGTTATTTTCCAAATTCTGCAATATAAAAATAAGGGCCTCGTTTGGTTCATCATTTAAAGTTTTATGGTTATTCCTTTTAATATTTTCAAGTTAAGCCAAACAAGTCCTTGTTTTCTATCTCGGAAAAATTGTATCTAATAAATATATTTCCTTAATTCTCCATGGAAAAACCTCATTAGAATAAATAGGAAAACTAGAGATGGAAACTAAAAAAATATCTTCTGAAAGTAAATACAAACCTAAATGAATTTTTGTTTTGGTCAAGGGTCTTTTTGTTTACCTGCACATTCTTATCAGGATCGTATTGGTATCTAACTAGCCGTGGAATCAATAGTTGTAAGTGTGGTTGGAGGGCATCTCCAGCTTGTTTGGCTATCTTGGAAAATCCAAAAGCAGCACCCCTCTTGGAATTTAGAGAAGCTTGATGATTAGCCAGATCCATAAATTTATAAATCATGTCTGGTTGGCCCATCTCATTTGCTAGACTGCATAGCTCCTTATAAGTGCTAAGTTTCCCTCCACTCAGACTTTCACCAATAGTCCCCTCTTGGAAAACTTCAGAGTCTTCTACCAGCTGTATATTAAAAAGCTCCAGACATCATCCTCAACACGACATAAAAATATAAAAAGCACCAAAGAAGAAGATAATAAATAGCATGTTTTCCCCCCCAAAAGAAAAAAGGCAGGCTTTTACCTTGATAGCTCTTTTCCTCTTTCCTGAACCTGTCAAAGTTGTTACAAGTGCATCTACTAAAGTTTTCTTCATTGCCGCATCACCAAGTTCATAGACAATACTCATACCTTGTGATGCTAGCTCTTGTGAAAGTTCATTCTGTTCACCAAGCAAGTGTGAAAAAGCCTCCTGCATTCATTTGAAAATTATTTTTAACTGATGCCTCATGGCATCAACAGAATTACAAGAAACTGAAAGCAATAGAATATTCAGATGATAAGAACATTTCCTGAAAGAAAATTGTGTTCTCATAAAATGTCTAAAAACTAGAAGTTTGGTTGATAAATCAGTTAAATGAATGATGAAATTTTTAATATGCAATGTATTTGTGGAAGATACTCCACAAACTCATTACCTTACAGTGAAGACTAGAGTAAGCATGCCAACTCAGAAAGATATATGGCTCAACTCGAGGAAGAACTTATTCCAATCAAAAGGGGATCATAATTAAAATATGCGGGAGGTAAAAAGGCAGATATTGCCCTTTCAACTATTGTCAAACCTGAATTTGTGGAAGCATTTGTTGGATGGTCGGGTGACGACCACAATACATTGTCAGTGATAGTAGCCAAACAGTTCCAGCACAGCGTTCTTCTTTTCTGCTACTGTATAAAAGAGTCTCAAAGAGTTTTCTAGTAATTGAATCTCTAATGGTGGCGTGGTAATCTTCATTAGCTTCACATTTCTCATTAGGGTTGTATTTTGACAAAGATAAGCTTATGTCCCCCAGAAGAAAATTTGAAGTCATTGAAAGTGAAGAATAGTTAGTTTTGAGAATCACATCAGCTGTAACAGGAATGCCACCCCACAAAAATGACAGAGCCTCCCCAGCAGCAAACAGGACATCCTCAACCTATGGAACTCCAAAACAAATATGAACTAAATTAAAGCCCAACAAAGAATTATAGCAATAATTGCAGGCGGGTGGATAAGTGACACTAGCAGATAGGATCATAAAAGAAAAATATTTATTTTCTACACACCTTTGATCGACAGAGACTAAAAACCAAATCAAGGGCAATATTCAGGAGTGAAGGTGACGTTTCCTTTACACAGATGTGTCCAAGGGAGATAACGATTTTCTGAATTGCTTTATTGTCATCACCGGAGAGTAGCTTGCTCAACTTTTCATTTAAGAGTATCAGAATGTCAACTGCAGTTTTAACCATGGAATAATGTTATTAACTGACCCTTACTACTATTTTTTCCCTTCTGCAAACTATTATTGGTATCTATGAACACCACCTGAACTAGAATCATCAACAAGAGGAGGTAATGGTGCACGTAATCCAATATGACCCAGAGCTTGCATAGCAATAGAGGCCAATGTTGCGGTCTCAGAATTAGCAATATCAGTCAGGCATTTAAGTATTTTCTGAAACAATGTCCCTGGGATCTGCAAATAATAATGTTAGAAATAGTGAATACAGATTGCTAAAATGGAAATTGAAGAAGTACATTAAAATATAAAAATAAAATGACTAGTGAATGCTAAACAGAGAAAAATACAATAGCAAGATAAAAATGACACCAAATAAGACTTAATGTCCCATTTCATGGAAACATCAAAAAGAGATGCAAACCTAGCATATGAGAAGTACACAAAAAGCATGTAGAACTTTTTCTTAAAATAAAAGGATAAAACCTAAATTGTAAGTTTAGCAAGGGCATGTGAAGTTTTGATATGGACATCAGGGTCTGTGGCATTGCAAACCCCAAATAACCTTGAGGAAACATTTTTCTGCGATGTCCAAATACTAAGGGTTTTCCAAGATAGTGGTTGTGTTCATCAATGTGTTAAATTGCGCTGCGGTGATAGAACTGTGGGCAATTACAGCATGGAAAGGATGTATTCTTAAAAAAATTAAGGTTGACCAGTGACGAAGAAAATATAGTGCTTGGACTTTGCTCAAAACAAGGATAGGGAAGGGTTTAAGTAAGGTCCTGATTTCATTAAAAGAAAAATTCCAGTAGAGGTGTTGCAGAAACATGCAACTTACAGCAACCGCTATAGACATACACTCTGCAGTAGCATATCCAATTGCACACAGTATTCCATGAAGTGACTCAAACCTGAAAAAAAAAAAAAAAAACAAGAAGAAGAAAACTCATAAACTCTAGAATCAGAAATTGTCACCACCAGAAACTAGAAACTCGATTTGATGGACTACAAACCTTAAATTGCTTGTTTTAGAAATTGCAGAGAGTAGCTCAGAAATTAGATCTGATGATGTGGCGGGAGGAATAGCAGAGCATGCTATGCCAAGTAGGCGTGCTGCAGATTCACGAGTATCTAAGTCTACATGACTCAGTAATTGTTTTAGCCATGATATTCTAGGCACATAGTGTGATGCGATCATCTAGAAAGAGCGAAAGAGTTAAAGAAGTATTTGTTGACATGCAAAAAAGGAAAAAAATAAACTATAAAATCAATATAAAGGAAGAGAAAACTGTGAAAAACCTCTGGAAGATAAGATCCAATTGTAATTAATGCCTTGGAAGCAGTGGCATGCAATTCAACAGAGCCTTCATATGCCATAGCATGTTCTAGCAGTAAGCACATTGTTTCCACTGAAGACAGAAATTCAGTTGATCTCCCTAAAGAGTTGTTTTGGTCCAACTCTGACTCAAAACACTTCAACAAAAAATTGATCATAGCCACATACATTTTAGATGAAAAAAGAAGCTTTTGTTCCCTCATTTCACTTGACTCTAACAATTTTGGCTGCTGCTTAACAATATAATCCAACATCTCTCCAAGTTTTGGGTATATAAAATCAATATTCTGTCTTCTACTTCGACCCATGTCTTTGTCAAGAAACAGGCCTTCAAGTGCCATTTCCCTGGAGAGAGAGAGAGCAGGCCAGTATTAGGTTTCCATGATGAAAATTTATAGTGTGAAATCAACCATCCTTGGGATAAAAACACTGTATATTGGTACTAAATAAGACATTGGAGACTCTAACGCAGTAATAGAAGAATAAATCCACCTCTCCCCCTTTCATTTTCTGTTTATTGTCCATAGGACTATGACAGTCAAAAGTTTAAAATGATACTCCTCAGTGAATTTAAAAATCCGGCCACATTTGAATAATAAATGCTATAGGAATACTGTATGGTGACAAATTGAAAACGTTTGATATATTTAAAAGCATTACAGGAAACAAGAAAGGTTCCAATAAAAAAGAATGGGAAACATAAAAGACTCAACATATGTGGCATAAAGTAACAAAGAATCTGCATTCAAAATGCCGAATGAAGAGAAAATAAAATGATTCAACCACCTCAAAAGCCCTGGAACAGAAGAAAATTACTGAGAACTATGACTTATGCTGTACTCCCTCAGTCCCAAAAGAAATGTCCTAATTGAGATTGAACAAGTCTTTTAGGAACAAAAAAATAAACTAGTGATTTTTGTTTTAAAAATGTTATTTCACTTTTACCTCTAACTATTTTTAGATTGCTCAATGTTCTTGTTTTTAGTAAATTTGGAAAATGATAAAGGATAATAAGGGAAAATGAGTGAAAGTAGGAAATTTATATAGGGACTAAGGAAGTGATAGAATTTTCAACATTGAATGAGAATTGGAAAGTTTGCATCGGGACTGCTGAAAATGGAAAGTAGGACATTTATTTAGGGATCGAGGGAGTAATAGAATTTTCAACATCAAATCACAATATGTGACAGGAGAGATTATTAGGTACTCCAAGTGTATTGCTTACTCACTCACTCACATAAAAGTAGCTTTGACAGGTAGTTATCATAGAAGGGCCTTCTTTCATGTCAGTGAAGGAGCAACACACCATAACTAACTAATAATTTCACAATCGTACAAAGCATGTGCACAGCCAACCACAAATACAGACAATTGATCCAAACTTTGTAGTGATACTAACATTTTATCAATGAACAAATAAGAAAAAGAGAAGCAATCAAAGATCAAACATTAATATGCTACAAGTCGTATTTATCTGTATTGGATCTTGATATGAGCCATAGAAATATTGTGGGCCCTCTTTCATGTCAGTGAAGGAGAACAACACACCAGAACTAACTAATAATTTTCACTATTGTACAAAGCATGTGCACAGCCAACCACAAATACAGACAATTGATCCAAACTTGTAGTGATACTAACATTTTATCAATGAACAAATAAGAAAAAGAGAAGTACTCAAAGATCAAACATTAATGTGCTACAAGTCGTATTTATCTGTACTGGATCTTGATATGAGCCATAGAAATATTGTGAATACTGGCAATATGATAGCAAAGTAGAAGCCACTGCATACAAAAGCAAACAGCTGCTGTGGGATAAATGCAGAATGTAAAACTTCAATACCTTATATCCAACCTAGAATCTGCCACACCAAGCATGCATATAAATCTACTTGGACAGTGCTTCAAATCAAATAAAGATGTTGCCCATCTCACGGCACACAAACGTACTTCATTTTGTTCCTGGTTGACACCACATAATTCAAGTTCAAATCATGAAGCAGCAAGTTGTAAATAAACCAGAATCAAGTGTAAGAAAATCATAGTTCAAAGCAGTTGAAAAAGTAAGGTGAACAAGTAAAAATGAAGATATTAAGTTGTTCAATACTGCTTGAAAATTATTCAGAAGAAGAGTCTCCAGGTCCATCAATACAGTAGCTGGTGCTCCCTGAAGACCAATAATGCATACTGATTAATAACATCAAATAGGCAGTGAGTCGAGATAGTTTTATAACTAAAGAGAAGTACTTATATTCTGGAAATAAAAATTAACATTTAAAAACAGAAAGCAAATAAGATCAAGCTCAGGAACATTGAAGAGTTTGAGGGCTGTGTTTTAAAAGATCAACCACCAGTTGCAACAAGCAAGCACTAAAATTCAAACTTTGAGATTGAACCATGCTATGAATAGAATGGGCATGAAGATCAGTGCAGCAATTGGTAGCAATCAGATACATGACAAGTGGTTGAAGAGTACTATAGCAGTAATGACGACATTAGTTGTTCTGGTGTAGCTCTAATAATGAAGTTAGAGATAATGGTATTTTGGAAGCAACTGGTGATAGTTGGTAAGCCGTTAAGGTTATAGTGCTGTCAGTGGTGATGAGAACAGTACAGCAGTGCTGACAGTGGTAATGACACTATAGGTTGCAACAGCAATAACGGTGGTCGCAACAGGTGCCAGAGGCATAAAAGTGGTCTTTGGGATTGGTAAAAATGCGAAGCTTGTTGAAGTGGCTAGCAGCTTTCACAGGTTACAGCATTAGGGAATAATCATTATTTTAAAAGGAATTTAAAAGACTTCCAAAAAAAATGAAAGCAACTTAAAAGTGGGTATCCAGAAACATTGAAGAGGAAAAAAAAAGTAAAAGAAAATGAATATGGTAATTAGGCCATCCAATCTCTTCTCTACATCATTTTATGAATTTCAGAAATTTCTCCGTAGTTAACCCAGACATCAAAATTTTCAATTGGAATTCCTGAATTGTTTCACAACTAAGTTTCTCATTCAACACAATCTTACATCTGTCTGTTCGAAAATAACAACCAATTATAATTTCAGTCTATATATCATCATGGACAAACCAGATTATTCTCCTATAAGAACCTGTTGTTTTTTCTCCTAAAATTGTCAAGATAATGGGGGACAGATTAGAAGTTCAATCAACTCAGCCCTCAGAAATGTATTAAAGCCCCTATCTGCCAACTTGGCATAACAAATGTCGATGACTAGGATGATCAAGATAAAGCAAAAGTTTTTTAAAAGCTTTCTTTTGGGCTTTAAAAATATCAGTCTTCCAAGAGAGACAAGAAAGCTTGAAGCAAATAAATCAGACCATTTGAAAATAAAGACGTCATATTTCCTTAAAATGATTTTCACAAAAAAGCTTAGTCACATGGATTATCAACTCAACCCTCAGAACTGTATTAAAGCCCCTATCTGCCAACTTGGCAAAACAAATGTCAATGACTAGTATGTTCAAGATAAAGCAAAAGTTTTTGAGCAGCTTTATTTTGGGCTTTGGAAATATCACAGACTTCCAAGAGAGACAAGAAAGCTTGAAGCAAATAAATCAGACCATTTGAAAATAAAGACACATCATATTTCCTTAAAATGATTTTCACAAATAAGTTTAGTCACATAGATTATCAAAAAATAATTGTTCAATGTTTACTGAACATAAAAATAGAAATAACTATTTTCTTTACCAGTAAATGAAAATTAATTCTTCCTAGCCAGTCTTGTATTTTATCCTTTTTCTGATAAGTAAATGACCAAACTAAATTAAAAAGAGCACAATGGGGGCCTGCTCAGCTACACAGAGAGATCAAGGAAAAAACATATAGGAAACACCATAATAATTAAACCAAGATGAAGCAGCTTTCAAAAAGAACACAGCTTGTAGCGTAACAAATCTAGCTATTGCATGCTGACAATGAAACCTCTGGGAGTAAAATTTTTCTCTGACAGGATGAAAAAAAAATTGTAATTCAACAAAGTGAATCCAAGCATACCTTGTATGCAGCAGCAAGAGAATTGGTTGCTTCTTGGATAACAAAACGAAGAGATTCAGCTTCAGTTTTCAATGCATCAAAAAGACGAACAGCCATATCAATCTTGTCTCTGAAAATGAAAGGAAATGGCCACCAGATTATTGTCACAGATATGGATACAGAGCAGCAGAAAGAGAAGATGGACAAAGCACCTAAAGAGATGGGGAAGGCGCTGCCCAAGTAATCCAATTGCTTGAAAAGAAAATGTTTTGGTGTCCCTAGCAATAGCATCTGGAATGAAGTAAACAAAATCAATCTCAATTGATATGTGAAGTAAATTGAATCAATCAGATTCCAACCATAGTGCTTTAATATAGATAAGACATGGGAATCAAAAGAGCTCTGTTTGCATGACACCTGATTCTGAGCTTGAATAACTATCAAGTAACTTCAGAATCCCAGTCAGTATAACAGGGCCCATGAGCTTCAGCTGATCACTTTTTGCCTGTACTTATTAAAATAAAGGATGTTATAATGACTAAGTAAAAACAAGAACGTGAAATTGTATCAACATTTTGTTTGCAGAGTTCAAAGTGAAAACACGTGAGATGAAAGAAAATAGAAGTGGAAACATGATCATATCATCAATAATCATTTTTTTGCCAAAAAAACCTGTCCTCTTTGAAGCAATCAATGATTGATCGATAGTTTGGCAACTTGCAAAAAACAATATATGGTAAACCCATAGAGAATATCCTTGCAGTTCAAAGACAAGAATGAACTGATTTTAGCACAAGTTCTTGGGAAATGGCTAGAGTTACAAAAAGATTCTAGAATATGGAAATAGGCTTTTAGGATTTGCATGAGGGAGACAAAAGTCTGGAAAAACTGAAATAGTAAAAGATCACAATAACAAATAAGGAAAAAGAGCAAAACTTATGTATAAAAGAATTACGATTACGAACAGAGCCTAGGTAATGAACTAATTAAACTAAAAAATATTCTAGAACTTTAACCTCTTAAAAATACAGAAATTACTATTGTACAAAAAAACTATGATTACGAACAAAGCCTAGGTAATGAACTAATTCAACTATAAAAAATCCCAGAACTTTAACCTCCTAAAATACAGTTGACTGTGAATCTGGTATGAATGCTAAAGAACTTTACATTATATGATTCAAGCCAAGGAAAACATACAAGATTCTCATAATCTCATATAAAACAGGACTTGTCTAAGGCTATTGCTTCATGGATAAAAAAAAATTGTCAGAAAATAATCATTGTACAAAGCATTTTCAGGTGTCTCCGTTGTCTTCTAGCATGCTGTAAATCTGGTAAAGTCAGCAATAGTCAACACCTGCAGCTGAGTGAAAAGTCCACAGAATTGCAAAAATCTATAACAGGCATGTGCTTAGTTAAGTTACTTCGGCTCAATTCTCCATTGGTGACAAGGATAAAAATTATAGTTTTCTGACTTGTCAAAAAATAATAACCCTGACTCTTAAACTACATAGAGAAAAGAAGTCTGTTTACTAAAGTTCAATAGCAATGCAAACTTTGGCCACAAATTCACTGTGCACCACTAGTGGACAGAAGCATAAAAGACCTCTCTCTACGTGCATCACTAATTGGTAGGTAAAGGACTTCAGACAGCTACTAAGAAAGCTATGAAAATGTGTCAAGAAAAGAAGTCAGTTTACTAAATTTCAATGGCAATACAAATTCACTGTGTACCACTAGTGGACAGAAGCATAAAAGACCTCTCTCTATGTGCATCACTAATTGGTAGGTAAATAAAAGACCTCTCTCTACGTACATCACTAATTGGTAGGTAAAGGACTTCAGACAGCTACTAAGAAAGCTATGAAAATGTGTCAAGAGTACTTCTTGTCCAAGAAATCTTCCACTGGAACAAATACAATAATAAAGTATTTTAAACCTGACATGATAATACAATTTGACATAATATGAAGTTTAATCTATGTTCATTCTTCTCCCACTTGAGAAGGTATGTCTAGCAAAGGTATGTTAAAATGTAAGGGATTCACCTGATCCTTTATACCGCTTGAGCCAAAGGTCCCTTAATCAAACCAACTTGAAAATTTAAAGTACAAATCCAAAACTGAACAATAAGATTCTTACATGCTTAAACACCCAAACAGTGAATTCCATTCCCAATTGCTTCAACCTTGAGGTGGTACCACTTCCTAGTGCATTCCAGAAGTTCAAAACAGAAAAACATCAGCAATAAATTTATATCACAAACTTGGCATGAGATTCCTAAACTGAAAGAGAGAGATGGGTGGGGGGGGGGGGGGGGGGGGTTCCTCAAATCATGTATTAAAGATAATTTCATACACAAACTAACATCGACAAACAATCCACCCATTTATTCCCCTCTTTTTTACATTTTAAATATAACAATGATCTAAAATAGGTCTTGTTAAAAAAATATAACATAAAATAAAAGGAACACCTTCAAAATATATAATAGAACCCAAACAAGAATATTGTTGTTAAGATGGCAATGGTGAGGAATAAACACATTGTGCATGCCTTAAAACATCTATTCTTCACTGAAAGAAAAAGAGACTCTTCATTATTATTTCTAGTTCCACATACAGATAAGCCAAATTACTGGTAAAAGTTTCATCAATTTGTGAGTTAAAGGTCAGAGGACTCTAAAAGAAGTGAGCATGTGAAAAAGAAAAGCAAAACACCATAATTTTCCTCTCAACTTAAACCGAAATCACTAACCGGTCTATCATGCTATTGAATAAAGCTACCATAGTCTGAAAACATTGATAGAATAATTGACAACTTCTTTCATGCTTCACTAATAATCAAATGGTGGAATCAACAAAAACAATAGAAGTAAATGAGTGCATTGTGCATTTACTCCTTACTGAACATGCATCTACCATGTAAAAAATCAGTTTTCGGTCATGTAGGTTTGTCAGATTATTTGAATCCTATATGAGGATCACAAAGCTCAATATTTCTCATCAAATAGCACCACAGTTATAATCTGCTTGAAGAGTTTTTACAACCCCTCCTAGATTTGGCATCGAAACCATAAGTAATTAAATGAAAATGTATAGTTACCATATATGCAACCAAAAATACACTGCAGAGTTGCTGGGAAACTGTTTGCGGCAGTAATAGAGCGGCAAAATACAGACATCAGCTTTGTTTTCAAAGAAACACTTGCTGGGTTGACTTTAGATTCTGGAGCGACATTTCCAGTGCTAGTAGTACCTGCAACAAAGTATCTTGTTCAGACTTGTAGATGCACAATAATACAGGTGTAAATATATTTTTTTATTAAAAATATCAAGTAAAAGCAAAGGTGAGATCCCCAACCTCACCCTCCTCAGGACACTTCTCTCTTGGGCATACAAAAGGGGATTAAGACTTAACCACCCCGCCCCCCCCCCCCAAAAAAAAAAACCTTCATGTTTTAATTCAAAACACAGTAACAATATAATAAAGCAGAAGTAACAAAATGAATCAACAATCATACCATTGAATAGTAAAAACAGTTTGTTCATCAAGTTTGAATCATCTAAATTAGCACTCGCTGCCTTCTTCCTCAGGAGCTCCTCCCCCTTCTTAATAACTGCCTCTTGACTTGAAAACATCAATCAGCAAACAACAAATCACAGTCCAGGTATCAAATATATTTAACAATATTAAATCGAGAAAGAAATTCAAACTTGTCTTCTAGTTGTAGGGAAAAAAAAACAAAACAACATCTGTACCTATCTGCGCTAGCAACCAGATATAGGGGATAAACAGGTTCTGGACCCAGCTCCATAGCGTCAACAACATTCAAAACCCCTAACTGCTCATGAAAAGCCAAAAGCAAAAAAAAAAGTACATTTCATTTGAAAACCAAGGAAAATATCTATAATCTCCAAGATTAGATGATATTCAGCTTCAATTTTCACCTTTCTCATCAGAAGTTCTTCATTATTTAAGGGATTCTTTCCTGCAACACGATTGCTTTGAGCAATTGAAAGCCCAGGTGAGCATCCTCCTCTGCAATAAAAAAATAAAAGAAGAGAAAGTAAATGAGTAACTGAATAAAATTTGCCTGACAAGCAAACTTTTGAAAGATCATATCGCTCTTATGGTGAACTCAGTTCCAGACCCTTGAGATGACTGCTTGTATAACATTAAATGAAGGCAGAACTCAGCAAATAATTCTCTGTCCTGAGAGCCATTCACTGATCTATACTTTACAGCAACTTCTTCATCAATCCCATTAGCATGACATTCACCAATCACCTAAAACCAAGCATTGATAAGCACAATTAGCCATCTTCAATTATTAAAGTTAGTATCATTTTACCAGATTTATTATGACAAATCATTTTCTATTTTTTGCAGAACTTCCACTCCTAACATATTTTTTAGACATCAAAATTGTTGAAAAGTAGTGAAGGCTGAAACTTACCTTAGCAACAATTCTCAAGATAATCTCTTGATGTTGAAGAGGAAGTTTAGAGATGTTAGCAACAAGCACAGGTGCCATATTTTCCTTTTCCTATAACATGATAAAAGACTCATTGGAAAAAAGGTTTGCTTGAAAGTGATCAACAAGATGATTATATTTGAAATACAGATGCACATACCTTTATATTTACCCGTTCAAATGCCATCTCAATATACACGATGCAAAAGTTCTTGACAATTGCAGTGGCATTGGCTTCGGTATACAGTTTCCATAACTCTTGTAATGGCAAACCAATCTCATGTTGATATTTCACTCTCTTGTTGACATGACTCAAAATTTCAAGAACCTGACACAAGAAACACGCTTTAATAATTTCCGATCCAGCAAGGAAGAGAAGGAGAGGGTAAACTAGGCATTGTGATAAGTAATGAAGGGAATTCATCGCTTACAGAATTTGCAAATAACATCACTTTAAGGTCTTAAGAAATCCTAAATTTTCCAAGTGGCACAGGTCTTTTAGGAACAAGAGCATTTTTGTAATTGTACTGGAAAGGGTTTATTTGACCTCCGATGTTGAGTCCAACATCACGCTACTTTAGGCTTTGTTTAGTGAGTTGACTGCTTCTTCCTCCTCTTTTTTATAATTCTCAAAGGTTCCAATCAATCCAGGATTCTGTATTCTTTTTGGTAATTATTTTTTAGTCTAATTGGGTTAAAACAAGACAGATATAGGGTCTCTCAATTTTTTAGTCAAATAGATTTGGCTTCCCCGCTTTGTTATGCATTCAAAGGTTCCATGAGTGGAGAATGCACGCCAAAATCCAATCAATTCCCAAAACAAGACCCATCTAGGTGTAACATTACGCACCCAAGAATCCACAAGCAGCATATAACAATGTATAAGTGTAATGTTTTTCGACTTCACCTTTTTTAATATAGTGTCCTGCAATACTCCAATTATCATAAAACCCTAATCTTTAAGCAATGCGAATTCTTCAAAAACCTAACCCTTCTCTCTCATACCTTAAGCAATAACGCTCATGTCGAGATAGTTGCTCTCAAGAAGGAAAAAAAAAACCACACGCACATCACAAATTTCAAGAACCTAAAGCATTTGATTCCAAAACCTATTTAAACATTTCCATTCGTTCTCTACTAGCAAAAAAAAATAAGTATCAATTTCAGTGAGTGTAATAGAATTCAACTCCAACTGAACAAGAAATTATATTAAAATAAAATTAAGAACCGCACCAGAGTCTCCAAAAAAGAAATAAAGACTAAAATTAAAGGCAAGCGAGTATAGATTTAGGGTTTTTGCCTTGTTGCGGACGGCGGTGGAGTTTGACGAAAGTGACGAGATAGTGAGAGGGAGAATCTTAGACAGTAAAGTTTCAAGCTTCGAGTCGTCGCATAAAGCAAGCCGAGTTAACATTCGATCCAGTAATTCTTCTGTTTCCGCATCTGATTTTACTACTGGTGACGAAGACGAAGACGACGATTCTGCCATTTGTTTCGCTTTGTGTTTTTCTTTCGTGACAAGCCAAGGACTCCACAAAAACAAACCGAAAGACAGGGAGATTGCAGTGTTTTGTGATGGGTAATACTAATAGGCGTCGTTTTGGGGAACGGAGAATTTTACCGCTATGTCATTGGGCTGGGCTCTAGCATGGGGTAATTGGGCTATCAAACAGTTTAGCCTATTTAGGTTTTGGATCATTGGGCCAGCTTTTTTGGGTTTTCAACGAGGGAGTTGTCTAGCACAAAATGGGTCAGACCTCCCATGGAATTTAAACCGTTCAAGAATTCGGTCCTTCAACTACAACTTTTAGAATTGTTCTCGAAGAACCAAATTATTAAGTAATACCTTAAAAGGCGTGGGTGTTGCTTTCCATGCCTGTACTCTTATATACATAGTTTTGAAACTCGATCCGATTATCGATTCGGTTAAGTGATTGGATTACGGGTCAGATGAGTTGATCCGAATTAACCCGGATCAACTACAAAAAAATCAGCTTTTGTGTTCTTGATGCCTAATAACAAGAATAATTGGCGGTTCTGAATTTGCAATAGCCACTGGCTACCTTTCCTGCCCTGTGAGACACAGTTTTCTCAACCAATCAATGAGCAATTATTATAGAATTTCTACGCGCCATTATCCGGGTTGCTACAAGATCTGACAATATATTAACTTATCATCAAGAAGCTGGGAAGAAGGAAGAATGAACCCCTTTTTTATTTTTTTAAAAAATAAAACCTCCTCCAACTCCTTTCCTTTTATTTGTGCCCTGTTCATTATGGTTCCCATCTTGGTCATCGTTGCCTAATCTCTGATGATGGAGGCCACTCTTCTTATTATTAGGCATCAAGAACACAAAAGTATCCTTACCATCACTATTACTCCAGTGAATAAAATCTTTGAACTTCCATCTCTTTTGAATTAGACCCTGTAGAGCTGCTCTTCTTGCAGCTCCTTGGAGACCCCTTCTCTTTCTTTGGCGTCCACACACGGTAAGTTCCAGGCTCTAGGTTGTCAATATCATCAGCTTCCGATGAAGAACACAAAAAGGTTTCACGGTCCTCGTAGAAAAGCTTCCTGAGGGATAATCTATTTGGTTTCTTGGCATCTTGGGTACTATTAGTTGTAGTTTTCGATCTGGGTAGGGATTCTTGGTCGTCTAAGAGTAACTATTGCTTATGTCACGCTGCATTCAACTACCTCCTCCCTGAATCTTTAATTTTATCCATCAAAGCAATCTCTCCACGTCTCTCTCTCAAGCCATCTCTCCTCATCTCTCTCTCTCTCTCTCTCTCACTATAGTTACAGCTTCTAATCATAACGCGTATTTTCTATCACGCGGTCCAGAAAAACTTCGACTTGCCATTCGTTGGGGCATGGAGCTGGCTTCCTTTTCTCCACCTCAAATCAAACGCATTATCGAGTGATGAACGCAAATTAACTTCCCTTCTTATTTTTTTTTCAAAATTATCGGACGTCTTGAGTCTCTTGACTATTGATCGCAGAGAAACAACAGCGATCAATAGTCCAGACATTCTCTATTTCTCTGCTTCTCAGCTGGGTTTCAAAGAGTTGAGTTAATTAGGTTTGCAAATTGCAACTGTCTCCAATATTGCTTCGTTCTTTTTCACTCTTCACTCTGCAGCGTTTTGGCTTTTTAAAATGCCAAAAAGACGTCATTTAATGACTAGCAATATAAAAAAAAATTGATCGGGTCTCGGGTCGACCAGGTTTCATTAGGCCAATTCCCAAGCGGGTTTTTGCCTCCACCCGGACCGGTCCCAGGCCCGGGTCGACCGGGGTCCCAGGTCAACTCGCCAGGCTGGTCCGGGTTTTAAAACTCTGCTTATATATTATAATTATAATTACAATAATATAACTTATATATTATAATTATACTTATAATAATATAATAATAATAACATATACTAAAATACTCTGACCTATTTTTTTTTTTCGTTTTTAATTTTTTTGTTTTTTTGCTGTTTTTATTTAATTTTTTTATTTTTTTCTTTATGTTTTTTTCTTTTAATAATTTTTTTTAATTTAGTTTGTTAATGTTATTTTTTTATTTAGTTATCAGATTTTCATGTTACGGATCCCGAGTTTGACGGGTTAACCTGAAATTTTTTTTTTTTTACTTTTTTTCTTTTTAATTAATTTTTTTCATTTAGTTTAGTTTGTTAATGTTAAATTTCTTTATATTTAATTATTAGACTTTCATGACACGTATCCCGGACTTAATCGATTAACCTGGTTTGACGGTTTAACCCAGTTAACCCATCAATATTTTTTTCTATTTAGTTATCAAACTTTCATGACGTGAACCCCAGGTTTGACGGGTTAACCTGGGTTGAAGGGTTAACCCAGTTAATTCAGATTTTTTTCTTTTTCTTCATTAGTTTTTTTTCTTCCTGTTGATTTTTTTTCTTTGTTTTTTTATTTTTCATTAATCTATTTAATTATCATATTTTTATGACACGACCTTGCAGCCAGATCCACATCCAAGGCTATTAGGTCTGGTGTTACAGCCAAACTCACTTAAATTTAGGTCATGCAAGTTTAATATTATTATTAATATTATAAATATTATTTTTGGGTCAGGCGTTGCAGTCAAACCCAAGACTATTTGATATAGCTTTACAGAAAGACCTAACATTTTTAATTTTTAATTTAATTTAATTTAATTTATATATAAAAAAATTAACCCGCGGCATCGCGTGGGTCATGTAACTAGTTTCATTTGAAATCAGGTCGTTCTTTTAACTTTCCACTCAAAAAAATATATAAGCACATTAAACTCATTTGTTTGATAGAGAAGTATAGGGACAAGAATGAACATGTAATAATGTTTAATAAGGGATGTGATTGAGTTTCTTAAAATTACAAGCATTAAATTGAAGTTTGATAACGTATTTCATCCGTCAACTCTTCCACTTCAGCCACCAAGTAGTCATGAACAACTATCAAATCATTCCTTTTAAAATCTCTTATGTTCATGTTTGAAAGGTTTTTTTTTTTATTTAATTTTTTTTTATGGTTTTAGATCATTTTAATTTGCTGATGTAAAAAAATAATTTTTTTTAAAATATATATTATTTTAATATATTTTCAAATAAAAAACATTTTAAAAAACAATTACCGTAACACTAGGAAGTCCAAACACCTCCTAAATATCATTTAAATTCAGAGACACAATCACCAAATAAAAGATAACATGCAACTTCGACGGTTGATATATTTACGTGTAGGGTGTGTCACTTTCATTTTGATAACATAACTTGCCAAACTATTACCAAACAAAATAGAAAAAATCCATTACATGACAAAATTTAAAAAATATCTCAAATTTAGAATGAACGAACTTAACATATTAAATTCTTTTATTTGGTAGCAGGCTCGTCCCTATAGTGATCGAAATGCAGCCATCCACCTTTCTCCCCCTCTCCTTCTCCTTTTTTTTTTTTTTTTTCCCCTTTTGGGCACTCTTTTTTTTTTTTCCATGCGTTTTATATTTTTTGGGATTATTTTTCTGGTAAAAAGTAAGTAAATCTAAGGGTTTTAAACCAAGTGAACAATATCAAGACTTCAGAACAGATCATGTAAAAGCACATGGTTTTCACGTAGAAAAATCATTATTTTTAATTTTGGATTAATAAAATTTAATGGAAGTATATAGGAGATGTAGCTCGTTTAACATAATTTTTTTTAATTTATCATGGATGCTCTAAATTACTTTATGTGAATACTTGTATTTATCCTTCATGCTTGGTAAGCTAAAGTACGGTGGGCAAAGCTTGAAAACATGGGAATAATAGCACGGGTGCAAACACCCCCTGTTTAATCCCAGAACATGGGAATCTTCTCATTTTTATTTTTTTTGATAGATATATTCTCATGTTAAATACATTTTCATTACCAATTAGCCCCAAAACTACATATTGTTATTGTTAAACTAAGTTCGCTGCGGGGAAAGACTATGTTTTTTTACAAAAAAATAATGTTCATATACCAAAATGAGATAAAAAAAATTTAATCGGTCATGATAAATTTGTAACCACGACAATTAGAACCAAGTTAACTTAAGATATCTCGTCAAACCTGCGACCAAAATCAATTTTATATTTGATTAAAGAGTGAAATTGAAAAGAAAAATCAATTTAGTAAAAGGATGAAAAATCAAAAGAATGAGAGTCACAGTTGACATGAAAAATAAAAATAATATTTTTGTTTGAAGGGTGAAATTGAGAAGAATAATAACCATTATAAAAAGGCCAAGAAAAAAAATTAGAAATAAAGACATTGAGGACCAAACTGGAAAACATAATACCATCAATTTGAATTAAATGATGAAATTGAAAACTAGTAAAACTTTTACAAAAGAACTAGGGTAAAAAAATTAGAAATTCAAAGAATGAGGGCCAAAATAGAGAATATATTATTTGGTAAATTAGGTTTCAAGGATGAAATTAAAAACAAATTTAATTTTTATAAAAGGGTTAGACAAAAAATTAAAAATATAAAAAATAAGAACTGAAGTTGAAATATTAATAATACAAAGGGTCAAGCTATAATTTTCAGTGGAGGATAGAGAAAAAAAAGGGAAAATAGAGGTAAGGTCCACCGGCGACAAATCGGACCATAACCAGATACACACACTACACTAACATGAAGAGGACATGACGATGCTTGTAACAACACGATGGAAGGACATTTATGGATGCCAAGAGGTGTCGCACGTGCCATCCAAATGGTGCAAAGGCCTCTCATGTGCCCTCGGATGCGCCATACAAGCATGTCGTTTTTTGTTTTCCTTTAGACAAATACATGTACTTGAGTTAATTTTATAATTACAACAAACCACTATGAAAAGATCAAGAAGCCCTTAACTTCAAGTTTTAAATTTTTGCTTTTAAGGATATTTTCGTCGTTTCACTATGCATTTTAATTGTTTATTACTTTTTATATATGGTAAAATATCAAATTGTTCCTAAACTAGCATTATAACAATGAAAAAAAAAATGTTGTGAAAATATAGAAATACCCTTTAACATCATGTTTAATTTTTTTTACTTTCAAGGATATCTTGATCGTTTCACTATGTAATTAAAAAAAAAACATGTTCATCCTCGATCAATTCAATAATAACAAAAGAATCATATAAAAAGTTTAAGTTTTTGGTAGAGAAGTAAAATCTCATTATACTGTTCCAGTAAGTAGTAAGAATAGGTCTGGAGCTATCATTCTTACCTAGGTGGTTTTAGTTTTTTTAATGTATTAAAAAGCAAGGTATACTTTCTTTAGTTCAAAAGAGAAAGATATATATGTTTTTAGTTCAAAAAGAAAGAAACATTTAAACTAAGAATTACAGTACGGAGGGAAAGATACACATTCTTTTAGAACAAAGATATACATCTTAAATGCACCTAAAGTTAGTATAAACTACAAGTAATCATCAAATGATTAATTGCTATATATATAAAAAAATCATTTGATATCTTTTTTTAATTAAGAAAAGAAATCTTTATCTAGATCAAAAGAAAATAAATATTTAAACTAAGTATTACCCTACCAAAAAAAAGATATATTTTTCTAGAACAGGGATGGACAATCATAAATGCGCTCAAAATTGTATATAAACTACAAATAACCGCATGATTAGTTACTATATATAGACAAAGTTATATATCTGTACTTTAAGTACATATATCTTTGTTTAGATCAAAAGGAAATAAACATTCAAATTAAGAATTATAATACTGGAGGAAAGATATATATTTTTTCATAGCAAATATATAT
Organism: Populus simonii; assembly: GCA_007827005.2. NCBI lineage: Eukaryota > Viridiplantae > Streptophyta > Magnoliopsida > Malpighiales > Salicaceae > Populus > Populus simonii. Next base: position 6,572,174 of record CM017470.2, on the reverse strand, counting down.
ATATATATATATATATATATATATATATATATATATATATATTATCTTAATTAATGCACCCAAGGTTGTCTATACACTTTAAGTAATCAGATGATTAGTTGCTATATGTATAAAAAAGTTACGTATCTTTTTTCTCTAAGTTAATATCTTGCTAATTAACCTGCATGATATCTTAAACTCCTCACTTACTGTTGTAATAAATATGCATGCGAGGAGTCTATATAAATCCCATAACAAGATATATATACCTCTGCCCATGCATAATATCACCCCACTAGTTAATTAGCTGGTGGCTGATCCACAGGTCAGGCGACTGTTTAAGCAAGCTCGTGTTTTAGGCACCACCGAGCAGGATGGACGTAGACCCAGTCCTCCCTGGGAAACTTACCTTGGCAGCTCTCTTACTCTTTATCAGCTACCAATTTACTGGCTCTTTCATCAGAAAATTGTTGCATCGATACCCCCCGGGACCTCGAGGTTGGCCGATCATTGGTGCAATTCCCCTCCTAGGAGACATGCCTCATGTCACATTAGCCAAAATGGCCAAGAAGTATGGTCCCGTCATGTACCTGAAAATGGGTACTCGTGACATGGTTGTGGCCTCCAACCCAGATGCAGCCCGAGCCTTCCTCAAAACCCTTGACCTAAATTTCTCAAACCGTCCCATAGATGGAGGTCCAACTCACTTAGCTTATAATGCACAAGACATGGTCTTCGCAGATTACGGACCCAGGTGGAAATTGTTGCGCAAATTAAGTAACCTGCACATGCTAGGTGGTAAAGCTCTAGAGGATTGGGCTCCTGTCCGAGTAACCGAGCTAGGTCACATGCTCCGAGCCATGTGCGAGGCTAGCCGAAAAGGAGATCCTGTGGTGGTGCCAGAAATGTTGACCTATGCAATGGCAAATATGATAGGACAAATTATACTTAGTCGTCGTGTGTTTGTTACAAAGGGCTCAGAGTCTAATGAGTTCAAGGACATGGTGGTGGAGCTAATGACAAGCGCGGGGTTTTTCAATATTGGAGATTTTATACCGTCTGTTGCTTGGATGGATTTGCAAGGAATTGAACGTGGGATGAAGAAATTACATAGAAGGTTTGATGTGTTATTGACGAAAATGATTGAGGATCATTCGGCAACAAGTCATGAACGCAAGGGAAAGCCGGATTTTCTTGACGTTCTAATGGCCAACCAAGAAAATTCGGATGGTGCGAGGCTTTGTCTTACCAACATTAAGGCTCTTCTCTTGGTATATCTCTCTCTCTCTCTCTCTCTCTCTCTCTCTCTCACACAAACGCGCGCGCGCGCGCGTGTGTTTATACAAGATACATCTTGCACATTCATCATGCACAAATATGGACTCAATTCTATGAAAAGACACTAAAAAAAGGGTGAGTTCCAAAAGATGCATGCGGCTGGTTAGTTATGTGTGCTTGATATCGTGGAGCTGGAGGGTGTTTTTTAAATGTATTTTTTAATAAAATAAATCATTTTTTTTACAACCAGTTGCAATTTGGATCTTGCAACTTTTTACCAATCGAAAAAATAATATATAGGTTCTTAATTATCAGTTGTTGTTATTGCAAATATATATTTAGCAACGGCAACCAGCTGTGGCTTGTAATTTTACCAACCGCACTAAAGCAGCACTTGCACATAGGTTCGCGTGCTCATTAATTACCAGCCGAGGCATGCATTGGTTGCAAATCAATTATAATCTTTTTTAGTTATGATCAGGCAATATTTTTCAATTTTAGCTGGTTAATAAAAAAAAATTCAGATGAAAATTTTGTTTTCCCTTGGTTTCTCTGTAATCAATCAATTGCTCCGAATGATTTTATACGATCGAGTGGTAGTGCTAGGCTTGTTCCTTGCAATTTTATATCACCATAGGAATAGGGTGCCGTTCATTTTGGTTCTGAGTTTCTCTAACAAGATATTAAACATATTTTCAAAAGGGTAAACTCATTTATTAGCCCCGATCTATATATGACCTGTTTCTGAATTAGTTCTCAGCCATAATTATATATGTCTTTGGTTTTTCCTGGCCAAATGGCCCAAACTTATCCTAATTGTTTTTTAATCTGAGTGCTTTGAACTATTTTATTAATTTTAACTGCAAATGACAGTTAAGAACGTGCAGTAAAAATATGTGATTTGTAAAAAAAGTAAAAAATAAAATAAAATAACGAAGGGATGGAAAACCTTAATAGAAAGACTTACTTTTTATTAAAAAATAATTTATGGTACTCAAATAAAAAAAATAAAATTCAGGATCTAAATCTAGTTTAACCCTAGAATTCACAATAGTTTTGAATAATTTTATCTTTCTCTGTTTTTTTTTTTTTTTTGCTAGGACTTATTCACAGCTGGTACCGACACCTCCTCGAGCGTAATTGAATGGGCACTTGCCGAGATGTTGAAAAACGAGAGCATCCTTAAAAGGGCTCAAGAAGAGATGGATCAAGTCATCGGTCGGAATCGACGGCTAGTTGAATCTGACATACCAAAACTTCCATACCTGCAAGCCGTATGCAAAGAAACATTTCGAAAACACCCATCAACGCCTCTAAACCTCCCCAGGATTGCAGACCAAGCATGCGAAGTGAATGGATATTATATCCCTAAAGGCGCTAGACTTAGTGTTAACATTTGGGCTATAGGGAGGGACCCAGATGTGTGGGATAATCCAGAGGTCTTTACTCCTGAGAGATTCTTTACTGAAAAATATGCAAAAATTAATCCACGGGGAAATGATTTTGAGCTCATTCCGTTTGGAGCAGGGAGAAGAATTTGTGCTGGGGCTAGAATGGGAATTGTGCTGGTGGAGTACATTTTAGGCACGTTGGTGCACTCTTTCGATTGGAAATTGCCGAAGGATGTCGATCTCAACATGGACGAGGTCTTCGGCCTTGCATTGCAGAAGGCTGTCCCTCTCTCCGCTATGGTTAGCCCACGCCTAGAACCTAATGCATATCTTGCCTAAGCTATTGCTTAAAGCTTAGGCATGTTGCTTTACGAGGTTTTTGTAAGCTTGCGTGTTTCGCGTATGATGTCTTCAAGTTATTTAGTCGTATGATTAAACAAAAAAGAACTATTGGATCTGTATTCTCCAACGGTTAAAAAAAAAAAACAAGAAGAGAAAGAGAAGGAATGTCATGGCGTAGCAAAAAAGAAAAGGATTGTTTCTTAAAATAAATAAAGAGTTGATTTAAAAGTGTAAAAATATTGTTTTTGAGATATTTATTTATCCTATATAAAAATAACATTTCTAGGATACAATTATACTTTCTAATACTCTAAAAAAATAAAAAGAGAATACAAAGAAAAAAAATACATTTTCTTTTTCTATTTGTGTTCTTTGTGTAGTAACATCTTTATTAAACTTGAAATATTATAATGTATGTTTATTAATTTTATGACTGTTAATGAAATTATATAATTGTTAATGAAACAATTATATTTTAAGTTAAACTAAATAATTATTATTCAATTTTATTTCAATAATCACAAATATCAAAATTAATTACACAAATTAAAAAATAAATTAATCTCACTAACATATTAAGTTTCAAGTATCCAAGCATCAAGTGCATCTTTTGATATTATAAATATACATGTAATAGCATTACAAAGCCAACCAGTAGAGCCCATCCACAATAATTTTCACTTAATTTACTACACAATAAAAACTCAAATTTATAAATATTTAGGAGATAGTGTTTCTTTCTAACGTAGGAAAGACATCTTTCAATTCTTTATTCATTTACAAACTACATCAACAATCTTCCACTAGCTTGTAATGAATGTCTTTTCATTTGATAGAATTATTCTTACAATAAAGTATTTTACAATTTAAATTTTCAATTAGCATTAGAACTTGAATCCCACTAAAGTTATTGATGTTTGCAAGTTAAACCAAAACTTTTGTTGTAAAATCAAATATACTACACACATAACACTATTCAAACTCTTGAAGAGGTTTATAAATATTTAACACTACTATGGTCATGTGCTAAAATGTAACAACCCCAAAATTTCCACCAATATATTTTGAAAATTCATGATTTTTTTTCAAAAATTTCAGTAGCGTTTCCTCTAATTTAGCCTATCTCAAGTTATCGACAAAATCAACATCCGTCCCTAATAAACCATTTCCACAATTCAATGTTCTTATTATACTCCAACATATCTCAATCAACAATATTTCACTTTTTCTAACATATCAACTCAAAGAATAATTATTTTGCTAAAATGAAGAAAGAATTATCTTAACCATGATACACAAACCATAGATTATAGACTTAATATACTTCCTTCAATCATATATAATCTTTTAAGTACTGTTTAACACAAATGATATTAACTACATGCTTATATATATATATATCACCATTATAATTAGAAAATATTTACACAACAGAGTACAAGTTAAATAAACTAGTCCATTTAAGTTCGTACATACACAACATTATAATCTTCAAAACATACAGAAAGTAATGTTATTATCAACGATTTACATATCCAAAAGATTTATTGGTAATAAAAGTAAACTCTAAAACTACTAGGAGGCGCGATATTGAGATGAACCTGCATAATGATTTAAAAAATAATCATGGTTAATTAGAGCATTTACACACACACACACACACACACACACACATTAGTTACTCACAAAAATTTTCACATTTATTATCATCTTCCAAGTACTATTCACAAATCAATAATCTAAAATCTAAACATGTCCACATCGTAAAACTCCAGTTCCAAACCAGTACAGTTGGACCACTAGCACTAGTTCCATACTAGCACCAGTTTCATACCAGGATAGCTGGTCCACCAGCTGCCCTTTCACAGGGCACCAGTTCCATACTAGGATAATTGGCTCACAAGTGTTTCATTTTCAGGATAAATTATCATGGGAAAATCTACCAGCATTCCACATAAAATTTTATTGATCGAGGGAAATTTAAATATCTAAAGTTCAGAGAAAGAAAAAAAATATTCAAGGTATTAAACACCTACCTGGTGTTTGCGAACCTGTCTGCTGAGTGGTTCCTGTAGCCTCGCCCACTCCTACAGGTTCATTTCATTACCAATTAAATTATATTTCAACAAAATCAACTTGTCATCAATTTAATTATTTCATCAACAACATCACCACAAAACCACTTTACTTATCAAACTAGCAAAATAATTCATTGTTAATTTAATTACTTCATCAACACATTACCACATAATTCATTTAATTTTCAACAACAATATCAACTCATCACTAATATAATTCCTTCATTATCAATATTACCACATAACTCATTTAGATAACACTCAATAATATTAATTATTGATTCAATATTTTCATTCATTTTTCTTTCTCTAGGCCGAAACCTCTTCTCAAAAGAATCCATAATTATTTTTTCTTCAATTTCACAAATTGAAACATTACCCACTGTTATTTCATTTATTTAAACATTAATTCATCATAATTTCATAGATTAACCCATTCAACCTCATAACTCATACCATAATTATACACTAATACAATTGAATAAAATCTTAACATACTAAATATATCAATTTAATTGAGAGGGAAATATTTGTTACCTTTTAATTCAAAGAAATAAGAGATGGAAAGATTGAAATCACCACACAAATTTATTTCCTCCTTCCCACTTATTTTCCTCTCAATGCCTCTCCTTTTTAATAAAAAAATCCTTTGTTCCCCTTTTGAGATTTTCTTGTTAAAACCCTTTCTAATAAACTTTAATCATTAGTTTTATCTTCTTCTTCTTTTTTTTGGAATTTATTTTGGATGAACTTTGATAAATTTCACTCAATTATTCTCCCTCTCAAGCCCTAACATGGCCGGCCACATGCTCCTTATATTTCACTCCCCACTTATTTATATATTTACAAGTCCCCCTCCTTTCATTTAAGTATTTCCTTGTTTTGTTTTAAAATCATTTGGCCCAAAAGTTTTGACTTATTCAATTTAATCCTTGTCCCAAATTCACCTTATTAGATAATAATTTCCACACCATTAACTATATATATATATTTGCCCTCTTTTTTTTTGTAAATCAAAATATAGGAATTTACCCGGGAGTTACATAAAATCTCATTGTCATGAATATTTACAAGAGAAAACCTTAACTCTTGTCAAATACAACATCACTTCTATATTCATATAGGTGGAATTATACATGTCTCTATTACATCAGACATGAACTTTAAATTCCATTAAGAGCATACGTGTATCCTTCTTTACGTAATAGAACACACTTAATACTATTTAAATAGGGTCCAAAATCAATTATCAGTGTCCAACATACACTAAATAGTAACTTATTATTACCCATTAAACCTAGAGATAATCTTATTACTAATTCAAAGGTGGGTTCCTATTACCGATATCTTTAATAACAAGTTTCAACCTCATTCCACTAGTTGTTTTCCTTACCATGTCTCTGTATAGTTCTTTTATCAATGGATCTGCTAAATAATTCACAAAATTCACATGGACAATGATGATTACCCCATTTGTAATCAACTTTTGAATATATCCATGTTAACTGCTTATATGTCTTGACTTACCATTGTAAATGTTATTGTAAGCTTGAGACATAGTTGCTTCACTATCGCAGTATAAATAAATAGTTAATATAGATTATGGCCACATCATAATATCTAACAACATATTTCTTAGTCATTATGCTTCTTTACCTGTAATAGCCATAACAATAAATTCAAATTCCATGGTAGAATGAGATATGCATGTTTATTTCTTAGATGCTCGAACTAGTTGTCCAATTTGCATCACAATATCCCCCCCAACATAGCTAGAAAATCATAATAAAACAAGCCCAAATCGATCGTTATTTTTAGATAACCAAAGACACTTTCAATAGCCTTTCAATGATCCTTATTCAGTATACTTGTATATCTTGATAACTTGTATATAGCAAAAGCTATATCTAGTCTTGTGCAATGCATAACATACATAAAACTTCTAATGGAACTAACATATTATAGTTGTACTACTGTTTTATCACAGTAATCATTTAACTTCATACTAGAGTCAAATGGGGTATTAGCCTCATTTATATTGAGATGCTTAAACTTATCAAGTATTTTGTAAATATAATGTGATTGATTAAGAATATAACAACTACTATGTTTCTTAAATTTTATACCTAAAAGTATATCCACTTCATAAAGATCTTTCATTTTAAAGATAAAAGTGAGATACTTTTTTATTTCAACTATTCCATTCATATTGGTGCTAAATATTAACATGTCATCTACATAAAGATAAATAATCACACCAAAATCTTTTCTAAATTTGAAATATAAAAAATTATCGGCACCATTTTTTGATGGTTTTCATCACAATGGTGCCGATAATTAATTTTGACATTTGTGATTGTAAGGATAAAATTAAATAACAATTATTTAGTTTAACTTAAAATATAATTATTTCATTAATAGTCATATAATTTCATTAACAGTTATAATATTAACAGACATAATGTTTCAAGTCTAACAAACATGTTACTGCACATAAAACACATATAAAAAAAAACTAACGTATTTTATTTACTTTGTCTTCTATTCTAATTCTTTTAGAGGTTTAAAGGGTTTAGTTGTATCATGGAGGTGTTGTCTCTCTGTGGGATAAATAAACACCTTAAAGACAATGTTTTCACACCTTTAATCCAACTCAATCCAACTATTTATCAGTTTCCATATTTTTTTTACAAATGTCATGGTGTAGCTAAAAAGAAAAGGACTGTATTCTCAAAAGAAAAAAAAAAGATGGCCATGAGCTCTTACAGTTGCGGGGACGGAACCAGGTCATAGTTATAACATCCTCCATCCCGGGATAAAATGACAATCTCATGTCAATCAAAAAACAGAGTAATTAATTTTTTTTGTATATATATATATTCATGGTCTTCGTATTAAAATCTACTGAAATTTCGACGAAGTCTCCTCTATACCGGAAGGTCCCAAGTTATTGACATGAAATTTGTTTACACTTCTAATAGCTCGCATCTCATAACTTAATTCCCGACCCAATCATCCTGGGTTTCACTTCCACACTTATACTCACACCTATCAACCACAATATTTATGATATGCATTATATAACAAATATCATTATGGATGGATAAAAATAAATAAATATAAATATATAGACATGAAATATGATTATATGAACTACAAGGTTAAATTCATTCAATCAAGTTTAAATATTAATTATACAAATTAAGTTATACAAATATTTTTATGTTTACAAAATACAAGGATATACTCCCTAGAACCTAGATTATAAGAAGGGAACATAAGCTAGGATCTACTTATGTCGTGCATGCGATGATCCTGAAATAAAATACATATTATTGAAAGGTGAATATTACAATAAATATAACAACACGAATATCTAACAATTTCAACAGGGTAAAATGCATTCATAGTTCATTCGCTTCTCCCTTCTAGTTTTTATTAGAATCTCTTCCTGATTCCACTATTAATAATTGTTCCCTCTACCACTTTCAACCTTCATTCCAAACTTTATAAGATCAACCATGATTATTTTTGCTTATTACATTACCGATATCAATTTCACTGGTATCATCATCACCCCATAGGAGTCGATGTAAGGTGATCCCCTTACCCGAGATCCTAACATACACTGAATGTATGCTAGCCAATACATGGTGATCCCCTTACCCGGGATCTTAACATACACTAAATGTATGCATAGTTTATGCCTCAAATCGCACTTATCATATTTTTTTTGTCAGTGATAATTTCATCATATGGCAATTCACACAACAAGTTTTCACCTTGAATACACATACATTCAGTAATTCACATTTCACACTGGTAATATAAATAAATCATGAAATTAACTAGGAAGTATAGGTGCGATTCACCTACCTGCAATAGAAGCTTTACTTGTGCTCCCCTGCTGCTGCTGCACCACGCCTGTGGTCCCTCCTACATTTCACAGGTTTATCTCATAAATTTTCCTCACTCAAGGATATGTTTTATTATAACCATATCAACAACCAATAAGTCTTTCTTTCAGTCATTTCTTAATATTTTACGTTTTTTCTCATGTCACCCATTAATATTGTCATTCTTTGTCCAACCACAGTTATCATTCCTTATATATATATATATATATATATATATATATATATATATATATATATATATATATATATATATAAACCGTTTCTGTTTAAATCCTAAACTGTCACTGTCTAGACATTGAACTGTTACTGTCTCGTTTTTGAACTGTTACTGTCTCGTTTTTGAACTGTTACTGTCTAGATATTGAACTGTTACTATTTCATTTTTGAACTGTTACTGTCTCGTTTTTGAACTGTTACTATCTTACCTTTCCTCAGATTTTTTTTTAACTATATCTAGAGTTATAGAACTCCAATTCAAGCAAGATTAGTCTTGTTGGAAAGCTAAGACATGAGGCTACAAGTTCTCTGAGGGAAAGAGAACCCAATTCTACCTCTAAGATAGTCAAAATTTCTCATCAACGAACAGACCTACTACCCTATAGGGTCTGTCATAACCCAGTCTCGGTTGGTGACCCATAGCTGGAGTTCTATAACTCCAAATTGAGTATGACCAATTTCATTAGTTAGACAACATCAAAACCTATAATTTCTATAAGGAACCTGATCCTAATTCCTTCATCCTCCTACCCAAAATCTCTCCAAAAGTCAAGAGATGACACTGTCCAAATTCGTCAATCTTTCCATTTACATACAACACATGAAGTTCTTTAATTTAGCAACTCATACTTTTTCCTCAATTCAAGTCTAAGAACTCAAATCTATAAATTAACATCCAGGCATCAATTCATAATCGACTTGAAATGACTTATAAGAGTAGGTTTAGAATACCTTACCCAGTATGAATCAAGGTTTCGATCCCTCCTTTTCTTTCTAATGACAGCCGGCCCTCCCCTCTTCTCTTCTTGTTCAATTTCTCTTGTTAATCCCTTTCCCACCAGTGTTTATTCTACCTATAACCCTTAATCTTGGATGGGTTTTTGAAATTTTAGTATTTCTCTCTTGATTTGTAAAAATGAATATAAAAACTCCCTCTTTTCTTTCTTTACGTTATCTGCAGATCTGTTTCTGGTGAGAAGAGGAGTACTTATGCTCTATAATTATTCTTATTTGCATTTAGGCCCCATTTTCTTTAAATGTATTCATTTTGCCCCCACTTCTTTTTAGTTTAGTTTATTTCCTTTAATTTAATCCATCCTTTATATATATATTTCGGGATTTACAATAGTTAAAGGGGGCGACAACCCCGGAGTTTAAAAAATATTTCATTTAGTCTTGAAAGTTCTTAAGGTAGTGTTTAGCATTGTGATAGCGGTTACTTTTCAAAATTCTTTTTACTTAGAAATGTATCAAAATAATTTTTTATTTTTTAAAATTTATTTTTGACATCGGTATATCAAAACAATAAAAAAACACAAAAAAAAATATTTTGAAGCAAAAAAAATGAAAAATTTTCAAAAGTGCGATTTGATCACAAAAACAAACATTACCTAAATTGTGTTAATAATGATGGGTCCCCTCCAACATACATGGAATGCACACACAACCTCAACCTATGGATGTTTGATCATGCTAAGTGTTGTTATTGTTTCTCATTTAGGCCCTGTTTAGGGCTGCGTTTGCATTAGAGTTTCAACAAATTTTGATCTTTTTTGCTTCAAAATATTTTTTTTTGTATTTCTGGATCGTTTTGATATATTAATGTTAAAAAGTAATTTTTTTTAAAAAAAATATTATCTTGATACATTTCCAAGTGAAAAACATTTTAAAAAGTTATCTCTACTATACTTCCAAATATGCCCTTAATAGATTGAGGATACGATGTTGTTGAATAAGGGGATACAACTTTTTTATGTGCTTTAAAATTATACATGCATGCATAAGGATTGTAGAACTACTTCCATAAATATATATCAATCAACTTCATTAATATTCAGAATCACTAAAATCACGATGGTAAAATAATACACTACTCAAACTACAAGAGCTGTCGAGTTTTACTGTAAAGAATGAACAATAATGGTCTCTGAATTTTTGCTAATTGATTATATTGATTTTTGTCATTTATGTTTTTTATCCATCTTTGTTGGAGATGAAAGGTCCCATGTTGGTGGGGAAAAAAAATAAGATTTATTTTCAAAAGTATTTTTTGTTTAAATTTTAAAATTTATTCAAATCCAAATAAAAATAATTATTACCTCAATTCAAAATTTCAAATTAGAGCGAACAAATATTAGGAGACCACTACACCCTCGCTAGTCATTTCAGTGGAGATTGATCCAATAAGAAACAAGTCCCAACCACTCCATGCATGGAAAAAGCCCTCCAAGCATAGCTATTAAAATCTCAGCAGTTTTGGGTAGGTGAACAAGAGTATATTAGTAATTATTTTTTAAAATATAATTTTAAAAATATATTAAAAAAAAATTTTAATTTTTTTTAATATTAGTATATCAATATAAAAATATATAAAAATTAATTTGAAACAAAAAAAATTAAATTTTTTTTTTTAAATACTTTTAAAACTAATATATATATGCTATAAAAGAATTTTATGGGAAGGAGAAAATGGAAAACATAAAAGCTACCGAAAGGACAATGAGTACCCCTAAAAACAACAACAAATTTGTAGTTAGCAAGTGTATAGCGATCACACAGTCACTGTATATTTTCCTAAACTGGACAAGAATAAATACAATATGAAAAAAAAAATCGCACCCTTTACTTCCCGAAAGATCAGTAATTAAACAATGGCTCATTTTTAGAAATGGGACAGACAATATTTCACACACCTCATTCCCGACCAAACAGTGTACATTCTGTAGCATCCACAATGAACTGCCACATTTCTCCTGGCAGCTTCTGCATGCATATCCTACAGCTTTCCCTCCCACTAAAAGGAAACAAAGATAAATAGTCATTCTATTTTCCCTGCCATATTCCACCCCCTACAAACTCAAACAAATACATCATCACGCCGTTTCTTGGGATTGGCTTCAGGGTTTCCTTTTCTCATCATTGCCACAAATTCATCGTAGTTGATCCGGCCATCCTGAGAAAGAATCCAGGATTTTGTCACCACAAAATGAAAATGCAACACAGGACTAAAGTTATTGGTTTCTTTTTAATTTGGTGCTTACATTATCTGCATCCACTTCAGAAATAATTTCCTTTATGTCCCTTCCATCATGCATGCCAAAGTCGCGCAGAGCTTGCTCTAGCTCTTCAGTTGTAATGTACCTACATACATGCATGTATAGGTATTATATATATAAATGAACATTTATCTTAGATTACTAAGGCTACAAAACTGATGTAAAAATTAATTAATGAAGCAAATTTTGTATTTTGTTACTGTTATTACCCGCTGTTATCTTTATCAAAATGTTGGAAGGCAGTGTAAAGAAGTTCTTCTCTATCCATTCTGTTCATATGCATTGTTGCTGTGATGAATTCGTCATAGTCTATTATCCCATTGCCATCTGCATCAGCCTGTTTATGGAGGAATATAGAAAAAAAACAGATAACATGAGCGGAGTCTGATGAAAGAGAAAAGAATTCAGAAATTTGCAGGACTTTATCTTAGTAGAAGTGGTATTTTATCCTTCTGCATCAGGTTGGAATGGAACTTACAGCTTCCATCAGTTGTTTAGCTTCATATTCAGACAACTTTGTCCCCTGCTTGGCAAGTCCTTGTTTCAGCTCTTCAAGTGTTATAGTACCACTGTTGTCGGTGTCCATGCCCTTAAACATTTCCTTCAATCCCATGATTTCTTCCTCTGATAGACAGCCAGCAATGACCTAATCCCATTTTGTGAAGAGGGAAATATAAGCTCTAGAATTCATGCAATACCGACTATTATTCACTGCACTAAATTACTATAATGAACTATTTGAACACTAATATGAAATAAAAGAAATCATTCAATTTGATCACATGTTTAATTTCTTTCAAAATGGTGAAGTTTTTTAGTACCCTTAGAGCAACTTTCTTGAAGTTATTCATTGCTTTGAATTGTTTGAGCCTACTCAACACTGCATTGTCAAGAGGAGTATCAGGAGCTTCTCCATCCTCCTTAATCCATGGATGACCTAATGAAAAACAAACACACTGTATCATAAACTAATTCAATAGTTGCTGATGGGTGATGTATATCCACGCATCATTACAAACCGAATGTCTTGTGAAATTATTACTGCATATAATTTGAAGATGGTAGAGCGCTAAAGCGTACTTACCGAGAACCTGGATGGCTGTCATCCTTAGCTTGGGGTCTGAAGTTAGCATCTTCCGAACAAGATCTTTTGCTTGAGGTGAAATTGAAGGCCAGGGATCACTAGTAAAATCAATATGGCCACGTAGGATTGCATTGAATATCCCGTGTTCCGATTCTGACAAATTAACCAATAATTTTTTTCTTGGCATAAAAAATCTCATAATGATGAATCCAAGTAAAAAGAACAAAAAGAAAAATCTCTAAAATAAATCTAAGGAAATTATCTAGACTTCAAAAACATCAAAGTAGCATGGGTTACATTAAGTAACCCGAGTCTATGCTCTTTGCTTGGGCGCCATGTAGTATATTGGTCGTACACCTAATGCACCCTAGTGGGCATACAACGCCCAGTTGATGCTAGGCATGCACCCCAGCGTTCTCGTAGGCTTGGACTGTCACACCCGAGCCTAGTATATTTGGGTACAGACGGCGTGTCTGAATCTACTTTCACTTCTAATGGGCTCGGACACCTTACCCGAACTCAACACTTACTAAGGAATTTTTTCCGAACACCACGCATATCCCTTAGTATTTTATAATGATTCAATACATATTATTTTGAATAAAATACAACTCAAAATATCATAAAAGTAAAATTACACTCCAGACTCTCTTCTTCACAAAAGACAAGACTCATGGGTTATAAATACACCATGAGACCTTCAGAACAAAGGCCTACAATCTTTTCATTTTCTATTGCATATATATTTTCAGAGCATCTCTCTCTGTAATATTATTGCACTTTCTCTTTATAAAGTTACTTACTTTATCATCGTAGAATCTCCAACTTCACTAAAAAAAATCTTTTACATGTACTAATTATAAACTATCTTGACCTACCAAGCATCAAGTATAAGCTATCAATCATTTTAGCTATAGAGAAAATAAATAAGATTACTAGGATCAATTGAGTAATTGATCATACAACCAGCGAGCGTTATTCCTATCCTATTTGAATTTTTTTGAAACATCTTAGGATGCTATCCATGATTGAAAGCGAAAAACGGAAAAGCATGATTTACCTGCCCAAAAAGGAGGAACACCACTTAGAAGAATAAACAACATGACCCCAACACTCCATACATCAGCTTCTGGCCCATACCTTCTCTTCAAGACTTCAGGTGCAATGTAATATGCACTTCCAACAATGTCTTTGAATACTTCTCCTGCTAGAAAGAAAAAAACCGTTGTTATTACATGCACCAATGACATGCTTGCTTTTATCTCATGCCTTCCTTCATGGTTGGATACATGATAAAATGAGGAAAAAAAAAAGATAAAATGAAGAGGATTGCAACCTGACTTGTAGAACACAGAAAGGCCAAAATCAGTAGCCTTGAGTGGGGAGTTCTCTTGTTTGTTGAGCAGAAGGAAATTTTCTGGCTTGAGATCCCTATGGATAACTCCCATAGAATGGCAGGTGTGGATAATTTGAACAATGGTCCTAAGCAAAGAGGCTGCAGCACGCTCTGTATAATGACCTTTGGCAATAATGCGATCAAAGAGCTCTCCTCCAGCACATAACTCCATCACCAAATGAACCGAATGTTTATCCTCATAGGCTCCCTTGAGTTCCACAATATTAGGCTGACCCGTTAAATGGTGCATAATCTGAACCTCCCTCCTAACATCCTCCACATCCTCCTTATTAACAAGCTTTCTCTTGGCTATTGTTTTGCACGCGAATTGCTCGCCTGTAACCTTGTTAGTGCACAAATGTGTGATACCGAATTGTCCCCTACCAAGTTCTTTTCCAATGCTGTAAATGGATTTTACATCTTCCATCGGACGGCCTAAGACAGGTCCAATAGGGGCAACCTTGGCAGGCTTAGATGAAGCTCCTGGAGGGGGTGAAGGTGGAGCAGTCCTAGGTGGGGTGGTGGAGGGAGCTTCTGTCCGAACATTGGTGGGATTAGCACCCTCGGTGTTTTCTTCCTTATTAGTTGAGGCATCCTGGGCACCACCTCTGGAGCAACAGTTGCCCATTGTGGAAGGGAAACAAATAATGAGCGGTGGCAATGGTGGTGCTGGTGATGGATTAAGGAGAGAATTCCTTAATCTTTTTGATGGTGGAAAGGAGAGATGAGATAATTAGAAAGATTCATAAAAATGTAAGGGGGAAAAAGAGTGGAAACAGGTTGGATTTCGGTGCAAGGACTGAATGAGGATCGACAGTGAGGGATTTTAGGGTATGGCGTGTGCAAAGTGTGTTGGATGAGTCTATTTTTGGTTTGTGTTTTGAAATTAGTGGGAAACAAATATTTCAAGACCAAGGCTGGCTGAGAGAATTTCCCGGAAAAATTAAATAACCGTTTAAATTTAAGGCAGTAATCCCTATTGGAAAGATATTAATAGACTACATAGCTATTGTCATAGTTGGCACTGCAGCTAAATGCTCAGGCAGAGACACCTCCATACTTACCCACGATGCATGACAGTAGATTGTTGGATCTTTTTATGTGCCGAGAGATTGCAAACTTATCAGCTGTTCTTCGCTGTGCTGTCACGGGCATTTCAAGGATTGCCCCTGCTAGCCTCGTACAAAGAAGAACACTTCTTTGACAGATGATTTTCACTAGGGTCATATGCAACATAAAAATCAGATTGTTTTTCTTCAACTAGACATGATTCTTCGTTCAATATGGATTGCTGTAGAATCTTTGATCCACGCAATACTTGAAAACAATTGCTCCTTGAATATTTACCCAAAGAACAATAACAATATTTTGAACCAAATACAAACGTTGTAAAACCATGAATGGGTAAAAATATAAAATAAATTGAAAGGCATCTCAGTCATCCGCAAAACTTAATATCAGAAGGAAAAAAAATGGCTGCTAAAGTAGGAGAGCAAAATGCAAAAAAATAAAATAAAAATCATGCACTTCATCATGTTCTCGAACATCAATCAATTGAGCTTCTTCGACAAACGTAGGATCTTGCTTTTTTACATGAAGTTTGTCTGCTTGGATTTCTCCAAGTAGACTGGTAACATAAATTACAGATTGAAATCAAACAAATTCGTGGAAAAGTAAGAGCCGGTGCCAGCTCTGCCTTCTCCTTGGTACAGAAACCAGATGAAATAGGATTCTTGGGCATACCCTTCAGAAAGAACTTGCAACAAATGCCACCCAAATTTAGTTTTACATCTTGTGACTTTGTTCAAAGGGACGCTGAAAGCAGCTTCCTCAAATTCTGGCACCTGGGACATTCGAGCATTAATCATCAATATCGTTGGCAAGGGCAGTATCTTGGCGTCTCAAGAGTGAGGAAAAAAAAAAAAGAGTGAGTAATGCCCATCCATCCACCTACAGTTAAAACTTGTGGAAATTATCAAATTCAGTGGGAAGTCATCAAAGGCTCCTTTTACTCAAAGACTTGAGATTCATGAATGACAACTGCTTAAACAAAGAAAACCTCAACTCACAAGGGTACCGGGACTTGTTCGCCAAATTGCAGATGAGGCCAGCTGTGATACATCTACTAAACATTTTTGATACCATGCTCCTTCCTTCCTGGCGGGAAAGGGAACAGCAATGCAACTAAAAACACCATTTATAATTCTGTAAACCATTTGTTCCCTGGCGAACCACCCATTAATATTGAGATATGAAATCCCGACCAGGAGTCACGAAGGTTGTGTGACTAGTATTTCACAAATGAAAAATAATTTAGATTTAAAATGTTTTTAATATTTGGCTTGAAGAGAAGATAGTGGTGATGGTGAGATGAAGGTGGTTGTTAATGAAATGGTAGTGAGGTGATAGCGATGATGGTAAAAAAAAAGATGATGAAGAAGATGTTGATATTGATTGTTATATAATAGCAACGGTTGATATAATCTGATAATATTATAAATAGATTAGTAAAATATTTTATATAATTTTATAAATAAAAAATAATTTTTTAGTAAATTAACTAGATTTAAAGATTATTGTAAAATATTTTTTATTAATTAGTTTTTAAAACAAATATAGAAAACAAATGCATTCTATAAAATACTTTTAAAAAAATTAAAGAATATTTTTATGAAAATATTTTATACAAAGTGACCCTAAAAATACCATACTTCCGTTAAACCATACGGTCAATGGCAACGGAGATCGAGGAGGGAAAGGAATAAGAAGCAGTGATTCCTATGTGTGTCCATGGAATAGGCCCATAGTGATTACTATATATGTCCATGGAATAGGCCCATTATCACGGGCTGTGGCCCAATTTAGGGCCTTGTTTGATATTTCATCTCCACGAGCCCAAACCCATGGGTCAACTCCAGGAGCATGAATTCCATCGTCTTGCTTTTAAGAATGATGGTAGATTAATTTGCACACCATTTTATATTAATGATATTTGTGCAGAGCTCACTGTCATTGCTTTCTCTAGCTAGACCCTGTCGCAAGATATGTTGCGGTTAATGATAGGGAGATTGAAGATCTCTTTGGATTGCAAGCCAAGCTGATTACGAGACATTTTCTTTTGCAAAATTAGCAAGGCTTTAACTTCGCTTACACTACATAATCAAGTAATCAGAGTTTCTACGAGCCTGTCTTCCTCTGTAGCCAGAACTCATCATTCTCCTGCACACTTCACTTGCGAGGAAATTGCTATAAAGAGTACGTTCTCTTATGTGTGAAAGACATTGATTCATTATTCTTTTTTTACTTGACGTTTGGAAGAGTGGTATTATGAAAAATATTAATTTCATATTTTTTTAAATAAAAATATTTTAAAAAAATCATATAAAAACAAAAACAATTTTAGTCAGTCCCAGATAAGGTTAAAGAGTAAACTGTTAAATATTATTTATCTTCTTTAAACCTTATTTGGTACATTTTTAAAGAGTGGATAAAAATTTAGGAGGTTGATGCTTATTCCTTTAAGGAGGTTAAGGCTTTAACAATTGGGAGTGCGGTGAAATCATATTCTATAAAAATTTAATTTTTTTAAAAGAAATTATTTATTTTTGTATATTTTAAATTGTTTTGATACGCTAATTTTAAAAATAATTTTTTAAAAATAAAAATATCATTTTGATATATTTCAACATGAAAAATACTTTGAAAAACAATTACAACTACACTCTCAAACATACAATAAGTATTATCCAAGGTGGAAATGGGGGGAGGTTTTTTTTCGTGAGGGGGAATTTATAACATTTGTGCATTTTGTTGTTTATATTCAAATTCATTTAATTGTTTGATTTTTGTTTCTATAGACCCGGGAATATATATTTTATATTTTTATTATATTTAATTGAAGTACTGATTTAAAACTTATTTAGTCTTTACTTGCATGCATAATTAAACAAAAAAAATTATTTTTATAAAAAATACAGTTTTAAACTAATTCCAAACAAGACCTAGTCCATAAGCAGCAAAAAAATAGAATAAAATCAACCTGGTTGTTAGTTGGATTTGTTTTCTACACATTACTTGAATTTTTGAATCAAGATTATGATAACTAAACCACTGTAATCCAATTCTGATATTGACTAGTTCTGTTATTTTTATTTTATTTTTTTGAGAAACAAAAACTCAACCGTAGCATACAAAAATTTCAAAGACGGTAGGGACCCCATAGATGAAATTTCTTCCAAGACCTGAACTGCAGACGCGTGTAAAAGTATAACATATAAAACTCAAGATCAAATCCGTTTTCTTAGTCAATCTCCTCTCTCTCTCTCTTTCACCTGCGATTTCCATCCCTTTCCACAACTCCTTCCTCTGGAAAAAACTCCCATTTCAAAGTCTCCTCCTCCCTTCTCCTTTTATAATTGAAGTTTTTTTAAAAAACAACTACTCTGGCAAACCGACAACAGCAATGGCCGATACTAGAAGCCGAAACGGCAAAAAGATTCCGATACCGAAATGCCCAATCTGCCAAACAGTTTACAACGATCACTCTCACACGCCTCTGCTTCTCCAGTGCGGCCACTCTTTCTGTCTCAATTGTCTCTCTCGCCTCCTCCTCTCTTCCTCACCTTGTAAACCATCACAAAAATCCTCACTTACCTGTCCTAAATGCCGCCACATCTCCCCTCTCGGCAACTCCCTCCTCTTCCTCCCTAAAAACTTCTCTCTCCTCTCTTCCCTCCTTCCCTCCTCCTCCGCCTCCGATTCCGACTCCGACTCTTCCGACGACGAGAGCGATGTCAATCCTCGTCGATTTCATTGTTCTACAACAAGCGGCGTCGGATTGGCTGGGAATTTGTGTAGAGATCATGAATTGAGGATTGTGAAGGGGATTAGTGAGCTGAAGTGGAGCGGTTTGTTGGTGAAGGGGAAGGAGTGTAAGCATAAGGTAGTTGTGAGGAGAGTTAGGGTTGATGACGTGGCCGATGGTAATTGGGTGGAGAAGGAGCTGGATAATTTGAGGAGGAAAGTTATGTGGTGTAGAAATGTGTGTGGATTTTATGGTGTAGTGAAGAGTGGAGAGGATGATTTGTGTGTTGTGATGGAAAAATGTTTTGGTTCTGTTAAGGAACAGATGGAAGGGAATGGCGGCCGCCTCTCTCTGGATCAAAATCTTAAGGTCTTGTTCATTAATTTTTTTTTTCAAAGTGAAATTGAATGTGTTTTTAGTTTGATTGTTGTTTGTTATCTTTAATTTAATTTAGCTGGCTATTGGGAGGACATATTTGTGTTTTAAGCTTAGAAAACATGATGTTTGCCTTTCTAATTGCCAATCACTAGTTGGAAATTACTTTCCTCTGTAAGGTTACAGATAGCATCAAGATCTTGTGGATGGCCTGCATTTTATTAGGCTAGAGAGGTGGATTTAGTTTTGGCTTTATCAGCCTGAGGTTACCACTTTAACTGCAACATAAAAGGACTGTAAAGGAAAACTAAGCATAAGTTACTATTTTGTTTAAAACATGCTCATATGGGGAGGATATTTCTTGAAATTTTTTTGACACCAGGGGGCCTAGTTTCTTGTCTATTCTAAAACTCTAACTTGATTATCTACTGATCTCATCAGGCGTAGAAAATTAGTTTTTGATAAGCGTGTTATGTTTTTTTTTTTTTTTTATGTTATTGTAGGTATGGAGCTGACATTGCACGCGGGGTAATTGAAATTCATGCTGCGGGTATTGTGTGCCTGAACTTAAAGCCATCCAATTTTCTTCTTGATGCAAGTGGGCATGTGGTCGTTTCTGATTATGGACTTCCGATGATTCTTAAGAAAACTTCTTGCTCAAAGGGTCTGCTTGTGCCTGAGGCTGATCCGTTAAAAACACATTGGTGTATTGATTGTTTGTCGCTAAGTCCATATTATTCAGCTCCAGAGGCATGGGAGCCATTAAAGAAATCTTTGCACTTATTCAGGGATGGTAACATTGGCATATCTGCAAAATCAGATTCCTGGAGTTTTGGTTGTGCTCTCGTCGAAATGTGCACTGGCTTCACTCCGTATGTGAACCAAAACTTTTTGCTTGTATTATTTGATTGATTGGTAACACTTTCTGTCTTACTTGGTTATTTTATTCAGGTGGGCTGGTCTAAGTGCAGAAGAGATCTACCATGCTGTTGTTAAGGAAGGAAGATCACCTCCACAATATGAAAAAGTTGTAGGTCATGGGATTCCTACAGAACTATGGAAGATGATTGGCGAGTGCCTACAATTTAAGGCATCGAACAGACCCACATTTCATGCAATGCTCGCCATATTTCTGCGTCATTTGCAAGGAATACCTCGAAGTCCTGCAATTCCTAATACGTAAGAATTTCCTCTGTGTTTCGATATATAGTTAATGTTGGTCATTGGATGATCACACTCATTCAGATTTGGATTTTACTGTCTGGAGAGATTATAGGCAATAACCTTTTAATTAGAAGATACAGCCAATCATGGCTATGCATGGAATACCAACTCTTCAGAACAGTAGATGGTGTGGCAATACAGTGGTACCATTTGGCTGATTTTATGATTTTTGGCTCTGATGGCGGTGGTTGGCACCTGACTGTCCTTATTGTGCCAAGAGATTTTGTAAGTGGTAAAATGGAGGTTGATCAGTGGTACAAGGGTCATCAGTTTGTGCAACAAGAGAAAGACGATGGTGCAACAGCGAGAGAGGACAGGGAGAGTTTTATTGTAAACAAGAAAACTGTTGGGAGAATCAGCTGCATACTATCCTTCAAGTGGGAATAGATTCATATTGAGTACAGCAAAGATTGTCAGTGCAGTAAAATACTCTGCTAATGAAACATCAAGCTGGATGTCAAATGATAAGGATGGAACTGCGTAGTCTACTTGTATTGTTTGACAAGGAATAAGCTAGATACCTGTTTTTATGAGCATTTTCCATTTCTCTACCCAGTTGGCTATGATATAACTGCTATTTTTTGTCTTCTAGATTGAGCTGTAAACTTTGTATGATATTTGAACCATGTCTTTTTTTTCCCTTTCACCTGTCAAATCTAGAGAACCTGCAAACTGTTCCAGAATTGATATGCTGGAACAATCTCCGACATCCGTCCTGGACATTTTCCCAGTCAAAAGCAACCATCTGCATCAACTTTTATCTGACGGGGATGTGGATGGTGTCAGGTCTGTTTTAACAGAAACTCAGTTTGTTGTGTGAACATGTTAATAGAAATCCTCCAGGTTTGTTTCTTAGCCCTCACTGTTTTTGCAGAGATCTTCTTGCCAAGTCTGCATCGGGTAACGATGGCAACTCAGTTATTTCTCTGCTTGAAGCACATAATGCTGATGGTCAAACTGCATTGCACTTGGCTTGTAGACGGGGTTGCCTTAAACTTGCTGGTGCCATTTTGGAGTACAGCGATGTGGATGTGGATATTCATGACAAAGATGGTAATCCGCCAATAGTGTTTGCTTTAGCAGCTGGATCCCCAGAATGTGTAAGATCTCTTATCAGAAGATCAGATTATGCAACTTGTAGGATGAGCGAAAGCATTGGCCGGTCAATAGCTCATGTTTGTGCATATTATGGGCAACCAGACTGCATGTTGGTAAGCTCCCAAACTGTATGTTTTATAGGAAAGACGTGGTCCTTTATTTTCTTCATTTTAGATCATCTCGAACAATTTTTACAGGAATTACTTTTGGCTGGTGCTGATGCCAATGCAGTGGATGATGATGGTGAATCTGTACTGCATGTAGCCATCACCAACAAACATACAGAATGTGCTATTGTCATATTGGAAAATAGTGGATGCAGATCAATGAGTTTTCTGAACTCAAAAAATATGACGTGAGAGTTAATTCCAGTTTGCATATCATTAATGGTTGATATTTTCTTGTTGATGTGAAAAAAAAGAAGAAGATTTTTTTTGGTTTTTGATGCAATTTAAGGTTTTTTATTATCTGAGATGAAGTATCTCACTGAGGTAGATTTTCATAGCATATTTAGATTTTTATTGAGGGAATTTTATGATTGATTCTCTCTAGATATTCTATACTTAACTAGCTTATTTATGAAACTGGCATATGGGTCCACCCACTGGCTTTCCGACCTGTTTTGGTTAGGAGTTAAAATTGTTTGGAGTAGCCATTGCACCTTCATTTTTGTCACATTTTTTTTTTTGCACCTTGGCTTCTCTTAATTTCATTCGTCTGGATAAAAGGATTATGCTTTTCTATTCATCATCACTTACTGGATTATAATGTAGTTTGATTCATAATTATCATGTTTGCAGTATTCCGGAGGTATATTTTTTAAGGTTAATGAATGTTAATATTTTTTAATAAAAGCCTTCTTGATGTCTGTTCAATTGAGATCTTCAAATCTTGCTGAAGCTCTGCTATTTTATTTTATTTTTCTTTCCCTTGAATAAATCTACAGTTCCAGATCGTTCCTGGTTATTTGTTGATCTTACAGACATGAATGTTAGACTACTGGAAGAATCAAATATGTATTTTCATGTCTTTTTTTAATTTGCATTGTTTTGTCCCCCCAGTGCATCCAACTTAAGAGTTACTATAAATTTATATCAGTGAAGAATGTGGGCATGAATAACACCTTTGAGAATATTTTTGAAAGGAAGCTTGTGGCTAAATTTTTGTTTTTTAAGATTGACATGGAGAATAGAAAAGAGATTCCTGTAGCTGTCCCAACTAGTTGGGACAAAGATTTGGTTGGATTGAGTTACAGACTACATTTTAGTAGCAATACTTGCGGCAATTAAGTCATGAAATGCTATCTGTTTCTGTAAAATTGTTATCCAAAGCACTTGGAGAGCCATAAACATACAAACAAGGAGAAAAAAAATCAAGGACTGGAATCTCTCATCCATTTGGAGTACAAGGTTTTGCATGATTATGAGCTAAATGCTTGGAGTTACTGTTGCTTTTGTAATACACGGGATTGATTGCCTTTGGCGAATATTTTAATTTTTTCAGTAAGAGTAGCACAAAATAATCCAATGGTGAAGAATCTATTATCAACTCTTTGAAGGGTTTTTGGGTTCAAAATATATCCTTTTGGCCTGTTCAATTTTTTTGATAAAAAAGGAAGTTTTCAAATGTCATAGACTGCTTATCATTTGAAGGTCAATTACTGAAACCTGGAATATGTTTCTGATGTTTGTGTGTGTCTGTGCATTCATTTAGGTATTATCTGTAGAAATGCGTGTTGTATGACAATTTGTCTATTCAAATGTTACCATTTTCTTTCTATGATGTGCTGATCCCACTCTGAGCTGCTTTTTATTACACTTCTGCTATCACAGACCCCTACATTTGTGCATAGAAGCTCTAAATGTGACTGTTGTCAAGAGGTGGCTAGAAGTTGCATCAGAAGAAGAAATTGCTGGAGCCATTGACCTGCCCAGTTCAGTTGGAACTGCATTATGTATGGCAGCTGCTTTAAGAAAAGATCACGAGACAGGTATTTCATTATTTAATTCTAATCTGTTGAACTTTATGTGGATTCTACCCCGTACATATCTTTTCTCATCTTGCTTATAGGAAATTTTGTCTTTTCCATTCGGTTTTTGTGTTCTATTTTTTTTTCCAATCAAGTGGAATGATTCTTATTACAGTTTCTGACATGTATTTGTAAATCTTCATCAACCCAGGGAAATGGTCTTTTGCTTTTAAAGCTGCTCCTTGTGCCATTTTTGTTGGATAAGTAATGCTCCAATATTTATTTAATTGGCATTTCAGTATTATAGAAGAGTTTCCATCAACTGTTTTAGTTTTATAAATTTTATGATCTTATAGTAGTTATTTTTATG
Source organism: Populus simonii (assembly GCA_007827005.2). Lineage (NCBI taxonomy): Eukaryota > Viridiplantae > Streptophyta > Magnoliopsida > Malpighiales > Salicaceae > Populus > Populus simonii. The sequence continues at coordinate 6,547,597 of CM017470.2, read as the reverse complement.
TTATTTAGCAACTGTTTCTATTTGATACTTATTAGTTAGTATTAATTTGGAGTTTCATCTTGTGTAATGTTTCGTTGAAGCTTCTGACTTTTTACTAGACTTTGGTGTGCCTGTATATACTCGTGTTCTGTATTTTTGCCATGTGTGCTTTCATCTATAAATCTTGGTTTAAAGCTCTCAATTTAGTACATATAACTAAATTTCTATCTATTTGGCAATCATTTATGTGGACAAACAGCAGAAGATTTCTCCAAACCCATGTCCTCATTCCCAAGAAGTAACAAATATAGATACATGTTTTGTTTTACCTCAGCTAATATTCAGTTTCAAATTGTAGAGGGCAGAGAGCTGGTGAGATTACTTCTTGCTGCTGGAGCAAACCCTGCTGCCCAAGATGCTGAAAATCATCAAACAGCTTTGCATACAGCTTCAGCAGCAAATGATGTTGAGTTGGTCAAGGTAATTCAATGGGGTTTTCCACTTTAAATTAACTTATTACTTCTACAGTGACTTGCCATTTTTTACTTCTCACAATGTATATGTACAGTAAAAAAAGTTGAAACATAATTTTTTTGTTAGGAATCTTTTCAGTCTATAACTTATGATGAATGTACAAGATGGCAAATGACAATAGTGGCTTCTTCCTAAAAAATTAAGCAAAAAGGATTTAGAAACTCATTTTGGAGTTTGGACATATCAAGTATTTAATTTTATAAAGCTGTTATGAATGTCCAGTCCCAGATCAGACATGATCTTTAACTTCTAATGAAAAGTTTACTTTTTGTTTCCAAGTAGATCATTCTTGATGCTGGAGTGAATGCTAACCTACGAAATGTGCATGGTACAATACCTCTTCATTTAGCATTGGCTAAAGGTGCAAAGCCTTGCGTCGAATTGCTCTTGGCTGCTGGTGCAGATTGTAATTTGCAGGTTTGTGATGTTTCCTTTTCTTTTGAATTCTCTTGTCACTGTGATGTTGTGGTTATTAAATAAGCCTGGTATCTCCTAATGTGTTTGATAATGTACATTTATGTCAATCTAGAAATCTAAAGCAATAACAGACGTAGAGCGTTCACTGATAATTATGTGTGTCTGGTCAGTTAATAGTACTCCATGTAATTAACAGATTGTTAATGTGCTAATCCAACCTTAAACTTCACAACCTCTAGCAGAGCCCTTCATTAATGAAAAGTTATAAAGAAGTGATTCAAAGATCCACACTTATCATCAATTAGATGCCATTAAGATTCATGTGTTGAGAAAATTGATTTGGATGAATGTTAGTACTTAGCTCTTCATGGTTAGCATGTCTCTATGATATTTTTTAAGTCTTTCAGAAGAACTCTTTTGTAAACAGTTTCCTTTTCTTTCCTTTGCTCCAAACAGGGTTTTTTTTTTTTTTTTTCTATTGGGGGTATTGTGGCTTTGGGGAAGGGAAGGTAGGAAGGGACATGCAAACAGCATTGATGAAAATGTAAAATCAATGTACATATGGTTGATCAAGGCAAAGGATAACAAACGCGGCCAAAAGCTAGTTAGATTGACTGTACAGCCTGAAAAGACAACAAAAATCTTTATAAAATTCTCTAAATATTGATTCATAATTTTTTTTATTGTAGTAGCAGCCCTTAATTACTATGAAAAAAACCCTAAATGAAATGAAATTCTAACCCTTAAAACTAAATAAATCTTAACCGTCCAAACAAGTGTAATAAATAACCCATAAATAAACTAGTTAAGGGAAAAAACTAATTGTATGATGCTGCTACAGCAACATCTACAGTACACTAGAGTATCGTGCTATAATACTACTTCCTAGGATTTGCTCCTACATCAACTTGTTGAGTTGAACATTAACTTAAAATGAGCTTAACCTTGTTGGAGAAAAGGTCACAAAAATGTTCATCTACTTGGAAATTGGGTTGTACACATAGTTAGAATTTGATTTATTAACTATTCAAATTATTGTTTGATATTAAATAGAATTACATTGACTTAATATATAATAAAAAAAATTTACCTGTATGAGCATTTTATTCGTTTTACATTTATAAATGATATAAGAACTGATATGGAACTTTTTTACGACTCTTAAATTTGCAAATTTAGTCCAGTATTTGATTTGCAATTGGGATTTTTATTCACAAATAGTCTTGATTTGGAAACTTTTCTTTTATGTGTATATAGGTGATTTGTTGAATGAGATCTACTATTCATTTTTGTGCTTCTAATGTTTTCTCAAGGAACCTCATCGATGCCCATGGATCATTTATATCTCGGTTCTAATGAGAGTTTGACGAATTTGATACATTAAGTAGTATAATTTTGCTTGGATAACAAAAAGGTGCATTGACGTTTTAGTCCATAGGATAAATCTTCCGCATTATTCCACTTTCATTTGTGTAAAAAACTCAGCCCTTTTATTTTCAAATATCGATCATTGCAATTTGTTCACATGATCATATACTGAAGCAACTTCTTTGTAATTATAATCAGGATGAGGATGGTGACAATGCCTTCCATATAGCTGCTGCGGCTGCAAGGTTGATACGTGAGAATCTTGACTGCATCATCCTTATGCTGCAGTGCCCAAATGCAAGCATTAAAATTAGAAACAACAGGTGAGTGAAGCATAATGTGGTTGCTTATTATTCTTTTTCTGTCAGGGTAAAACTGGAGATTCTGTTTTCTCAGTTAATTCTTAACTAATGTTTCTGATCTAAGTTCATACAGAGTTTTCTCATGTTACCAATAGTAACATGGAGCATACTTTGACTGAATGAATATGCATGTTGTTGTGTCTTTCTGTGATCATGCATTTGTCTTATGGGAAACAGTGGTAAGATGTTGTGTGACCTCCTGGAGAGCCTGCCCCGAGAATGGATTTCAGAAGAGCTTTTGGAAGCAATAGCTAATAAGGGAGTTTCTTTATACCCAACAGTGTGAGTGCAATTTTTGGGGGGAGTTATTTGCCAATTCTAAACTATTACTGATGCTTAATCCAGTATGATAATCTTCAGCTTGTCATTTCGACTGTAGGTTTGAAGTTGGAGATTGGGTAAAATTCAAGAGGGGCATGAAGAATCCAACATATGGGTGGCAAGGTGCAACGTGTGGCAGTGTTGGTTTTGTACAGAGTATTCCAGAGAATGGCAGTCTTACTGTATCATTTTGCACAGGAGTTGCTCATGTCTTGGCAAATGAAGTTGTAAAAGTGATTCCTTTTGACAGTGGCCAACTTGTGCAACTTAAACCTGATGTTATAGAGCCCAGGTACAATCATGGTTGCTGTAGCAAATATTAGAGTGATGATGTGCTTGATTGTTAATTATCTTCCTTAGTAGATGTTCAATTTACTCATCATCATCCACTAGCCTCTGAACCCTTGATGTAAGGGGATGTGCATTAAGCTACAAGGGTGGCTGGTTAGTAGTGGATATTCAAGGACTCAATTCTTGCTGAACCTTTTTAAACTTAACCTTTAGACTTACTAACTACAAGGGTGGCTGGTTAGTGGTGGATATTCAAGGGCTCAATTCTTGCTGAACCTTTTTAAACTTCACCTCTAGACTTGCCTAAGAAACAGAACCTGGATAAAAAGTAAACGAGGAAAGTCATGAGATGATTTGTTGTATTGTTTATATTTAATAAAAGAGGAAATTATAGATTTATTTTACGTAACCATTGAGAATTGTGACAATGGTTAGCTAATGGAACCTTGACAAAAATCGAAATACAGCTTATGTGCAAGTTTATTTTTTGGGTTTTTTCCTTGCTTTGAACCAACATTTTGATGATCATTATAAGAATCTCTGACATTAATCATTAGAATGTTATGAAAGCTTGAAGATGTTGATTCTTCTGTTTTCAGATATGCGTTGCATGAACAATTACGTCACAGTCAGGGAACTGTTCTGTGCATTGAGGATGAGGGGTTTATACGTATTGGTTTTCACGGTGCCTCTAAGGGGTGGCAAGCTGATCCTGCAGATTTTCAAAGATTTGAAGAATTCAAGGTTGGTGATTGGGTTTGTGTTCGCAAAACACCTGCGGCTGTAAAGCACGATTTTGGAATTGTGACTGCTGGAAGCATAGGGATCGTGCATGGTATCAGATCCGATAGTAGTTTGTTGATAGAGTTCAGTTGTGTACCTGCTCCATGCATATTTGAGCCAGAGGAGGTTGAACCAGTTGTGCCTTTTAAGGTAGTGGGAATGTTTTTGTTTTTTATTGTCATGTTTTTTTAAAGAACAGTAATATATCTTCCTACTCCAGCCCCCTCCCCTACATCATGCTATTCACTAAGCATCTCTACAGTTTTTTTTGTTTTTAATTCTGTTTTATTTTACAGATAGGTGAGCTAGTATGTGTGAAACGATCTATTGCAGAGCCCAGCTTTGCTTGGGGTGGTGAGACACATCATAGTGTTGGAAGAATATTTGACATAAAGAGTAATGGTCTTCTGATAATCGAAATACAAAATCGGTCCATACCATGGACGGCTGATCCTTCAGATATGGAAAAGGTGGAGGACTTCAAGGTAATATTTTGTGGCTTTTTTTTAACTCATTTGACTACTGATTGGATTATGCTGTGAGTAGCTGGCATTTATTATCTCATCTTACATGATCAGGTTGGTGACTGGGTTAGAGTAAAAGCTTCGGTACCCTCTCCAAAATATGGGTGGGATGATGTCACCAGGACTAGCATTGGTATTGTCCATAACTTAGAGGATGACGGTGACATGGGTGTTGCTTTCTCCTTTAGAAGCAGGCCCTTTCTATGTTCAATGACAGACATGGAGAAGGTGTCACCTTTCCAAGTGGGACAAGAGATCCGTGTCATGCCGTCTATCACTCAGCCATTGCTTGGATGGTCAAATGAAAGTCCAGCTACTTTTGGAACTGTTGCGAGGATTGACATGGATGGAACCCTCAACGTGAGCATGCTTATATTTTGCATTACATTACGATCCTTGTTTGTGTTCTTGCATGTATGTGTCTATTAGTAGCGTGATTCCTATTACCAACACTTTGATCATGTTTTTGAGTTTGAGTCCCCCACAGTGCATTTACTGCCTTGCTGGCTGTAACTTCATAGGTGCAGTATATGCATCTGAATCAATGGCATGGGCCATTAATTATAACGTAGCATGCATTCCACAATTTAAGTTGGCTGGGTTGACCGTCCTCTTTTTTCTTGTGTGCAAGAATTGTGTATATCTGCATTTTGACCTTCAGAACTTTTCAACTGTTTTAATAAAGTCTTACTCCCAATTATTTTTGAAGGTGAGAGTGGCTCGTAGAGCAAGCTTATGGAAAGTTGCTCCAGGTGATGCTGAAAGGCTCTCAGGACTCGCTGTTGGTGACTGGGTTAGGGTGAAGCAATGTCTGGGGTCTAGACCAAGTTATGAGTGGAACAGTTTTAGGAAGGAGAATATCGCTGTAGTGCACAGTATACAGGATTCTTTTCATCTAGATTTGGCTTGTTGTTTTCGTAAAGGAAAGTTGCCTGCCCACTGCACAGAGGTGGAAAAGGTTTCACATATAAAAATAGGGCAGCATGTTCGATTTCGTACTGGACTGGTTGAACCTAGGTGGGGATGGAGAGGCGCATGCCACAATTCAAGAGGTGTTGTAACTGCTGTAAATATTGATGGAGAAATAAGAGTTTCATTCTCTGGGTTGCACAATTTGTGGCGAGGAGATCCCGCGGATTTTGAGATAGATCAAATGTTTGAGGTGGGAGAATGGGTAAAAATAAAAGACAGTGCCACCGGGTGGAAAAGTATGGGGCCTGGAAGCCTTGGAGTTGTACAAGGAGTGAGACATCAAGAGGGTGGTTGGGATGGTACTTTCCTTGTTGGGTTCTGCGGCGAACCTGAATTATGGGCAGGACCGGCATGTGAGCTTGAAACAGTGGATAAACTTGCAGTAGGCCAAAAGGTGAAGGTGAAGCCCCATGTAAAGCAGCCACGATTTGGTTGGTCAGGCCATACACATGAGAGCATTGGTTCTATATCAGCGATAGATCTAGATGGAAAACTGAGGATATTTGCACCAGCTGGCTCCAAGGTTTGGATGCTTGATCCATCAGAAGTTGACGTGGTGGAGGAAGAGATAATACAAATTGGAGATTGGGTAAGAGTCAAATCATCTATAGCTACCCCAGTATACCAATGGGGAGAGGTCACTCGTGATAGCATTGGAGTGGTGCATAAGATGGAGGAAGGAGAGCTTTTGGTGGCATTTTGCTTCTTGGATCAGCTTTGGGTTTGCAAAGAATGGGAAATGGAAAAGGTAAGGGCATTTAAGGTAGGTGACAGTGTGAGATTTAGGGAACGACTGGTGAAGCCCAGATGGGGGTGGGGAATGGAAACCTGTGCTAGCAAGGGCCAAGTAGTTGGGGTGGATGCGAATGGAAAGCTACGAATTAAATTCAAATGGAGAGAAGGACGACCTTGGATTGGAGACCCAGCAGATATAATTCTCGATGAGAGCTCTAGTTTTGCTTGATAGCAACTGTAGTCTGTATTGAATCTGGATGTGATACAAGCTAAAGCGAGAACCAGGAGTGTAAGAAAGTGCAGTTATCACTGCAAGAAATGGCATATCAGTGCAAAATGTTCCACAAAACAGGACGGACAGCAAGGCTGTTTGATATATTATTCATCTCATAATTAAAGATACTGGTGAAGGAATGGCGTGAAGATCATGAGCAGGTTAGGTGGAGCTCATTTCTTCTTCATAATACTCTCTTCCGAGGCCTTGCAGATATTGACATTTTGTTTTTGTCCAAGTGATTCAGTCATGATTTGCGTGAAAGAGTATTGCACATATTCCAAATTTGTGGGGGGTAGAGAAGGGTTTATGACTTGTGTTAGCCATGATATGCAGCAGATGGGTCCATCTCTGCATTTAATGTACATCATGCTAGTTTGTAAAAAAAATACGAGTTTGTAGCATATAAGCTAGGAAAAGCAGCTGGGAGATGCGCACTCTTTTTTGTAGGAAATCTGGTTGATTGTTCTAGTTTCTGTGCTATTATTAGATATAATATGTCCGTAATTTTTGTTTATGATGCAGACTGTCAAGTCATCGAGTTGAAATTGATTGAAATATCAGTTGCTCGAGTCCCCAATATTTTCACTTTGCATCCGAAATAAGGGCACTGTTGACGTGGTTACTTGGTCTTTGTTTTGGGTTCTACGTTATTCTATGAGAAGAAGTATTTCTTCTCGAGATTGATACCGAATTATCTGACTCTGGAGAACAATTATGTAGTTGCAATTAACACGAGTGTCGTGTGGTTGGTTGCGTGAGCTCTTCACAATAAAAGCGCCAAAAATACCTGTTGTCTACGGAGTTGAGTTTTAATTTTTTTTTAATCGGTATTTATTCAATAAAAGCCCATTCATTTAGCTTTGCTAACTATTAGCACGGCCCCCGCAATATATATATATATATATATATATATATATTCCAAATGGCAATTATAAACACCCCCGGTTTAAGCAAGTAGAAATTATAAAGTTTTGAAAATCTTTCTAAAGTCGTGTCATTTACAAATATTTCTTTTCATTTTTTTGAAAAACGAATCTTCATTTTTAGGTTTTTGAAAGATAATTTTTATTTTAATTGTTTAAAGGGTATTTTTCATCTAAAACTAACTAAAAAAACATAGCAGTTAAAATATAAATATATAAAGTAAAATTGTTGATATTATTTCATGATATTTTATTTACTTTGACATAAGATAGTTCGTTGGGCACTAGATTGGACGGCATGAGTTGATTGGATGGTCTACATTACATCATGGGTTTACTAATTATTTTTCTTTGTAGAAAAAATATCAAAACACTGTAAATATTAAAATAAAATCTTAAGAGTCTGATCATGGACTCAAAATAAAAATTAAAATTAAAAAGCAATGAAAAAAAATCGAGTCAAACCTGGTAAACCTGCTAAATCATGACCTGAGACATGATATCGAGATGATTACAGAAAAAAAAAGGTAAAAAAATAAATAATATTAATTTTCAACGAACCCAATGATGATAAATGAAATAAAAAAAATTAAACAATGACGAAGTCAATCTGGTTCAACCTTCAGAACTTGTGACACAAATCATGATGTTGGATCATAGCATAAAAAGCAAATCCAAAAAAACAACAATGTAAAATTATCAACCAGCCAAAATAATTAGAGATAAATTTGAAAAAAAATTAAAAAAAATGGATAAGAAAGAAAAAAAATTATAGATTTGAAAAGAATAAAAACTGAATTTGACGCAAAAAAAAATCATAAGTTTGAAATTGAAAAACAATTTCAATTGAGAAAAGGATAAGACAAACTAAAAATAATAATCAAAAGAATGATAATCAAATTTGATATAAAAATCAAATGTCAATGGATGAAATTGAAAAAAAAAATTCATTCAATAAAGGATTCGAGACCAAATCTGATATAAAAATCAAATGTCAATGAATGAGATTGAAAAACAAAATTAACTCAATAAATAATTCAAGACCAATTACATTGCAATCAAAAGAACAAGGATCTAATTTGATTTAACAAATAGATAATCATACTTCTTTGTTTTTTTCAAATGCCAACATATTTTTCTAGGAGGTGAGAGAGGAAAAAAGGAGAGAAGAAAAAACATGTGATCGGAGCTCAAACGGTGGTCTTTTGACCGCATGCACCTCACCAACATGAAGGGGGCAGTGAAGCGCATCGAATGTCGCCCCGAATAGTGACGTTCAGATATGTTTTAATGCTGCATGCACCACCTTAAAGACACGGGCTTTGCCCACATGTATGCGCTTGCTAGGCACGCACCAGACACTTTTTAATTTAAATAATATGTTATCTATATTAAAAAAATCCAATCACCCCTGACCCCACATAAAAATAACTAAAGTGTCTCTGCATTCAAAGTTAAGAAACATTATTTTAGGGGTATTCAAGTAATTATGCTACATAAAAAAACTCGAAAAGCCCCTTTAATCAAAGAAAAATGTTTTTTAAAGAGCAAGTCAGTAATTATACTGTATATCAAAAAGGTAAAAAGACCATCTAACCCTCTCCTTTCCTTTAATGATTAATGCTTCCCATGAAGAATATCTCTTCCTAGACTATGCTCTCTTCAAGGATAAAAAATAAGTTTGCAATGCAAAATACACAATAAAACCCCGAGCTCTTTTAACTCTTGTTATAATATACAAGGTGTTGCAACAAAACAAAACAAATATCCATCCATTTCGTATCATGTAACTTAGTCGAAATGGACAAAATAGGTATTTTACTAGCCATTCCATTTCACTAATCAAAGAGGTATTCTTTTTATTTAATTTTTTCATTACTTCACTAATGACATTGATTATATTTGGTCCAATTATGCATTTTTTTTTTAATCAAATTCAGTTACATGATACTTATGAAATCCAACAGTAATATTTTTTTTTTCTTTTTAAGTAAGCCTGAATATCTTGAGAGTAAATATATTAATTTAATAACATTATATGTGATACAGAGCCAATATATGGGCAACTTGGACAGTGACCGAAGACCCACTTTCACAAGAATATTTCAACAATGTTAATTATATTTTATGAAATAAAAATTACTCTCATTTAACAAAATTAAGGATTCAAATGCAAAATGAAGATTATTCAAGACCCTACTTGTTAAGCATGCATAAAAAATAGAAATAAAATATATTTTAAAAAATCTCATTCATAATTTTATCCAAAACCCTTATTCACCTTAAGCCGACTCTAATATGATATATATTTATTTAAATAATTAAATGTTATATAGAACCTGAATTTATCAGATATAAATATATTTTTATATATATATTATAATACTGACTCGGAATGAAATTCTAAAATGACTAATATTGAAACTTTTCATATCAATTGAAAATCTAAAATGGCTTCCAAAATAATATTGACAACTTTGGTATAAAAATGTATGAATGAGAATTCTTAGAAGGGTGATGAAAGAGAATATATAAATATAAATTAATTAATCAACCCGTAAACTTATATATTAAATAAATATATGAACTACTACTTAAACTAACTCAGTTGTTATAAATGAATTTGAATTCATTTAATTATCAATCTAAGTCGATAATAGTAATAATAAAACTACAAAGAGATTATAAATTGAAAATAATTATTACTTCAAAATAAAGTGTTAAATCATCTCGATTGATCAGCTTCATAATTATTCCTATTGACTTTCTCTTTCCTTGTTGAGACTTTCAAATTTGAACAGATTTGCAAACAAAAACAAACTGAAGGGCAAGAACCTACAAACATGGCGAAAGCACGGAGAATCTAAATGATAACGTGGACAATTTCTCTGAAGGGCCTTCGCCACTTCTCCTGTACCAAAGGTCCAAATGTTATTTTGGTTCTCCCTGCCCAGAAACTTAATCATGGATGACTATTGCCCAAGGATTACACTTGCAATTGTGATAGCAGAAGGCGTTATTTTTAGTGTGTCAATTTTTTCTGCTAGATGCTGCACCCACAGGTTTTGACAAATTTGCAAGAAAAAATCAAGTTGAAACCACAAAATATACGGTGGAAGTACTGTCACAAATGAAGTGAAAAATCTTCAGATAATAATGAGACATCTACCTCCAGCTGCCATTCAAATTTACTTTTGTTAATATGTTGGGCAGAATAGTCTGATCCACCCAATATTATTTTGAAGAAAAAAAATATCACGTCACGCTTCATCTACTACTGGTTTTTTATCATCCCTAATGGCCTGGAAATCAGGTCAAATGATCCCAAAAAAAATCTATTTTCTCACTATTTTCTCAGCATAAAACATCAAATAAACATTCTGGAGATCTCATTAAACTTATTTATAATCTTAAATAATAATTTAATCGGTCTAAAAAGAAATCAACCTGAATTCTAAAAAAATTTCAAGTATCGATCTACTTTTTCAGAAAATATTGAAGGCAAGAAAAGAAACATCTCAATAAAACTCTTCTCATCGAATAGAACATGTTCACACCAAAAAGAATTATTTTAGTTGGTAGAATGTGACGAACCAATGACTTTCTCTCTCATTGTTGTTTTCTTGTGACTTCCTCTCTCCTCTCTTAAATCAAAAATTGAAAATTGATTAAAATAAAGTTCTAGACAAAAATGTTCAATAGAAGAACTAAAGGGATCAAAAAGTAACTTTATCAAACTCAAGGCAAAATACAAAGAAAAAGCAAAGGGACCATATTGGATTTTTTCACAAAAGGTTTGGGGTTTTGGTTGTTTCTTAGTTTTGGTCCCTTAATTTTCAATTTCTCCTAAGCTATAAAATTTGATTATTTTCCATAAAAATCAAGCACGTACTGACCCAATACTTGAATATTTTTTTTATACTATGATAATCCTATTAAAAAAAACTAATACATACACAATTTATCTTTCTTTGTTAAGTTATCTTGAAGATTTCTAAGTCTTTCTTTGTTTCTTTTGAATTCCTTAGTCTCTAATAAACAAGCAATAACTTCTTAGGCATGGCTCGGCCGGCTACTGGATTCCATGGATTGAACTAATATATATGAAAGTAAGTCTTATTTGTATAATAATTGAGCCTCCAAAGGATTCATATTTGGTATCATGAAAGTAAGTCTTGCAATCAATAAAAAGATAAGATTTATAAATATTTATTATCACTCATAATATATAGTTTCATGCATCCAGAATATTTACTCTAGTTTTCATAAAACCACCCAAGAAAATCATGGAATTAATTTGAAGATCAAAATTTATCGCTTTTCAAATATCTCACGTATACAAACGGGATTGTTTGGAATTTTATTTCAAATCAGCCCGTGTTTTTTAAATATTTAATTTTTAAAAAATATATATTATTTTAATATATTTTTAAACATAAAATTCTTTAAAAAATAACTACTACTAATAAAATCCAATCCAGATAAATGTTTACGACAATTACATATCACCACACAATTTAGAGCCGTAAAAGAAACTTGGAATGAGAACAAAATCATCTCTCCAAATGGTCCTGAAAAAGCAAAATTAACGAAGTCGAACTTCTCTTCTGTAATATAGGTTGTTGTCTTTAACTCAATAAGCGATATTTTTTTTATCCCACCACACCGCTTCCCAAGTTGAATTACAGGCACTTGATGATGCTTCAAGGAGCAGAAAGGAAGATAATGCTCGCATCATGTGCTGACTGGGATTCAAAACTTCAGACACCCTAAACTGAGTTCTTGAACATCTCGGAGCTATTTTCCACAAGTAATTCACCAACAACTATCAATCTTGTACAGGCATTAATTTCTTCTCGCTCTAGCAAATGGTTAAGTTTGCACAAGGAAAAACATCATTGCTTGTGAAGTAGTAGATCATAGAGCTGGATCGCTCCACCCCTATTCATCTTCCCTATCCTTCTCCCTTTCTTGATCTTCAAACAAGTCCTCAGCTGGATCATACACGATCATGTCAGGGAAAAGCTCCAGGAAGTCATCTTTTACCTCCTCTCTTAATTCTGGGAACGGAATAAGCCCCTTCAAGATCACACGAAAAGGCAAAGATATTGGTGGATCAGGAGATTGTCTCATTTCCTCATATATGTCCATTGCCTTTGAGGGCAATCCATTATCTAAGAAGGCTCTAATTATGTCCCCGAAGGTATGCTGATCAAACAGAACTTCCTCTCTCCTCAAATCTCGCCAAACCTGATTTGCTTCATCTACCTTCTTGTTTCTTGCAAGCATCATAAGCATGTCCCTGAAAAAGAACATGTCTGGCCGATACCAAATCTCTTTGCGCACAACATCATATAACTGAAGAATACACACTGAAGCTGAATGAATAAAAATCACACACGCATGCAAGATAGGTATCAGTGAAAATTAAGACAGCAGCGTGAATATTTGTCCCCTTGACATAGTTGAGCTATCATATAGTCAACAGAAAGAGCAAACACCACTCCAAACAAAATTTTGGCTTCTAACCATCCACTCATAACTCGCTGGTACATAAAATAGAACATTTAATGAAGTGTATCAAGTTCTCCAGTAAGATTGTGCGAACATACAGAAGGAAAAGGTGGTTCATAGTATTAGCAACACACTGGGAGAGTCAAATGCCTGCATGTGCAATGTGCATGACTCTTTTTCCCTCCATTTACTAGTTTCACAGCCAGAGACTTGGCAATCCACGTGATTTTAAGCTCATATAAAGCGAAGAGTTTCTCAATCCATCAATTTATCTTCAAATCATCAGGAAAATTATGTATAACAAAATCCTCCATTTTGAGGATGATTGCATAGAACATCCTCTATTTTGAAACTGCAGTTAATGGTCATGAAAAAAGTTAACACTTAAAGATACTCATGCCCCAACTCTTAGATCACATCCACTAGCATCCAATTGTCAGTTGTGTATACAATAACTGCAAATACCTATGGCTTGCATTTTGATCCATTTTTTTGTATTCTATTCATATGGTGGATACTCGACTAATTTAAACCAAAACTCCAAATGGGAAACTTCTTTAGCAGTGCAAATAAATTATCCATTACATGCCTAAAACAGTATATTCAAACCTGCTCTAGAAGCTAACCAAACACACTTCGACAGAAGCATTTTTTTCTCAAAACCAGTACTGCTCCTCAAGAACAAACCAAAGTGATGGAAAGACAGACCATCCAACAAAACAGAATGTGGAAGCTAAGTCACCTCTGGTTGTCCACAGGCAAAAAGAAAAAAGTTTGAACACTTGGCTTGTACACTACCAAAATAGCACACAATAACCCATCCAGATCCCAGGCAGCCTGAGCATAAATTACGGGCCATGATTTTTACTATGATCATACAACTACCACCTATACATACTACAAGATTCGGCTAAAAACTTCATTAAATAGCCACATCAGCGAGCACCGCCGGACTACAACACCAATATACTTACAGAAAATGAACAAGCTTCGTCCATGTTGTCTCTTAGAACTCAACCCAGCCTCAAATTCCCAACAACGCAAAAAATGCTTTCACAGCACCCATTCATAAAACCAAAAGAATAAAACATATTGTTTTTGACAAACCATTCAAAAACCACTTTCCTCTTCGAGATGAACCAACATGAAAGCACCTTCCCTTTCGTCTCACCCATAGATAAAACAAAAACAATCTCTTGACACCACTTCACCATCACCAATCCAAATGTAGCTTTGCAAATAAGCATCTTTCAGTTTCCTATAAGTTAAAAACATTTATAGCTCCAAAGTTCTACGGTCTTGAATAGGACCAAAATCAAAAGCAAAAGACAAATCAAATTTAAATGAATTGATAATTTAAAGCAATAATTTAAGAAGATAATCAGAAAAGATTTCAAATTCAATCACATGGGCTTTGCTTGCTGATTATTAATCAATCTCTAAGAACTAAGTAAATAAGCAAACAATTAACAGGGCCAAACCTTCATGCAGAGAAAGACCTGGTCTTGCCTTTGAAACTCAGCGAGTACAGCAAGAAGATCAGACTTGAGCAAGCGAGAAACATTTGATTTAATAAACCGGTCGAGTCGGACAGGATTCGATTGGAGTCTCTTCAGCTCTTTGGCCGCCATCAATCCTTCTTTTCCCATCTCCTTCTTTCGTCTCCATATCGATAAGCTAGGCCTTGAAGCTGAATGATTATAAATGCAGCGAAAAAACACCAAAAATTGATGTTTTTGAGTGAGAGAATGGGGTTTTCTAGACAGGGAGGCTTTTCCTAGAAAATTTGAAGCCAAACGCCACATAAGAACCTCAATAGTCAATACAACTGTGTTCGGAAGAAACCAAGACTCTCAGCGAAACCAAAAATGCTCGCTTGTGTTGTTCAGGTACCGGCAGTAATTTTGTGAATGGTTTAAGGTTGGGCAAACCTTATTTCCATTCCCCGACTATTAAATTATATTCATTTCAGCTCTCAAAATTTAAAATGTTTTCTGTTGATTCCCCGTACTAGAATTTCCTCAACTGTTTAATATGAATCGTTAATTCTCCTCGAGATGGTTTCTTTTTATTGTATAATTTTGAAGATTTAGATGGAATAAATTAACTAACATGGATGGAAGGACTCAATTGAATAATGTTCAGCACTTTAGATACTCAATTGAGAATACTTTTTGTTTGGAATTAGGACAGACCTGTTTAGGATTGTGGTTGCGGTTGTTTTTCAAAATTCTTTTCATGCCGAAATGTATTAAAATGATATTTTTTTTTAAAAAAAAAATTATTTTTAATATCAGCGCATCAAAACAATTTAAAACATGTAAAAAAAATTAATTTTTAACAAAAAAATAAATTTTTTAAAAACATAAGTCGATTCGCATTTTTAAAAGCTTACTTAATAAAGTTTGTCTCCATAATTTAACCACATTTTCAATTGAGAATATTTTTTGTTTGGAATTAGTAGATAGGTAATCGATCATTTATCTACGTAGTTCAACCATATTTTTACAAGTTTTATATATTTTTTTTAAATTAATTTTTTTAATGTTTTTTATCAATAAATTTAGTATTGACATGAATTTTAAAAATAAAAAAATAATATTATCTAAATATATTTTCAAACAAAAATTAAAACAACCTTTTACTTCAATCCTACCTCATACTTGAGAGACTAATTTAAGTTAAAGGGCTCCGATATATGGCAAATGAGAGCAGCATGATCACGCACAAAATCAGCAGCAAGCCACACATTTCGACACCATAGGCTGATAAAGATACTTGGTCACGAAAAAACCAAGCCAGTCATGAACGCGGCACAAGCACTTTTGCAAACTTGTTTAGCAGTGTGGTTACGGGTGATTTTCAAATAATTTTTCATGCCAAAATACATGCCAATGATTTTTTTTATTTTTAAAAAATTATTTTTGATATCAACACATCAAAACGATCCAAAACGTACAAACCATATTAAATTTTAGTAAAAACAAAATTCAATTTTTTTAGGAACGCGGGTTGAACCGCGTTCCCAAACATGAAAAGAGGAACTGAATAACACGGAAAAATCCAAACAGCATATGCATCCCCAAGGCAGCCCCACATATAAGAAAATGAAGCGTTGAGGACTCTCCTCTGCGTCCTTATCAGTGTTCTGAAAAAGACCAAAGCAGCTATTACGGGACATAAATATTCATACCAATGGAGGCACGACGACTAGTCATCTAGCTCTCCCATCACAAGCACAAGATGATAGATAACACATGCTTATTGTATTCTCCTTTTCTGTTACTAGCATTTTTTGGCTTTTAGCATGAGCTGGATAACACTTTCTTTTTCCTTTTCTTTTCATAGTCAGTTATACGATACTAACATAATAGAATATACAATATATATATCACTCCCTTCTGTAAAAGTAATGCAAGAAGTGTGGGAGAAACAAATTCAATACAGGTAGAAAATTTATTCATCTCTTCCATGAGTCGGTTGTTCTTCTTTTCCAGGTTTTGATAATTCTTACATGGTATCAGAGCACGGTTAATTATTTTCTTTCTCCAATCAAACCATGGAAGAACAATCCCCAATTTCACAATCTGCAAACACCCAAAGTCCCAAACCAGTTTCTCCCTATTTCAACTTCACAGATCCAAATAATCCATATCGTATGGAAAATGGGGACCAAACAGCTTTGATTCTTGTCACCGAGCTGCTCACCACTGAAAATTATGTCACCTGGTCACGAGCAATGTGTCGAGCACTTAGGGCGAAGAACAAGCTTGGCTTCATTTCTAGAATCATTGCTAGGCCGACTAGTGAGGAGGATCCTCTGTTTGAAATATGGGAAAGGTGCAATGACATGGTGGTTTCTTGGATACAAAATGCAGTCAGTATTGATATCAAACATACTCTGGCTTTCGTGGATGATGCTTAAATGGTGTGGACAGAGCTTAAGGATCGTTTCACCCAACAGAATGGTCCTCGCATCTTCCAACTTAGAAGAGATGTGGTTGTTCTTCGACAGGACAGGGACTCTGTGAGTACTTATTTTGGTAATCTTAAAACTCTTTGGGATGAAATGATTATTTATAATCCAATGCCATTATGCACATGCGGCCAGTTGAAAATGTTGAATGAGAGGTATCAGAGAGATTATGTTATACAGTTTCTTATGGGTTTGAACGATCAATATACTAATGCTAGAGATCAAATTATGCTAATAGAGCCTCTTCCCAGCATTAACAAGGTGTTCTCAATGATCCAACAACAAGAGCAGCACCACCAACTCGCCAACAACACTTCTTCTTGTGAGTCTATGGCATTGGCCAGCAAGTTTTTCCATACCCTTTTTAACACAACTAAGAGAAATTTCACAAACCAGAGGAAAGAAAGGCCTTACTGTCCACATTGTCACACACAAGGTCATACACTCGAAAATTGCTATAAGGCTGGAAATGTTGAGCCTCCAGTATGTTCTCACTGCAATATGAGTGGTCACATGGTTGAGAAATGTTACAAGCTTCATGGGTATCCCCCGGGTCACAAGCTTTACAAAGGAAAAGTTACAGGTTCCTTTGCTAATCAAGCTGCTTTGTTGACAAGTCCTTATTAAGAGGAGGTGAGTGAGGAGAAAATGATTTTCACCAAAGAGCAATATCTTCATCTCATGAGCCTTATTCAGCCCAAAGGTCCTTTAACTGCAGCTCCCCCAGCGAGTCAAACTCCACCCAATTCAAAAACCAGTATCACACCTTCAAAGATGTCTGGTAAAACTATGCTTTGTAATGATATTCCTGCTGATCTTTTAAAGTCAAATAATATTTCCTGGATTATTAATTCAGGGGCTACAGACCATATGGTGTGTAGCCCTTCCTTTTTCACTTCTAATATTGCAGAGGTATCCTATACGGTAAGTTTGCCTAATAAAACTTTTGCATCAGCCACACATCTAGGCAGCATTCAACTTACTGATAAGATTGCCCTTGATGATGTTTTGTGCATTCCTTCCTTTTCTTTTAATTTGATCTCTGTTAAAAGACTTACTGAAAATCTGAATTGCTGTTTGGTTTTTATAAATAATACATGTTTTATACAGGACCTTTCCACTTAGACCACGATTGGAATTGCTGAAGTGAGAAGTGGCTTGTATCACCTTCTTCCTAGAGCAGTTTCTCCTTCATCCTTGGCCGACCTTCTATCATGTTTGTCTCCGAATTTCCCTTCAGTTGCTATTTCTGTTCAAAGTAGTATAGATGTGAGTGATCTTTGGCATTATCGCCTTGGTCATATTTCTGATTCACGAATGAAATTGATAGATGATCCTACTGTAAGAAACAACTTGCTCATAAATAAAACTTCTCCTTGTTGCATTTGTCCTCTTGCCAAACAACATAGACTCCCTTTTCCTATTAGTGCTTATAAATCTTCCACTATTTTTGAATTAGTACACTGTGATATTTGGGGGCCATGTTCCACTAATGCTTATGATGGTTCAAGGTATTTTTTGACCTTAGTAGATGATTTGTCTAGAACAACTTGGGTCTATTTACTTCAAACCAAATCTGAAACAAGAAAATGCATTAAATCCTTTTACCACCTTGTAGAAACACAGTTTAACTGTAAAATCAAGAACATGCGTAGTGATAATGGTGTTGAGTTCAAGATGACTGACTTTTACAATGAAAAGGGGATTATTCACCAACGAACTTGTGTTGAGACACCCCAACAAAATGGGATAGTTGAGAGAAAACACCAACACTTATTAAATGTAGCTCGTGCACTATTTTTCCAATCTAACCTTCCCCTCTTATTTTGGAATGATTGTATCTTGATTGCGGTCTACCTTATAAATAGAACACCTGCCCCTATACTTGCCAATCGAACCCCCTATGAAGTTCTTTTTAATAATAAACCAAATTATTCTCATTTGAAAATTTTTGGGTGTCTTTGTTTTGCCACAACCATTTCACATGGGAGAAGAAAATTTGATCCTAGAGGTAGGAAGTGTATTTTTCTGGGTTACCCCTTTGGAGTCAATGGATATAAGCTAATGGATTTAAATAGTAGGACCATTTTTCTTTCTAGGGATGTCCTTTTTCATGAACTAATTTTCCTTTCAAGTCACCCTCTGACAGCACTGCAGACCATTCCACTTCCAATTCCACACTAGGACTGCAGAACATTCCTTGTTCAGATCACTCATCTGACTCTCATTGTTTTCCACAAGATGAAGACACCACCCCTACTTCACCAAACACTCTATATTTTTATAGTAATCCTACTTCCACTCCTAAGGATTTTGAGCTTGAAAACTCCCATGTCTCTTCTAGTCTTATTGCACATGATACTCCCTCATCTTCCCCTCATATTGCACTTCGAAAATCCACTAGAAACAGGACTGCCCCTAAATACTTGCAGGATTTTCACTGTCAACAAGCTGCACTCACTTTAGATTTTCAATCCACGGCACAGGTATCATTCCCTCCTACAAACTATTCTTTTCCCTTTGTCCAATTACCTTTCATATGATTGTTTTTCACCCAAGTTTCAAGTTTTTTCTTCTCAACTTTCTATCATGGTCGAGCCAATCTCCTATTCTGCAGCAGTTAAGGATCTAGGTTGGTGTAAGGCAATGGATGCAGAATTGCAAGCTTTGGAAAAGAATCAGACTTGAATTCTCACTGATCTGCCTCCTGGGAAAGACACCGTGGACTGTAAATATGTCTACAAAATAAAGAGGAATTCAGATGGCAATATAGAGAGATTGAAGGCCAGATTGGTTGCTAAGGGGTATACTCAACAAAAAGGCATCGATTATCATGAGACTTTCTTTCCCGTAGCCAAAATGGTGACTGTGCGATGTCTTTTATCAGTTACTGCTGTTCGTGGTTGGCATTTGCATCAATTTGATGTAAATAATGCTTTCCTACATGATGACTTAGAAGAAGATATTTACATGAGAAAACCACCAGGGTACAACAAAGGAATAGCTGGACAGGTGTGCAAGCTCCTCAAAAGCTTATATGGTTTGAAGCAGGCTAGCAGACAATGGTATGCAAAACTCACCTCGTGCTTGTTGGATTTTGGTTTCTCTCAGTCAAAGGCTGATTATAGCCTGTTCACCATGTCCACTAGCATTTCTTTCACTGCTTCTTGTTTATGTCGATGACATAATCCTTGCCAGTAGCTCCATGGACAACATCACTGCAGTCAAGGATTGTTTGCATGATAGGTTTAAGATCAAGGACTTAGGTGCCTTGAGATTTTTTCTTGGAATCGAAATGGCAAGATCACCTACAGGAATACACATCTGCCAACAAAAGTATGCTCTTGATATTCTAGCTGATTCAGGGATCTTGGGTTGCAAGCCAGTCAAGATTCCTATGGAACAAAATTCTAGGCTATGCAAGGATGAAGGTGACTATTTGGATGATCCCTCTACATATAAAAGACTCATTGGCAGATTGCTTTATCTCACCATCACCAGGCCTGACATTAGTTACCCAGTCCAAGTTCTGAGCCAGTTTATGGATAAACCTTCCAAAACTCACTTGACAGCTGCTCACAAAGTTTTGGACAAGGCTTATTGTTGTCCGCTTCTTCGAACTTAGAGTTAATTGCTTATTGTGATTCTGATTGGGCTTCATGCCCTGATACTCGTCGGTTAGTAACAGGATATTGTGTTCTACTTGGCCAGTCTCTCATTTCCTGGAAATCAAAGAAACAGAGCATAGTATCTCGGTCTTCTGCAGAGGCAGAATACCTTGCAATAGCTGCCACAGTCTCTGAGCTCACTTGGCTTCGTTTTCTACTTTCTGATCTGCATATCGAACACTCTCAGGTAGCCACTCTTTACTGTGATAATCAAGCTGCAATCCACATTGCCTCAAACCTAGTTTTCCATGAACGTACGAAGCACATTGAGCTGGATTGTCATCTCATCAGAGACAAAATTTTGAAAGGATCCATTGTCATAATGCATGTCCCTACTCACCTTCAACGAGCTGACCTTCTTATAAAGGCACTTCCCTCTTCCCTTCTGCGCTCTCACTTACTCAAGCTGGGAATTGTCAACCTACATTCTCCATCTTGTGGGGGGGTATTACGGGACATAAATATTCCTACCAATGGAGGCACGACGACTAGTCATCCAGCTCTCCCATCACAAGCACAAGATGATAGATAACACATGCTTATTGTATTCTCCTTTTTTGTTACTAGCATTTTTTGACTTTTAGCATGAGCTGGATAACACTTTCTTTTTCTTTTTCTTTTAATAGTCAGTTATACGATACTAACATAATAGACTATACAATATATATATATATATATATCACTCCCTTCTGTAAAAGTAACGCAAGAAGTGTGGGAGAAACAAATTCAATACAGGTAAAAAATTTATTCATCTCTTCCATGAGTCGGTTGTTCTTTTTTTCCAGGTTTTGATAATTCTTACAGCAGCAAATGAAGCTGACATTTTAATGGACAAAAGCGGTTGAAGCACACAACAAAAGAATTCAAAACCTGACAATATTATATTCACGCACAGAGCAACACGGGATGGTATTGTAGCATCGGTGATTACCTGGAGATGGAAAATTATCAGGCAGCACTTAGTTGGATTTCTGGATTAGACTTCTTTATTTTCATCAATAACTCATCACAAGAGATGCTTGTCCCTCCTGACCTTTCTGAGGAAAAATTAGGCAAAAGCTTTATTACATTAAGATGCTCCGAGCTATTACAGAGAAATGTCAAGATGCTATTGGTTATTTATAATTCAAGAACAACACCCATATCTGCCATTGACGAAGGAGTTTTATGACTTCTTCTGTCTCGTCTTTCGAACCAAAGCCTTTTATTAATGAATCATATAGATGGTTGTCCAGTGTAATGCCAGAGGCAATCATGCTGTCAAAAACACCTTCTGCCTCTTCCATTTGTCCAGGTTTTGACAGCCTGTTTATAAATGAGGAATAAGTATAAGGTTGATGCACCTTCTTTGGCAGATTGAATATCCCCTGCTTTCAGAATCCCATCAGTCATTATATTGAAAGAAATGATATCAGGTTTACAGCTTGAATTTCTGGTTAACAATCTTCTTGCTTGCTCCAAAGCTACTCTCCTTGCACAAGGATGTCATCAATGTATTGTAATCAACTAATGTCAGGCTAAGCCTGAAAATTCTCATTTTACTAAACAGTCCTTCTGCAAAATTAAGCATGTGTGTTTTACAAAATCCATCAATCGTGACGCGTTTAGTGGTTGAACTCAGAACAAACCCCAATTCATTTACATGTTTCCAAACTTTCATGGCCTTGTCAATGATCCCTGCTTTTATATATTCTCCAATTAAAATATGACCAGTAAACAAGTTACCAAAGCTCCCCCTCTCAATCATTGTATCATTTATTTCCACAGCCTCGTCAAGGCGTACTTCTTTGCACAGCCCTTGAATCACAGTGTTAGGTGTGATTACATCTGGTTCAACGTAATTCCCATCCTCCAACAACGAACTAGAAAGTTTCATTGCCGCTATTGCAAAGTCCCATTATCGACGTATTGTAAGAAACCACATCCGGTCTCTTTCCCTTCCCCATCATTGTTTCAGAGATTTTACAAAGATGTCACAGAACTAGGCTCTTCACCTTTTTCTATCATTAAATCAAACAAGTCCAGAGCCTTCATCTTTTACGAAGCCCAGCAATCATACAAGCATGAACGTTAGGCTGAACCCCCCTATCGGTTATAGTCTGTAACACAGCAGTAGCTTCTCTACATAGCCCTTTCTTACAAAAACCATTCATCAGACAACTATAAGCAACTAAATTTTGAGAAATACCCTTTTCCAACATCTCATCAAACAATGCTTTCCCTCTATCTAAACATCCTTTACTACGGAAACCATTTACAAGTGTAACATCCATCTCCAATCCCTTTCTCCTCATCTTTTCCAGCCAAGTCATTGCCTCTTCCACTCTACCATCCTTACAAAGACCATCCATCAAAATACAACAAGTAAACGAATTCGGTTCACAATTTGACCTCTCCATTTCAACTAACAAATCGGTAGCCTTTTCCAATATTTTCTCTTCACGATAAGTAGACATTTTTTTACCATCGTAAGCTTAGAGCTTTATTAGGGAAGAAGCCAAAATTGGACATTGGATAGATCAAATAAAGCTCGAATCTTTTAGCATTGCAAGAAAAGAAGTGTTATGCAGAGAAAGCCATAGCCCAATTTTAGGCCATATGAGACACCAATTAAATACGGCAATTGCAAACATCTACACAGTGGGCAAATTATTTCAAATCAATTTTTAGTATAATTGAATTTCATTATAGCATTTAATTTAAATTTAATTAATAAATAAGTTGAATTTACATATTTGAAAAAAATAAAATTTATTTTGTTTTGTTTTTTATATTACCGTTGTTATCTTTATTTTATTTCTTCAAAATTCTATAAGAAAAAAAATGGTTAAATGGATATATTAGGAAAGTTAATTTTAATATTAAAATTTTTCTTTTTGTAATTGTAAATCATGATTTCTTATTTACTTTTGTAGTATTTTTAGATATTAAAATCTATTTGAAATTCAATTCTTAGCACTTAAAGAGGATTTCAAATATGAGATATTATTAAAACTTCTAAATTAAATTGAATTTAGGTAGTTTAAAACATGTTGCAAGGGGTGAAGATAGATAAAAATATTTTATGGAGGCAAGTGGCATACCATCAATTTAATGAAATTCCATATATGAATCAATGTATAAATAATTTATCGTGTTTATAATTTTTTCAATGTACATCTATGGTAATTTGTGTTTTTCTAATAAAAACCACGATTGACTTTGTTTGATAAGTGACGAGGATACAAAAATCATAAAGAATATTCTAGAATAAATTATTCATAAAGATCATTGTATGTCATTCACAGTGTATTTTATGACTTTCACTTCAAAACTACATCGGCTTCTTTTTTAATGGATCTCTTCAGGGGGTGTGAAACTATTCTTAAAATAATACCTACACAAAGTCCCTTAAAGACCCCTGGTGGTGTTGATGGGGGATCCTCTGAATATGAAGTCAGTACGAGGTATTTTTATGTAGCAAAATGACATTAATAAATATATTAATGAGCTTTTATGAAGATAAGGGAAGGAGAAGAAGATATAGAATTCAGGTAGAAGAAGAAGAAATATGTTTATGTTTTAGAATATAAGGTTTCGAACCTTTTTCCTGTATACTCGTACTTTCTTTTATATTATCTAGCTTGACCTGCTTCATACAACGTAGGAGGGGTAGAGATGTAATCTCATAACAGTAAAATATTATTATTCCACTACTCGTATCATCACATCTAATTAATATAAGCATAGACTGCTTGTTCGTGTTTAATAGGATATGATGAGTATCATAATTATTAATTCGCCTAGAGTATAGGAGGCTCAGTGTGGAGTTACATTCCAGCTATGCACTGAACTTAAGGGGCATTGGGTTCAACTCACACACTGAGCCTAGAAGGAGTTGAGTTTAGCTTGTGACTGTACCCAGAAATGATTAGGAATAGACGCGTCATAGCCCAACGTGGAGTTGGGCGCGGTCACATCCTTGACCCAACAGAAGGTTGGGCTCAGATACCTCATAGCTCAATGTGGAAGTGGGCGTAGGCGCGTCCCGACCCATCATGGAGCTAGGCGAGGGCATGCTATGGCTCGACATAGGGTTGGATGTTAAAAAAGACATAGCCCCATGTTAGGTTATGATTTTTGTGCGATGGTCTTTAAACATAGGAGGTTTAAGGAAACCATTACCCATCAATATGTATAAAATATTTTATCTTTTTAATGGATTTTATATTAAAAAAATGACATAGATGGAATTAATAAAGACGGGCATGAAGGATTGCAAATTATTATTCTCAACGTGAGCATGGTAATGTATGGATTAGAAGGCTGCTATGAAGAGGAGGTGGAGCATGGCCTCCGTTACCATCTCTAGCAACCATGTACCGGAGATTCGATTTTAGGCCTTAGACCCTACAAAGCTCGAGACTCTTGGGCGTGGTCCAGTAAAGCTTGGAACTTTCCAGGAGGATCCAATGCTATGTTATGGCACTTATTTCGGGCCGAGACCCAATTGTCCCAAGATCATCGGGATGGTGGAGCCACGGGAGGACCACTGCTTTGACTGGACAGCTGTGACGGGTACTAAAATAAAAATAAACAACAAGGTGTCCATCACATGCTTTTCTGTTTTAACTGAAATAGACAAAACGGTACAGGGAGGCATGAGACCTGTTACTGCTTCACTCGGTAACCACCCGTTTAACTGCCCATACAAACTCGCAAAACTAGAGTTTGTTTTACACGCTCTGATCGAAGGCGAGACTAGAGGATAAGTCACGCGGAGAACGTGGTCCCGGAAGGAAATTTGTTGTTGCCATGCACCGGGAAGTCATCTGGTACGGAGTTGTGTATGGTTGTTCGGAAAGGAAATAAGATTTGAAGAGGTAAGCGAGATACGTCCTTCATGCTTTGTGTGCTGTTTTGGAAGGACAGACGGCGGTTCCTTGTTTTGATGGTAAGGGAGACACTTGGTTTCAGCAATGGACAAAAAAGTAACCAATCAAGGAATGCCAAGTCACGGGTGGCCTTTCAGTCTGGTGTTGATTTTTCTACATAGATATGCCATGCTATGTTTTGTCGGAAGTTTCATCCGTAGTGCTTATGTTTTTTTATGTTTTGAAAGAATTTTTAAAAAAATTAAATTTTTTTTATTTTAAATTAATATTTTTTTAGTATTTTTAGATCATTTTAATGACATGATATTAAAAAATAAAAAATATTATTTTAATATATTTTCGAGTAAAAAACACTTTAAAAAATAACCACAATCATATTTTTAGACAGGAGTTTTTAACTATTAAAATTTTTTTTTGTAAGATTTTCTTGGAAGCCAAAAAAAAAAAAATCCCACAGCCCTGGCTCCTGTGCCTTTTCTATATTGTCAGGCATGAGAATTTTTTTTTCCGAGATCATCACTGGTACGTTAAATAACTTCAAAGCTTTTCGAATAAGCCTTTTCTTATATAAAAGCATGGGGTTTTTGGTTTCTAAAATTAAACCGAAAGCATATTGGTTTTTCACGTTTTAGAGTGAGAATGTCACTCTAAAATCGAACCTTGGATAGATCATATAAAAGCTTGCACGAGTCATTGAAATAAAAAATAGTGCAAGGTATGAAATT
Source organism: Populus simonii (assembly GCA_007827005.2). Lineage (NCBI taxonomy): Eukaryota > Viridiplantae > Streptophyta > Magnoliopsida > Malpighiales > Salicaceae > Populus > Populus simonii. Next base: position 6,521,354 of record CM017470.2, on the reverse strand, counting down.
CTAAATTTGAATTCAATTAGAAAACTCAATTCTTAACCAGATTAATATTGAATTATAAAATAAAAAGATAAATATAAAATGTTTACTAACGTAAAAATAATAATAATTAAAAGAATGAAGACAATATTGTATAAATAAAAAAAACAAATGATGATGAATTTAAAAAAAAAATCAATTTATTTCAAATAAAATAAATAGTAATCAAACACAATATGTATCACATATAGGGGGTTGAAAGGTTGTTTTGAAAACTTTAAGGGTCAGATTCAAAAATCAAGTAAGAAAGAGAAAAATATAAAAAAGAAAAAAAAAATCACGAATGCCAAATAGAAGGTCAACAAGCTAGCCACATCATTTAGCGAAGGATGGGTCGGCGTGACGATTCCAAAGACATCAAAGGAGGGCATCTTTGGCTTACGAAAGCCACCACTCACGCCGTCCAAACACAACAGAGCAATGATTACACCATTGCGTACAATGCATATGCAACCCAATTTTGGTTTTTGGATAATATTTGATATCTATTAAAATGCTATTTTTTCCCTTGACATACTTTATTGTTACACAAACACCAGGATGAAAATACAAAAAAAACCCCTTAGATGCCAATTAATTTTTTTATGATAATTTAATAATTTTACTATGTTTAAAAAACATGGTTGTCTCTGATCAATGTAATAATAATCAACGGACCATGTGAAAAAACCATATTACCTCTGACAGCCAATCCAATTATTTTCTTAAAAAAGAAAATCATCATTACGGTTGTGTTTATTTTTCGAAACTAGTTTTTAGAAAACCACTTTCCAAACTTTTTTGTATTTGTTTGCTATTAGAAAAGTTGGTCAGCATAAAACACTTTCTACCAAAAGAAAATTTTGGCTTGATTTTCAAGAATGTATTTTCCTTTTATTTTGAGCGGAAAACACTTTTTGAAACTTGTGAAAAATTTAGAAATGTCATATTATTTGCTGATTATATCAAATTTGGTCCTCAAACTTTTGATTGCTATATATATTTTGTTTTGAATATTTGTTTTTCAATTTCATCCCTTAGAATTTAATTTTTATATTAATTTTGGTCCTTATTTTTATAATTGCTATTTGTCTTTCCCTTATCATTTTTAATTGAAATTTTTTATCTATCAAATTCGATCCTCATTCTTTTGATTATTATTTATTTTATTTGAAATAATTTATTAAATGTTAGTTATTATTGTTTTAATTTCTTCATCTTTCAATTTTTCTATTTTTTAGATTTGATCTTTATTATTTTAATTATTATTTATTTTATTTGAGATAATTTATGAAATTATATATTCTTTTTCAATTTCATTCCCATTCAACTTTTTAATTTGTAAGATTTGTTCCTCATTATTTTAATAAACTTGAAAAAATAAAACATTAATAAGTTATTTTCTAACTTATTTTCCATGACATAACCAAATACTATAAAGTGTTTTCCAATTTATTTTTCATTATACTACAAAATATCAGAAAATAATTCACTTTTCCGGAATTTATTTTCCTGAAATTCACTTTCCAAAAAAAAATTACTTTCCAGTAAACAAATGGAGTCTATATTGTTCTGACATACAATGTAATGAGCTCGTGTGTACAGTGAAACCATGGTTACTTTTTTTTCTGAATTATCTTTATTTATTTTTTTAGATGAAAGCTTCTTTGAACAAACTTTTTTTTTTAAGAGGCTGTTTGTTTTTACGGTCCATTTGTGTTTTTAAATTTTAAATTATTATTATTATTATTTAATAATTTTGACTATTAGAAATAAATTTTAAAAAATAAAAAAAATAATTTAATATATTTTAAAACAAAAATCACAACTTAACAAGTAACCGCACCTGCTGATTATTAGAAACGCATATAACCTGACTTGAGATTTGAATTTTGACACGGACAGCAAAGATAAAAACCCTTGAGATGTCTAGTATTCATTAACAACAAACTTCTCTACATTGCTCAAATGCACTCACATGGAACTTTTAACTCATTTACAAGTATGACCCAAGATTCGCTAATCAAACCTAATATGGTTATCACTGGATTAATTTATGCATCAATCAACACCATCTGATTTGTATCCATTGTTTAAATAAAGACGTAATTCTATATTAATTTGGCCTGTTCAAATAAATTCTTTACTCTAAAGTTTGAATTCAAAAAATTAAAAAAGAACTTTTTTTCTTAATACCTCGAGGTGTATTACCCCACGTTTCAACCGGAGTTTTATTATATATATTTTTTATTTTACATTAAAAATATATTTTAAAAATTAAAAAATATATTATTTTAACATATTTATAATAAAAACACACTTTAGAAAATAATTTTTTTCCAAACACCTCTTACCATTAACAACAACACGTGGCATCTTTTGCTAAATAGTTTTTTCTCCTTTCCCTCCTGAAAAAAAAAAAAAAAGTTTAAAACGAGGAAAATAACTGCTCCTCCCCCGCGCCGGCACCCCCCCCCCCCCCCCCCTAAAAAAAAAAAAAAAAAAAAAAACACAAATAAGCTTAGGGGTTTCAATACAAGTTCAAATGTGGTAAACATGGTCTCATTTTATTTGGACCCTGACCTCACTGCCACACCCACACCCACACCCACACCACTCCCTTCACTAACCTGTCTCTCTCTCTAGCCAGCAAGAGAAGTGAGTGAAAAGCAAAGCCAAAGTCACTGCCTCCCCTCAATCGCTCACGCACACCAGATTGCAAAATTATTACTGCACAACCACTACGCCCCCTCTGTAGTCTCTACCTGATCCAATACCTAAAACCAATACTATCATCAAAAGTAAAATTTAAACCAAATGAGATAAATAAATAAATAAAAACACTAATAAATTTACAGTTATTGCTTGCCGCTTGGTAGTTCTGGTTGTTGTTGTTGTTGTTGTTTATTCTTCATTGCCCTTTTTTTTTTATCAAATAAAAAAACCCTAACTAGTTTTCACAACCAGTCAGATCTTGAACTGCCGCTCGAGTTTAACATAAGGAGCCGACCTACGATGCGGAACTCGGCTACTGCGAGTTGACTCAATGGAGAAGTTACAATATTCTATTTGGAAATGCTAAGCATTTTCAAGGATTATTGTGGTTTTTTTTCCCTTCAGTTTTAATGTCGTCGGCTTCTTTAGCGGCTCCCGAGCGGCCAAGAACCGGACCTTCCAATACGGTGCGTAATTATTATTTTTGTCTTAAATTTGTTTTGGTTTAATTTGAATGTGAGTTGAATTTGATTTGGTTTTTTCTTGGATCTTTGTTTTAGTCAATAACCGAAACGGTTTTTTTTTTTTTTGAGAAATTGAAGCATTTTCTTTTCTTTTTCTCGAATTTATATGTTTTGGTGCGGATAGAGAGGTTCATTGGCTTTTTTTTGGTAATAGAATTTTGAAGTGCATTTGCTTCTTAACGTGTTTCTTTTTTTGGTGACGAGGAATATCGGAGATAAGGAGATAAAAACTAGGATATTTCATGCTGTAATGGCAATAAATGCAGAAAACGATAAGGAATCTGTGATGCAAAACTATCAGAGTTGTGCTCACGTTTTCTAATATTTTCATAATCATAAGAAACTGAATCCACAATTACCAATGCAGTAGGAAGGACAGGATACAGGGTATCATCCCGACTTAATGTGGGTCTTGAAGCTAATTGATTGTTCATCTGCCACCCCCAAGAATGGATCATTCTTTGATTTTAGATAAGTAGTTGTGGTTCAGGGTTAATTTGGGATGGATATGTATTTAATTCTGTTAAAACATGTAGTGGTGAGACTTGGCAATTTGAAGTTTTAAAGAGAGAAACTTGAACATAATTGGATTTCCTGTCGTCTGGCTATTTCTTGCTGGAATGTCCTTGCTCTGTGTCAAATTCTTGTTCTCAATTTGTGCAATTTATCAAATAATCATACAACAATAAGGTTAAGATAGAGCTGCTTTTAGTGCAAACTCTGGTTATACATCAGACTCTAAAACTAGTTGGTGAACCATGTATATATCGAATGCTAATTTGTGGTTGTTTGCTATATAGCTTGTCAAAAATACTTAACGGTCAAGAGACTGAACATGTTGCTACGTGATTTTTCTGGAAATATCTGCTTTACCAAACCAAAATTATGTTAAATATCTGTGTTCTATTGATAGCTCGTACAATACTTTGGCTGTTCACTTGATGATATTATTGGGGAATGCAGCAAGTATATTGGTTATTTCCTTCTAGTTGTCTCTATATATTAGGCAGGTAGGAATTATTCATAACTTCTATGTCATATGTTCGCAGGTTTTCAAGAGTGGCCCACTTTTCATTTCTTCGAAAGGTTGGTAACAACTTTTTTCCTGCTGATTTCGGTTTTATTTCTGCTGATTTGGTTCTCAAACTTTTTATTATTATTCCTTGTTTGATTTGAGTAAATATTTATGTGAAACTTGGCTTGTGTGCAAATGCTATGTTTCAGCTATAGTGATTTTCTTCAATGAAGTATGCAAATAGATATATACATGAATTTGAAGTGCTGTTCCAATTTCTTGAGTAATGGGTGCTGTGAACATTCATTTTCGGAACGCTTTACATCCACTTTCAGAACTGGATTTTTGAGAACCATGGCAAATTAGGTAGTATTACATGCTATCTAAAAATTCTACAATCCATTTTCAGTTCGAACAATTACCTTTTCCCCACCCATCAGCTTTACATTTTTTTCAGATGATAAAGATATTTGCTTAATTATCAATTGTATAAAGTCCATCTTCTTTTATAAATATAGGTTGAAGTACATCGGTAAAAATTATTATAATTCATTGAATTTTCTTTATAGCTTATTGAAACCTTTTGTTGCTACTCAATTAAGTTAATGTTGAATTTCTGCAGGAATAGGCTGGAAGTCATGGAAGAAGCGGTGGTTTATCCTTACACGCACTTCCTTGGTGTTTTTCAAAAATGACCCTGTTAGTATGATTTATTCATCCCATGTTCTTTTTTTACTTGGATATGTTTTATAATCATTGCTTGATTGTCTATTTTTGTGATGGACATGTTGATTACCCCTCTAAACATTGGGTTATTGGTTTATAAAATGATGTTTGATCTAGTTACACGTTTTGGTTATATGATGGTGATGATGATTTATTGCTCGCAGTATTCGATGGAAATTTCAGTTTCTTGGTAAAAAAATAAATTTCAGTTTCTTGGTAAATTTTTTTTGGTACTTTAACATGTGTCGTCTCTTGTTCATTATACTACCTAACCCACCTGTCTTGAATTTTTTCATGGTTGTGAACTAATTAAAATAATGCTCATTTTTAATTTTCATGCAGAGTGCTCTACCACAAAGAGGAGGTGAAGTAAATCTTACTTTGGGGGGCATTGATTTGAATAACACTGGAAGGTACATCTGGTTACTAAATACTGTTTATAGTTTGTATTCTGAAGACTTGGTAATAGTTGTTATTCTTATTTTCAGTGTCGTTGTTAGAGAAGACAAGAAATTGTTAACTGTTTTGTTTCCTGATGGACGTGATGGGCGAGCTTTCACCCTTAAGGTACTTCATTTATACCTTTTCTTTTTCAAGCTTGATTCTTTCTTGACATGTATTTTTCTCTTTCCTTTCAACGTCGCTTATCTCTTCAAGTGTGTTCGATGTGTAAGTCATTTTTGGCTTTCCTGTTCTAAATTTCAGGCTGAAACATCAGAGGATTTGTATGAGTGGAAGACAGCCCTTGAACATGCCCTTTCACAAGCACCAAGTGCTGCCCTTGTAATTGGACACAACAGGGTATTCCAAAGTGACACAAATGAAGCTGTTGAAGGGTCTTTCCATCAATGTTTGTTCTTCTTAACCATAAAAAACTATCCTTTTCATTTCTCCCCTTTCCTTTTCTTTTGGAATTTGGAAATGATCTTCACTTCAGCCAGTTACGTGCTAACTCCTATGCTGGCTTTGCATTTAAATCGCATTTTGATCAGGGAGGGATAAACATCCTGTTAAGTCAATGGTTGTTGGAAGACCCATTTTACTTGCCCTCGAAGATATTGATGGCGGTCCATCATTCCTTGAGAAAGCTCTCCGATTTCTCGAGAAGTTTGGTAAAGTTGTAATCCCCATTTTTTCTGAGCTTGTTGTTCTATAATCTGCAATTTTCTTTTAATGAAAAATGTGGGCCTTTCTGGCATATTGTTTTAGAAAAACTGGTGTTCTATTTTTTGCCTTTTTCTTTATTAGGAAAAAAAACTGATTTCAGCAGTACAAGTACTTATGTAAGTGGCTACAATATCAAGTAGCGAGTAGCATTTGCATGCTCAATCTGATGATAATATGTTTCGCAGAAGTGTGGCATTATGGTTAAAAATGGTGCAAAATAGCAGGCCAGCAGTTTTTGGACTTAATATTTTTTCTTCTTCGTTTAGTCCTCCTAATTGCTGCACACTTTTTTTATGTATATTTTTCACTTGCGGTGCACTTGGCTGTTTCGTCATTTTATATGTGTGCGTGTGTGTAACTTGTGTTCAATTATTGTCCTCACTTGCAGTGTGCTTGCTTGTTTATGGTGTTTATCTTTCCATCAGGAACCAAAGTTGAAGGAATATTACGTCAGTCTGCAGATGTTGAGGAAGTTGACCGCAGAGTACAAGAATACGAACAAGGTAGAGTTCCTCTCAAGATAGCAATTTTCTTGAATGTTTTTTATGAACTGGGGAACTCTTGTATGAAGATTCCAGCTTAATTTTATTTTCATTTGTTTTTAAAATGCTTGCACACCCTCTAAACTGAGACTACTATTCAAATTTTCTTGATCATTTATAGGCAAGACCGAGTTTGAATCAGATGAGGATGCTCATGTTGTTGGTGATTGTGTGAAGGTACTTTCTGGCTTTCATGATATAACTTTTGCCTTTTAGATTATACACTTTATTCCATGTCCATCCCACATTTTTTAAATGCAGCATGTTTTAAGGGAACTGCCCTCCTCTCCAGTTCCTGCATCTTGCTGCACTGCATTGCTGGAGGCTTATAGTAAGTTCAGATCTGTATCTCCCTTCTTATCTTATTTTATATTTTATGAACATACGCTAGAGTGATGCATATTGCTCAGTGTTGTTTCTTGAATGATTTTGTGGAACCATTCCAACATTCCATTCTCTCATTGATATTCTAACAAAACTTCACTTCAAATGATAGAAAAACTTTCATGTCCATTGTTCATGAATTGGAGCTTTTGTTTTTCCTTCTAATTGCAGTTGTATAGCTCAGATTTGATTATAATGAAATGTTTCATCCATATAATCTAAAGAAGTGGGTCAAATTGGTTCATGTTGAATGTATGCTCAAAATGCTTACATATTTAGATTACTTTGAGTTTTGGTTAATTCAAGGATGCTAAGTGCTAGCTTTGATCTCATCAAAGGTAAGGTAAAAGTATTACTTATCAATCTAAAACCTTCCTTTTATTCATGCACCATGAAATTAAATCATCATCATTGAGTGCATAAAAATAAATGAACTAGTCAAGTGTATGAATCAATAAGTCTTCAGAATGGAAAAATAAAAGTCTATCAGATCTTTTCTTAAAAGTTATTTTCTATATGGGTTCATGTACAGTATTGAAGTATCTCCCTTTCTTAATAGTGGACTAGAACTTTACCGGCATGATTAGATACTGATATTGTTTGTTTGCCACGTATTTCACAAGAAATTGATCGGAAGGAAGCTCGGATTAATGCAATGCGGTCTGCAATAGTGGAGACATTTCCAGAACCAAATCGGCGGTTATTACAGAGGTAATCTTTCCATGTTTGCAAATGACTGCAAATTTACTTATTTTGTGACTAAATATTGTTAGGTTCCCGCCAGCAATAATTTTTGGTATATCCATTTTATACTTGCTTGAATCTGGTAGTCAAGTTCTGGGTATTATTGCAGAATTCTGAAGATGATGCACACAATCTCTTCACATGCTCATGAAAATCGAATGAATCCATCTGCTGTTGCTGCTTGCATGGCACCCTTGCTACTACGTCCTTTATTAGCCGGGGAATGTGAGCTGGAGGATGACTTCGATGTTAACGGTGATAATTCTGCTCAGCTGCTTGCTGCTGCAAATGCTGCTAATAATGCTCAAGCCATCATTACAACACTTCTGGAGGAGTATGAAAATATTTTTGATGTAAGATACATTGGTAATTAAGTCCTGGTATTATGACTTCTGTGTGTTTGGTACAAAGTGTGCTGCTGTTATGAAAACTGAAAATGTTGCTGAATTTTCTTTTCCACGGTCAATCATTCTTGGTTTTAGCTTGTTTAAGATGCCTTTGCTTGTAATGTGTAGGGAGTGACACCTGACTTTAGTGTTTACCTGGTTAAGATATAGAACTTGCCTAATAAATGGGTCAAGTTGACTCCATGACAATATCTCATTCTAGAAAAAGGTACATCTCTTTGAGTCTAATGCAGTTCCAAGCCACCACTCTTCAACAATCTTTTTTTTCCTCGAAATTTCATTTACTACATTTTTACCTTTAATGGTCCTTTTAAAAAATGACATAAATGGGTAAAAGTGTGTGATTATTATGGAATGAGGATTATTGACAATTATTGATCCCTGTCTGAAGAATAATGCTTTGCTTGTCATGTTGTTTCAGGATGAAAATCTACACAGGTGCTCTATTTCAGCTGATTCCCAGATAGAAAACAGTGCAAGTGATGATTCAAGCGATGATGAAAATATGGACATGAAAGACAACGGCTATCATGATGCAGAAAATGAAGTTGATCAAGATACAGATAATGATCCTGAACGTGCTCTCAGTGGAAAATTGAGTGAAACCAGTGGTTCCGCTAGCAGTGATCTCTATGATTATAAGGTTCTCTTATATACACATGCATATGCCACTGACTTCTCTTTCTTCCTTTCCTTCATGTTGAATTAATGATATTAGTAGTGATCATGTCTTTAGGAAGATAAAATTTCCTGCAACGTCACTTGGTGCTGGAAGACGATGTCTCTAGCCTGAAATTGCTGGGATATTGTGATCAGTTTAACTGTTTGTCAATGGGTTGGATTTTTCTGTGCTTCCTGGCAAAGATAATTTCTTTTCCTTTTCTGCTTCTGGTGATGTTATACCAATTGGCATTTACAAATACTGGCATGGTGTTTTTATTTGGATTTTATGTGGGGAGCGATGAGTACTAGTGTCCTAAATTTCATCCCCGTTATGTTTTGCTATATCATTTCAGTAGATTTGTTTGTAAATTGCATCAACTCATCTTAGACATTACACACTTAATATCATCAAAGGGTTGGTGGCCAAGGATGCACATTGGCCAAGGATGCACAATTGTGATAATTGGGATTTGAATGGTCCTTGTCTCTCCTAATTGGTTCTTCTTTTAGTTTTTGTTTTGAAACTTCTTTCTAACGAGTCAAATAATTGGACAATTCATGGAAGTTTGGTTTTGTGAAGAAACTTTTAAGGATTCCATCTTCTGTTCTACCCAGAGCATCTTAATTATTCCAATGACAATGAAGAAGTGGAAAATTGTAGTGTAGGAAGTTTCTTGAATTTAAGTTGGTTTTATTGCAGTGGAGATGATTACTTTTGCATTGATATTTGAGATTTATGCATTCGGCATATGGCTTACTTATGCCTATAAAGTGTATGAATGAGAATCTCCTAATAATTTATTGGTTTATGGTCATCAAGGATCTTTCCTTTATGCTACTAGGACCCACACAACCATCTGGTGACTAGTCTTAAATTTCCCTTGTTATGCTAACTGCGAGGGTAAAAGTAATGGAACAAATATTTTAAACTGTTCAAATTTCATATTGACATCCTGTATAGTTTTTTTTTTGGTTCTGTTTTGTTCAAACTCTTGTCAGCTTTGACCTATGGTTATCTTGCCCAATGTATATATTCAATTTTACTCTTGCAGGCATTTGGTGGCGATGATTCAGATATTGGATCACCTAGAACCAATAATGCTCCAGCTGAGAGTTCAAATATTTCTGTTGATCCTGTACAAATGAGAGATTCCAATACTCAACTCATAGGACAACAAAGTAAACCAAAGAAAGGAAATGAAAATTCAACAAGCAAGATGGATGCTTCAAGTGTGTTACCGATTGGTGAATCTTACCAATCAATGGGTGCAATTCTAGCCTTGGCGGACCCTGTGTCTCCCATACTCATATCTGGACTGGAATCATCTGCTGAGAAGTCAGCGGGTAAAGTTTCAGCCTCCAATCTCAATGGGAAGCGATCAACATTCTGGGGAAGAAGTAATGTAAGCTATCATCTATTGATTTTTTTTTCAGTCACTTATTAACTACCAAGAACCCTAAAATCAGTTGCAGTCAATGATACTCCTTTTCAGCTTGAAAGAAATTCCTGATAAATTTTCAGCGAGAATGTTTTTGTAAAATCCTCACCCATTATGTTCTGTAAATGAAAGGATTTCAGAGTGATGCACTTTGATTAAGCATTTAAAGTTTCATAAAGGAACTGATTAAGTTTTTTTCTGAGGGATCAAGAATTGCAAGTTCAACTCATTGGGGCAAATGAATGCAAAGCAGGGACAAACATCAAAGGCTTACACAATATAACTATTGTCATATATTATGCTGTAAACTTGATGTGGTTATAGGCATATAATGGTCGGGTGTGGAGCATAATTGCTAAGGAAAGTATAAGATGCCTTGAAGGATGTTTGGAGTGAGTTTTTTAATTGCCTCAAATTGGTTCCCCACTCATCCAAAATTGTTCCCGCACCTTATATTATAGCAATCAGGGTGTGGGGTGGCATAGGTTTTTTCTCTTGAGGAAGGAAGTGTGATCTTTGTATCAGTTGAGTTCGTGCAGTTTATATTCCTAGAGTGTAATTAGAAGCCTAATAATACTATTGATCTATGTGCAGGCCAGAAAGACACCATCGATGGAATCAGTTGATTCTTCTGCAGAAGAGGAGTAAGATACTCAATTTATGCATTGCCTTTGACAACATCAATATATGCTATTTGACATTTTAAAGCCGAAAATCCATATCTATGTATATCGTTTTGCAGCCCACGCTGCCAAGCCAGTTTAAATTACTGTAACCACCTTGATATTGTGCATTTCAATGCTCTAAAATCAACTTGTAGTGTTCCAAGTAATTTAGTATAGCATTGGTATTGTCATTGGTATAAATTCCATTTGGGCCTAACATGATACATTTCTCTCATTTGAATTATAATCATTTACTTCCTCATTTCTCCTTGAAAGTTCTCAAGTGACATAATTTTCTAACTTGGCATTTAATATCATATGGTCTCTTTTCCCTTCCAAAAATATATTTGAAAAAACATCTCTCTTAAGTTGAATCTGGGTAGACAAATGTGAATCACAAATTATATAGTGGTATCTAAGTAAAGAATTTGAGCTTACCAGAACCAACATGCATTGGATTATGCTTTTCTTAATTATGCTTTTATTTTCATTATCTGTCTCCATTTCTCTTAAAAAAAAGTTGGTAAAATTACTCTGAATTGCAGCTCTTGCTTTCCATCATATCCTTGCCTCAATACATGAAGACAGTCGACTGTTGATAGTCTATTTTAGAGCTGAAGTAATTGTTCAATAAGTTCTTGCATTAGCTTCTGAGTCTTTCTCTGAAGCATGATCAACTGTCGCTAAATAACTTTTTCATGTTTAACCTGATCCATATTTGTGTGCTATTCTATTTTAGAGCTGAAGTAATTGTTCAATAGGTTCTTGCATTAGCTTCTGAGTCTTTCTCTGAAGCATGATCTACTGTCGCTAAATAACTTTTTCATGTTTAACCTGATCCATATTTGTGTGCTATTCTATTTAACTATATAGAGTTGTATTCCTTTTAGGTTTGCTATTCAGAGGCTTGAGATTGCAAAGAATGACTTGAGGCACAGAATTGCAAAGGAGGTCTCAATACTTTCTTTAAATGTGTTTTCTATTCAATTATGAAATGTTGGCAGTTTTTCCTGATAGGATAGACTATTGTGTCTTTCCAGGCTCGTGGAAATGCAATTTTACAAGCAAGCTTAGAGAGGAGAAAGCAAGCTTTGCATGAGCGTCGCTTGGCACTTGAACAAGATGTAATTATTTTTAGCTCATTACATGCTGCTTTCTCTTTCCAATGTTTTACCAGGTTTTATCTGTGTGTTGCCTTTTGCTTTGAATGTTAAATTGGTGATGGAAAAACTTTGCCATGCCTACTTCGAATGTGGTATTTTACTTCAATATACATGTGTGGAATACACAATTTAATTCAATCCAGTTCCACCATAGAAGAACAGAACAAATAAGAAAGAACACTACCAGTTAGCCAATATCTGTGCAATTTTGACAGTAAAGAAAGGCATTTTATGCTTGCTTAGCTATTCTTAGTGCCAGATTCATGTTGATGGTACACCTTATTGCATGTTTCTAGTATTCTGGAACTGCATTGTGATCATCTTCTCTCAAGCCCTTGAATTTTTTTATGGTCTTCTTCTGCCTTTGTTTGCTTACTTAATCAGCCTGTACAATGGAATAAAACTAATAGTGTTGTTTTCCTACACTGTGTTTGTGTTGACTGAATGCAAATTACCTCATAGGTTGCAAGATTGCAAGAGCAGCTGCAAGCTGAAAGAGATCTTAGAGCTGCATTGGAAGTTGGTCTGAGCATGTCATCTGGACAGTTTTCCGATTCTCGTGGCATGGATTCTAAAGTGTGTGTAGATCCTGAGGAGCTTTGTATTTTCCCCCTCTTTTGTTTTTCTTTTTTTCTTTTGTTCTTTCTTTCAAATCTGGAGTAACAATCATTCTTATGACTTACCTGATGTGAAGACAAGGGCTGAGCTTGAGGAGATTGCTCTAGCTGAAGCGGATGTGACCAGGTTGAAGCAAAAAGTTGCAGAACTTCACCATCAACTTAATCAGCAAAGACAGCATCATTATGGTTCACTCTCGGATGCAAGTGACTGTTATCAACATGTTCAAAATCATAACCCTCAACAGTGAGTCTGCAAAGTCATATCATCTTTGTAATTTCTCCACCTAAGGTGGCAATAATTACAATTAGTTGCATGTCACTTTTCCTTGAGTTAACAATGATTGTTAAACAGAACAACAATGTTGTCATTATCAAGGAATAGAGATGCATTGTTTCACCTAGTGGCGTATGTGGCAGTGACCAAGATGAGATAGGTTGTTTCACCGCTATCAAATTCTTATCATATTTCCTTTATTGTGTTTGACTTCTGCAGGAGATTTTTGCAGCAAGATTTTGATACAACCCTTGCTTTTGTTAATCATGAGAGGAAACAAAGAACTGAGGTATTGTGGAGCTCTGTTTACAGTTGACTGGCATATATGAGATTTTCATAAAAAAGAAGGAAAAAAAGAGCATATTTTATGAGCTTGAGAAAGGAGATACATGAATCACTCTAACTCATCTTAATCTTGTATTCCTTGCCGCAAGCTAAGTTTATTCGTCTTGATGTACATAGTTGCATGTGCTTGAAGCATTTATAGTAATGGGTGCTTATTTAACATGGTATTTGCAGCCTGGTTGATTGTGCCATCCTTTTTTTGATTTGCAATACCTTCTATTTTTCATCCACCCTACCCATGCATCTAACTTGTTATTGAATGAGGTGGTCATCATCATCATTGTTTGCTTTCCTATTTCCAATTTTTTTACTCATACTCCTCCATTGTTAGTTAAAATGACCAATGATTTAACTGTTATTCAACATTTTTAGGATTGTCTGCCTGGCTGGCTGCCAAAAAATCTTCCAACTTTTTGGCCTTTGAGATAGAGATAAATAAAGTACAGTGATTAAACTAAAGTTCATGGCATGACGAAGGAAAATTTCAATGGAAGGCTTTCTAGTATTAACTAATGAACTGTTCCTTCTCATATGTTCATCTGCATTTTTTGCCAAAGCTTTATTGCTAATTCGGTCCCTTGATCAGGATATCATGCCAATATGTTGTGTTAGAGATTCTGGTCATTTTACTATGATGTTGATTATGAACCTGCTTTGAGTTAGGCATCATTTAAGGTTGAGATAAATGTCTGGAACATTAATTGATCAAGGAGATGGAGAAGCTCCTTTTCTAGGGCTTCTTGATTCATTAAGTGTGTTGTCTCCAAAATGATTTATAAAATTGAAAATAAAAATAAACTGGAAACAAATGGAGATATGTGACAGGTAAGACGCCACATAACTTTGGGAACAGCACCTTCAAAAAAAAAAAGGTACTTTTTGGATGAGCAGGTAAACATTCTCTAGGAAAAATTAGAGTGCATTGATGGAAAGTCTTTTGAGCCTGGTGATGTATCAATTGTATTTCCTTTATAATGTGGTTCATCTTTGTTTAATTCATCTTGAAGTCATTTATTTGTAGCATGACCTTTTGTTTCAAATAATACCTGTTTTGTGCTCTTAAATATGTGACATGGCTGCTATGCTACAGGAGGGTTTGTTGGGGACTGATCGGAGACATCTTAAAGGACCGGGGTTAGCAACTGGAAGCAGCAGCAGGCAACCTCCTCGAAATCAATTTATGGAATCAGCAAGTATTAGTGACTCAAAAAGTACCGAGGCATCAACAAATATGTCCATGGATGAGCTTTGTGGTATTGATTCTGCTCCCTCCACTTCCAGAGCGGTGGAGGTAACTCTTTGCTTACAATTATTTTGACGACTATAGTTAAGCTCAACACACGGATGCGTTGACTTTTATCAAGACCTTAACCTGTCACGTGGTCCTATAATTTGCAATTTTGCATATTTGAGAGAGCTAATTTTTCAGCAATACCATGCAAGAATTTTATTTTTTTAAATCCATGTTGTCACTCACCATTGTTGCAGGTGATGGACTATCCAAGACATCCATTAGCAGCATCTTCAGCTTTGGTAGAATTAACAACTCGGCTGGATTTTTTCAAGGAAAGGCGTTCTCAGCTCATGGAACAACTCCACAACCTTGATCTGAACTACGGCACAACATCTTCGCAAGATTTTATTTATAGACCATCATCCCCTCCATGGAACTGACCAAATATGATGATGCCCACGAAATTCACCCGTGGTCTTGTACATTCTTCAGTGTTGCATATAGTTGTATCCCCTGTACCGTTGCTTACCTTCAATTTTCGTTCTCTCACTGCCTGTTTCCGTTTCTGCGGGCATTTTTCTAGTGCGGATATGGTTGAATTCGTAATGATCAAGTGTTCTCTGTGTCATCGCATTGCTCTTTCTTTTGTCACAAAATGTTGTATGCTGTATCGTGTCAATATTAGGTGGAGATGTGAATTGAACAGTTTGGAAGAGACTTTTTTTGTTTTTGTTTCTTATAATGTTGAACAATATGGATGCATATTCATGGTCAAATGCTTGTAACTCAATCTAGTCTATTTTGAAGGTAATTTTGACCTGGCCTCGCGCATTTCGATTCCAGGGGAGACCTTCCAGTTTCATCTCTATTTCGTCCAATCCAATTTGCTCAAATCATCCAAAAATATCAATTCCAGCTTATCGAATATGCTAGCTTCAAAACGAAATTATTCGAATCTTCTGGACCCGCTATGATGGTTTGATCCCATTTTAATTTTTGGATTTAATTTGGTGGGTTCCAATTCACGTTGTTATAGATAGATGATAAATTACGAACAGCATGTCGTCGACATCAGAGTGGAAGTTACTAACATTGCGCTTTAACTGGTCTGTTTAGCATTGCAGTTTAATAACTTTATTTTTTAAGGAAAAAAATAATTTTAAATTATTTTTTATTTTTGAATTATTTTAATGAGTTAATGTTAAAATATATATATATATTAACATATTTTCAAGTATTCTATTGTAAATATAAGAAATGATTTTTACAGTATATCCCAACAATCTAGTAAGTAGATGTCATGTTAAGCCATGTGTATCCCACGATAATAGATTTTTTTTTAATTATAACAGAGAGAGAGAGAGGCTTGAACGTAAAATCTTTGAAAAGGAGAGGAATCTAATGTTTTTTTTTAGTTTAATGTTGGTATCGGGCCAGTTTGAACGTACCTCGATTAATTCCACGGGTCCTAAAATTAACGACCATGTAAGCCTCCAGTGGTCATAATATGAGTAACCACATGGCTCGAACCTGAGACCACAGAGAAAGCAAACTCTTTAATTCCAAGCTTTTACTACTGGACCACCACCTAAATGGTTGGAATCTAATGTTGTTTGAACTAGATGCTCATTGACTCTATGTCTAACTGTGTTTCTTTAAATTTTGGAGTTTTTTATTTTAAGTAAAAAAAATATATTTTTAAATTATTATAATATTAAAAATAAAAAAAATATTATTTTAATATATTTAAAAAACACTTAAAAAAAAACTTTTACCGCACTCGAAACCTTCCCCTTACGAGAAACGATTTGAGAAGTACACTATATCCCAATAATCCAGTAAGGAGATGCCACGTTAAGCCATGTGGATCCCACGATAATAGTTACTCTTGGATTCCTGTGGATTATAAACAGGGAGCGGGGTCATACGTGATCCACTCCGTGAAATAAAGAGAGGGACGGGACCGGAACCAGAGAAAGGCAGCGAGACCATAAAAAAAAAGAAACCAAAAACTTTACTCGCGGAACTTCTGTCCGCCAACAGAAATTGTCAGACTAGCAGACATAATCGATGAAGAAAGATGAAGTAAGTTCTCTTAATTTCAGCTTGTAACTGTAGATTCTCGCAAATTGTGATTTCGCTTCTGTTTGGTTGCTGAGAAAACGGAGGAAAATGAAACTATAACAAAGTTACTTCTTTTTCTACTAATCTCAGCTTCTTTTATTTTTTTTCATTTCTTATAATTTTACGGATGGAAAAAAGAAAAGGACCGTGAAGTTCAAATTACTGAATTGTGTTTGTAATTACAAGCTTGTCCGTGTTGTTGTAATACGAACAATTTTCTCAGCAACCAAACAGGGTTAAGGAAAGTAGGTTACGTTTGGAATTTGGTAATCACACCTTTTCTTTCTTGGTGAATTAATCAAATGATAGATTCTGATAATACTAAGAATTATCTATTGGCAGGTTTACTAGAAAATCAGTTCTGAATTTTTTGACATGGTGATTTATTGTGTTTCTCGATAATGAACTTTGAAGAGTTTAAGGTTAATACCCCATGGTTCAAGATGACTTCAAATAAGGATTCGGGAACAAATCCTAAACCAGCAACTGCGGTTTTATCAATGGGTTCTATGATGGGACAGCCGGGGCAACAACCACGTTTTGATATCAAGTTCTGGGGATGGTCGCTTTTAGCGATTGTTCCATGGGCTATCAATGCGAAAGATAAAATTAGAGCACCAGATACCATAAACAAGAAGTTGAAAAGACACGCCCAGTCGCGTGGGGTTGTTGACAGTGGTGGTGGTAGGGGCAATCCTTTGCGGTTTAGACCTTATGTTTCTAAGGTCCCGTGGCATACTGGTGCAAGAGCCTTTCTTTCTCAGTTATTTCCACGATATGGTCATTATTGTGGGCCGAATTGGTCAAGTGGGAAAGATGGGGGCTCTCTTCTTTGGGATAAGCGGCCGATTGATTGGTTGGATTACTGTTGTTATTGCCATGATATTGGTTACGACTCTCATGATCAAGCTGAACTGTTAAAGGCTGACTTGGCATTTCTTCAGTGCTTGGAGAGGCCGCATATGGCTACCAAAGGAGATGCTCACGTAGCTCACGTTTACAAGACGATGTGCATCACAGGTATTCCATGCATGAAATTTGTGTTTGCATCACTTGGTTATGGAAAGAGAGATGACATCCCCAGTTTCTCTTCTTTTTTTATGCTGTCAAGTGTTTGCTAACTGTTTTATTGTCTTAAAATGTGTTATAGGTTTAAAGAACATGCTTATACCATACAGAACACACCTTGTGAAATTACGGTCTGGTCAACCTTTGATAAATTTTGAGTGGCTGAGCAAAGTGAAATGGAGAAGATGGAATTTGCAGAAAACTTGATGATAACCAGTTCTCAGAGTAGCCTGTTACAATATTGAAGCAAAATCACTGCATGCGCATGGGTTTCAGTTGCGTTGTTATGTTTTAGCTGCGGCCTGACGCCTGGTGCTTCTAGGTAGGTAAGGTGCCTATGGATCATGGCTTCTCTTGGAGATTGAGATGCCTGAATCTCATTTTAAATTTGCACATACAGGTAGTATTATTGTAAATAATTCCAGGACTTGCTTGCTGTTGTTCCCAGTTATGTTTCTTCAATGTTGCCATTTATAAGAGATGCTATGTAGAACCTCCAAATCGTAGGCAGATATTAGAGGTTAAAGAACTGAGCATATGTCCTTGTTATATTTATTTTTATCTGGAATGGAATATTCTCGTCCATGAAATCTCATGATTTAAAACATTCTGAAAATTAAGTTTGACAGAAATTTGTTTCCTCGTTACGGCAGTCATTGTAGAATGTGAACTTGTAGTGGTTCCAGTTCAGTAACAATTTTTCTTTTCATACAGTTTAAGTGATTCATTCAATCTTTCAAGAAGTTATCCTTGAGCATATGATAGCATTAGATCTGTTCATGGTTCGGTTTAAACTATAAAAACCAACCGAACCAAGTAACTTATATTTTTAAAAATTCAAACTGAATCGAATTCCGGTTCAAACTGAATTGGTTTGGTTCGGTTGAATTCGGTTTTGTAGCTAAAAAACCGGAAAACCTAGTCATTAAATTAATGGGTTGTTTTGACTTTTTTTTAATGGGTTTAGATTAAATTGGGCAGTTAAATTTTTTTGTTGGGCTAAGTGTACAGGCTTTTTAATTAAAATTCTTTAAAATGTTTTAATTTGATTAATTTTGTTATAAGCTTTTTAATGAAATTAAAATATTGAAATATTTTTGAAATGCTTATAGTAACAATAAATTTGAAATGTTCTATCTTAATATCAATGCAAAGAAATAAGCTATGAAAATTCAAATCAATGCAAGATGCATGATCAAATTTGGGTACCTCAAATTAAAAGAGTTGTTCACACTAAAAAAATTTACATTAGCAAATAGCAACCAATAATAAATTATCATAAAAATCCGGTATAATTTGAAGAAAAAAATCCAACACCAGCACTACAGCAACATCCAAAACTTTCAGCAACAGTAAAAGCCAAAAGATCCAGCAAGATAATACTATAAAGAAACATTAGCAAATTAGCAACATATTACAGTTCGACTATTAAAAAAATTAGCAATGCAAAATTTTAAAATGAATTAATAAGATAAAGTAAATTAATTACCCAAAACAATTATATTCCAGAATTGCACCAACATCATCAATACAACTTACAAATAATCAGTTGAGATTTTTAAACTTTCACAAAATTCTACAAAAACATAAATTAAAATGTTAGATTAAACATATGTAAATAAATAATATTATAAAATAACTACATTTAAATTTGTAAAAGAAATTACCTGACTCAATTATCTCAGAATTTTCAATATAATCCATGAAGTTTCTGATGTTGATTGGAATTGATGCTAAACTCAACCAATTCTGACAACAAACCAGTGCTTATACTGTCGATGGAGATAAAGAGCATCGAAATAGATCTAAAATACGACCACCAGTACTGAAAGCTGCTTCAGAAACAATTGTAGATACCGGAATAGCTAACACGTGTTGTGCAACCTTAGAAAGAATCTTGTATTTTGTAGCATTACACCTCCACCAACCCAAAATATCTAATGTAAAATCATTAGGATCCTCACAATCATCACCCAAATACCTCTTAACCTCATTTTTTTTTTAACACTGCCTTCTTCCTCTAAATGTTTTTTGAATTGAGAAGCTAAGTCATCCAACATATCATCATTTACCACCATTAAATCAACATTAACATTTTCATTTATACTAGTTCCAACACTATGAACAACCTCAACATTCATATAATGCTCAAACAACCTTAGCAAAGTATCTTTAACCTTAATTGTAAACTTTTCAGCCTCTTCAACATCATACAATCTTCCAAAACAAAATCTCATATACTTCAATTTGAAACATTGATCTAACACAACAGCCCACATACAACAAAAAGTTTTGTGTATCTTAATCCCCCCAATATTTTTTATACTTTACCATCATATTCTTGGTCATTTTACTTACATAAACATCTTCACTTTTACAAAGTTGAGATATGCTTGTGTGCATGGAAATCAATTCATGGAAGAAAGAATTAGATGTCACATACAACGAGCCAGAAAATTTCAATGTAACCGTGTAAAATAGTTTCAAGAACTTGACAAAAGATCTAGCCTTTTCCCAATCTTGTAAAACAGGAGGACCTACGTTTTTTTGTTTTCCTTTTGAATCAACCTCAAAGTAACTTAAATACCCAGGATCGGTTTCTTCTAACCTCATAAAAACCACATCAAATTTATCAGCCGCATCTAGCATCATATATGTAGAGTTCCATCTAGTTGCGACATTCAAGCAAACAGATTTTTTACTCCTAATTTTCAACCTCTCCGCACATTGGTTAAAAACAAGTTGTCTAGAAGGAGAAGATCTAACAAACCTCACTGCATTCCTAATCTTAACAACTGAATCATCAATATCTTTCAATCCCGCACATACAATAAGATTAACAATATGTGCACAACATCTAACATACATGAAGTCATTTGACAATATATTACTTGCCCAATTACTTGTTACTCTCTTCAAATATTTTATTGTTAAATTATTTGAACTTGTATTGTCTATTGTAACTGTTAAAATTTTATCAATTCCCCTTTCCAACAAACAACTCTCAATTGCTTGGCCAATTGTTTCACCTTTATGATTAGAAACTTGACAAAAGTTTAGAATTTTTTTATTCAAGTTCCAACCTTCATCAATCCAATAGGCAGTCAAACACATATAATTAATATTTTGGATTGATGTCCAAGTATCGGTTGTTAAACATACACGTTGATCCTTAAGAGCTTTCTTTAATTTTTTCTTCTCAACTACATAAATTTTCAAACAATCTCTCCAAATCGTCAAACGAGAGGGAACATCAAATCTAGGTTGCATTACTTGACAAAATGATTTAAATCATTGGTTTTCAACAAAGTTAAAAGGTAGCTCATCAAGTATAATCATTTTTCCTAGGGCTTTCCTACACTCTTCATAACTATAACCCACCGCCTTAATAGTCACTAAATTTTCCTCTCTATTATTACCCCCCTTTATTATAGGCCTAAGTTCTAAGACTAAAGTTTTTTGTTTTCGGTCAATCACAAAAGGAAATTTTTTGCATGCACCTAGATGACTCCACATGTTACTAGTCCCATTAAGTATAGTATGACATGCATAGTCTTTTCCACAATACATACATACAGCCCTATGAGCCTTAACATTACCATCTAGTTTTTTAAAGTGATCTCAAATTTGAGATGTTTTTCTTTTATTAGATCTAGAAGCTGGATTAGCTTCACTTTCAGTATTGCTATTTGTACTAGAAGTAGCAACTGGAACTGGAATAGGCAAAGAATTGGGTTCTGAACTGGAAGGGTTTGACTCAATTGGTGTAAGATCTTCCCAATTATCCATCTGAAATTAAGAAACCAACAACAACATCAATCAAGTAATTATTTTCAGCTATGTAGATATATTTTGCAAATAGCCTATGATACATTTTACAATACATGCAATACATACGAAAATAGCCTAAGATTGCCTTACCTACTATTCTGCCAATTAATGCAAAAGCAAGAAAAAAGCCTATGATATATTTTGTAATACATACAGATGCAATACATACGGAAATAGCCTAAGATTGCCTTGTCTACTATTCTGCTAGTTAATGCAAAAGTAAGAAAAAAAGCCTATGATACATTTTGCAATACATACGGAATATGCCTATATTTTGCAATAATTTATATACATATTTTATCAAATTCGCAATCAAATTAATTAGAAGCGATACATACATATTTTTTTTTATCAACAGTAAACAAAAGACTAATAATTTAGCATGAAATTGAAACATATATTTACATCTGGAAAAGGAAATGCAATTTGTAATAGACTAATACTATTAGACTACACAATAGAAGTCATATAATACTTGTTGCTAGGGAACAAGATAAAATCACCTTAAACTTAAACACTGCACTTCAACAACCCAAGCTCACAAATCTGAGATAATCTAAGATCCATGCCTGAAAAACAAAGAAACAAAAACAACCCACTTTACACAATTCATAAAACCAAAAAACAAATAAATAGATCAACAAAACTCATTATCTAAACAAAATATCAACAAAACAGAACAAATATATGAATTTAAGCTTAAAATCACAGGGGTAGCGATAGGGACTAGCCATTAACAGTCTCTCAACAATTAATCTATATCGCTATTACAAAACTTCTAAAGCAATTAATCTATATCGCTTCTATTGCTCATTAATCTATAGTCACAGAAGCAACTAAAGCTTAACAACCCATGATATTTATCACGTTATCCAAACTAAAGCAACATAAGCAACACTCAACAGATTATGAGTTTTTGGGTAACCAACTAAAGCAATACATACGCAACAGATTAAGTATGCAACAGATTATTTGAAATCTAAAGCAATATATACGGAATAAAAGAAGTATGCAACATAAATTTACCTTGTTGTCGTTTCTCTAATGAAAACGGTTTGTGCAGAAGTAAAGAGAGAATAAAGATGGAATTAAATGCTGAAGCCTAAAAGATGGAGACGGTTTCTGGGAAAGATGAAGATGAAGATGGAATAGACTTTCAAACCCACTAAACATAGAATCAAAGATGAAGATGGAATTTACCTTGCTGTCGTTGCTCAAATGAAGACGGTTTCTGGGAAAGGAAGATTGGGAATTTCTCTGGGAAGTGGGAAGGAGACGAGTTTGTGAGATGAGAATGCGATGTCAGGGAGGGAGGCCAATTAGGTTAACTTAACTATTTATACTGTTTTTTTTAATTGTTTAATGGGTCCGGTTTGGTTTCGCCCGGTTTCTGGGTCAAAACTGAAACTGGACCGGACCTATTAACATTTATAATTTTTTAAATCGGTTTAATCGGTTTTTCATTTCGGTTCGGTTTTTTGGTTTTATCGATTTTCTCGGTTAATCGGTTATTTTGAACACCCCTAGATAGCATGGATTCATTTAAACCATGCCAGCACTATTAAAAAAAAATTGAATTACCTAAATTATTTTCAAATTAAATTTTCTTAAAAAACTTTAGAGAACGGAAAATTACTCGAATTTTCCAAAATAATTTCAGAGAAAATCTGGCAAGGGTTTAGAATTTTTAGAAAATCTAATTTCCGTACTGGATTGGAAAAGAAATAAAATGCTTTGGGTCAAAAGGAGGTGCAAATCATTTCATAAAATCAGTAGTATATCCGAATACTCGTCTCTAAAAAATACAGTAGCTTACCTTGTCATCATATTCATGATCAAAGTTATGTTTGCTTGACTTGTATTGTTAACCTTTGCCCCATCTCCTTCTCCACGCACATTACATCTGTAAATGTATTGTTTTTTGTTTTTTTTTTTGCCTTGAAGTGTTGGTCAAGTTTAATATATAAATAATTAGTAGTTCAATTTTTAATTCAGGTTAATAAAATGGAAAGGTGGGACGGAGAGAGTATAAGACAAAAGTTAAAAGACACCCACTTATGATACCATCATTTTGCCCTCCACGATTGAAATCATATAACTAGCTTCTAGGGCAAAATTATTATTTTCACGAGTCATATTTATTATTATAAGATTGAATAAGAATAGATTGATATTTTAGCTTTTTATCTGTACAATATAATATTTAAAAGTTTAAATTTTTTAAGATCTTTGCAAGAGGCATTTTCAGTTTTCAAACTTTTTTAACATGATAAAATTACCAAGTTACTCTTAAAATAAATCATATTGGATTACGATTATGTATAGGGCGAGTACAACCCTGGAGCGGCGCCTCCATTTTTTCTCGTGGTGGTTAGGCAGTGGTTTGATTTTTTCTCTACTCTCCTTTTCTCTTCTTTTCATGTAGAAAACATGCCAGCCCAGCCAAAATTAAAAGTTATCCTCTATTTTTTTCTTATTTCAATTGTGATCCCTTTCTTTTTCAATTTTTTGATTTAAACATGTTTGCAACGCTTTAACACTATTTGTTAGGTTACGAAAGAAATCTGCTCGGCCTGCGGCGAATCCCCTACCACCTATCTAGAAATAACACTCCCCCATATGAAACCAAACTAAGATTTTGACCTTGTCAGTCATGTTTTCATTGTCTCTAATAACAGGGAAGTCAAGGGCTTTTCTGGCAAAACTCGTCATACATCTGATTTGCACATTTTATAACTTCTAATTCAGATGATCCCTCCCAATGTTGTCAAAAAAGCAAATTGACTTTTAAAATCTTACGATTTTATGAGTTAACATGTATCTAACGTGTCAAATCAGATTTAAACTCGAAAACTAGTAAAATCGGTTAAACTCGGTAAAATCAGATCGATTTTATGAGTTTGAAAAAAATATAAAATTATGCATTCTGATAATCTGTACCTTAACATTTTCATTATTTTAAATATATAGCTTGCAAAACTTGTGTAATTTGATAATCAAGGGCTTGATTTTGTTTATAATTATTATAATTTTTTTAACGATACAAGTTATTTGTGGATTTCATTTCTGTAAAATTAAAATACCTATTCATTCTTCATAATTTTTTATGTAAACTATTAACATATCAATTGATATATTACTCTTTTTAGCTGACAAATATATAGAATAAAAGTTGTAAATTGGCATGCTTGACCCTTGAAGTAATTAATGTTAAATGGTCTATAAAAATTTAAAAGGACTCGTTTCTTGTAAATAACGAAGTAAGTGGGTCAACTTGTCCAAGAAGTAAAGGAATCAATGTGAATAAAATAAAGGTGTTTGTACTTTTCTATTGTTTATTTTAATTGTGTTATATTATTAATTACTACTTGATTGAAATTGTTAATATATAATTAGTTAAAATATTTTATTAAAATTTTATAATTTTATAATTTGAGTTTATAATTTAATTTTTTATTGTATATTTCATATCGTGTAAATAAAAAATGTTTTTTACAATATTGTTCCCTCTATCCTATCCTAGATCACCATCCAATTCCTCTGGCATAGTGTGGGTGGGCTCAAAGTCATTCTGAATATCTGCTTCCAATCCTCTGCCGCTGGATCAAGGGCCCATTTCCCTTCAGAAAAGACGTGAACAGGAGGAGTCCCCTGTTCTTCATGTGATCCGTGCCGTCTTCGTGAATTTGGTCAAGATCTTCAACTGGTCAGACAATCCGCGTGGGTCTTGGTCATCCCATGTGTTGTGCGTTCTTTTTTATATTTAATTCATAAAATAAACTGAGTCCATAAAATAAAATAAACTGAGTCGCACCCAAACTTGGCTGGATTGATCAACCAATGCATGCAACTGTCTTAAAATTATTGCTTTTCCTGTCCGCGTGAGCGCTGCTAGTAAAATCATAAAAGCAATATCAGAACAGCGTTATCGATATCGACCTGGCCCACCGGCAGAGCTCCTCCGGCGGTAGTGTCTCGCCATTCTTGGAAAAACTTGGCAGCCAAGTACACGATAGATATAAAATCCAAATAACGTTTAATTTATCTCTTGAGAAATAAATAAAACTGCATTTATTTAAATCGAAACTGAATATTAGATTGAACATCAAATTACATGCTACAAGCAATAAAGCAGGCATGCATACAAAGCAGCATTTAATGATTAATAAAAATAAAAAATATTAACAGATTAAATCGTATAATTGCCTGGTGAAACACAACTTGAAAAACAAAAACACGTCATTTAACATGCCTAAAGCAGATTTTTATATGCCTTCGTGAGCTAAAAATCAATATGCAGGCCAATTCTGTGAATCGGATGGTCCCACCTGGGCCTGCTTTGGCCCATGACCGGAGCAGTTACATCAGCATTGTTGTTGGATTGGCTAGTTCTTCATTGTTTAATTTAATTTATTTTTATACTGGATGATATAGCCTGGCTAGGTTAAAACCGATAATTAATGAATTGTCCATCCCCAGTTATATTAATTTAGATGTGATCAAAGGGTTGCTCTGTCAGAATTCAACTTCAAATCCTCTAACGATAATACTAATCTCTTCACCAGCATCCGTCCGATCTCCTTAATTGCTGACGTGGTGACATATCCTAAAATATTATTTATATTATTTTTTAATATATTTTCTAATGAAATTAGAATTTATGATCATTTATTAATAAAAAGTTTGATGAAATATTAAAAAACTATCTTAACTTGTAAACTCAATTTATTAAGTGAGATTCTAAATTAAGATTTAAATATGAAGTTTTTTTTTAATCTCAACTCAAAAGGGTATTAATACAAATATAAATTAAAAAAAACCCATCAAATTTTTTTAAAAAATAATCTAGAAAAAAAATATTAAGCGATGTTAGGTCTGACAAGTTAAGTCAGCATGCTTGGCCCATTCACTACCCTCAATCTTTCAATTTCATGATTAGACGATAACTTTTATTCAATTATCCTTAAATTTAACCCAAAAAAAATGTAATCGCACAAAAAAAAAATTTAAGAATCAAATTGAAAATACAAAATTTTAGTTCATCTGCAATATCATGTAAAAGAATGAATAGTGTAACCTTTCATATGTAAAAACCCACTCCTTTTAGTTTTTTGCTTGATATGTCTATATAAAAAACCATTTAATCATAATATTTTGTTTGTTTGTGTTATCTGTTATATCTTTTTATGGATTATTTTCATTAAAATTAACAATTACACACACAACATTTCAATAATTTCAAGATGAATTTATAAGAATACCTCTTTGAATAAAAAAACAAGGTTCAAATGCATTGCACAAATAATTTTAATATATAACCAAATATATACAGGTTTGAATAGTACACTTCAATATATATTTGGTTTGTATTTCATTAATTTAAAATAGTCTTTTTATCAATTCATATTAAGATTATTCGTGTGCTGCATATATGATTATAAACTTTAATTAAGATATTAATATTTTATAAAAAGATTTTCTAAATTAGCTCTTGTGATCTGGGCACTTTCCTGAGCAATTCAGAGTTAGTTTTCAAGGGAAAAAAAAGCGAAAAAGGTAGAACACGATGGTGGATCGGATGGAGATAATGAATCACATGACCATGATTTTATGACCGTCCGAGGTCAAAGATAAGACTATATTGACGGCTGTGATGAATTCAACCAGTGGCAAGAAAATTTCATTGATGGGTCCATGGAGAGCAGAGATAGGGTATGGAATGGAATCATGGTTGAGTAGGCGCTACGTTATTACCGATGCCTGTCCTAATCAAAGCGTGGACCGACTCTATAATCTCGCACCCAGTCAGCGTCTGGCAAGTTCTTTGTTCACTCTCTTTCTCTGGCGCGTTCAAAACAACACTCGTTTTTTCTTTACTGGTATGAAAAATAACAATAATCTCTTGAAACATTTTAATTCTGTGCTTGTTATCATTTTCATATGCCTGTTTTCTTCCTTGTTAAGGTTGCTTTTGGTACGAGATAGAAAAAAAATAAAGAAAAAACTTTGAGAAAATAAGATTTAAGAATGAAATGTTAAAGATTTAGAAAATATGAAAATTAAAAATTTGAATGATGTTTGGTAGTAATTGAGAGAATTATGAATAATGATAGACCCTGGCATAAATAAAATTAATTTTTATATTAAATGAAAGATTTTAATCAGTAAATATTTTTAAAAATTATTGATTTTAAAAAAAAAAATATCTTATACACTGCCTTAAAATAGATAGAACCTAAAGAGAACAAAAATATATTGTAACCACTACGTCTCTTTCTATCTCATTCTCATCGTAAATTACCTTGAGAACGAAAAAATTAATAGAAAGTGTGTGCTTAGTATACAAGTGTTGGAGTTTACGGGCACATGAATGCAACTTTGAAGTTTTTCTTTTTTTCAAAATAGAAGTTATTTTTTTTATCAACGGGGATGTTCGGGTTAGTTTGGACGTATCTCAACCAATTCTATGGGTCTTGATGTTAACGACCATGTAAGTTTTAAGTGGCCATCATATTAGCAACTACATGGTTTGAACTTAAGACTACATGGGAGCAAACATCTTGATTCAAAGTTCTTATCACTGAGCCTCCTACTAGATGGTTATTATTTTTATTATTATAGATGGAAGTTGTTGTCTTCTCTTTTCTAAGAAAAGGAGGCTTTGTTAAATCCATTATATTTGATGTATTGTTAGATATGGAATTTCAATTAAAGATAAATGTTTTGTTAAAAAATAAATAAAAAACAAAATGATTATACAACAACAATAATAATAATAAGAACTTGTATTATTATTATTCGACTATATCTTAATATATAGTCAAGACAACAATATGTATCTATGATTACATTTAAATGATCATGTTATTTTAAGTATAGTAAATAGTCATCAATAATAATAAAAAGATAGAATGATATGTTTTGAATAGTATATTGTAACCAATCTATTTAATTTTACAATTTCCTCCACGACATAAAAAAATAATAATTGAACAATAAAATATATATGATGTGTCATTGACAATAAATGAAAGATACTAACTTGATTTTTTTCAATAAAAAAGTTATTAACTTTAATTGATACACGACCCCACTAAATACGTAAGCATGCATTGTATATGAATTAATGTTAGTGTTGCTTGTATTTTTCTTTAGTGATATTGGTCATTTTTCTTAAATAAATTACCAAAACACGTTAAAATTGATGAAAACATCTATGTTGAATATATCAAATGATTTCTTTTACAATGTGATGGATCTACATTTATTGCTTTTTGTTTATTTGTTTCAAATTGCTCTCCAAAGAACTAACAGAAGATTAAAACTCATCATCCCTGAGCTCAGCCAAGTGATAAACCTAGTAGCCAGACCCACATGTGTCTAGACTTAGCTAAATGTTGAGCGCAAACGCCTGTGGGTCTGGTAAGTTGTTAGATTCATCATTTATGGGTACAGCCAAACGCTAAGCCTACACATCTATTGGTTCGGTGAGTTGTTAGACCCATCGTTCTTGAGCATAGCCAAGCGCTAAGCCCAGACGCCTCTTGATGAATTAAAAATATTTTATCCTGATGAGATTGTAAATTAGAGATATTTTATCATAATATAACAAGCCAACATTTCCCCTACAAGGAAGAGAAGCACCCAAGGGGCTATAATAGAACAAAAAAAAGATGATCACGCCAAATCTTAAAAAGCCTTTTTTCTAGAAATCGATTTCTCTTTAAACCAATACTAATTTAATCTTTTGAGAGTCCCCAAATATATAAAAGAGACCTTATATAGGTAACAACAATGATTTACTTGTGCTTTCACCAAGGAAGGGTGGGTCATATTGCCAAAACTAGGCTTCATCACTATCTTTGTCACATTTCATTTAAAAAGTTTAGATAATTGCCTTGAATTTAATTGAATCTTTTAAATGAATAATAACTCACCTTATTATAATCAACACAAACATATATGGTTATTAAATCCTGACAACTTTTAATTGAGTACAAGTAAGTTTATAATTATAACCTATTGGGATAAATAAAAATTAATTTAATTTTTCATTGTATTAGGAAAAAACCTTCAAGGTAAGAGATGACTGTAAAATTTGAAGAGAATGATAGAAAAAATATAAAGTAAAACTTGATAATAAAAAAAGGCAAGGCAAGAGTATGGATAACTAATAAGATGCTACTAGTTACTACTTGAGCATCACATATTTCATTTTTATTTATTTCCATTTTCCCTCTTTTTTTTTAAATATTTTAATAAAGATCTAACATCTAATTGTTTTTAAATTGGATTTTTTTAATGCTTGTAGATAAATTTACATTATTATCAATATTCGTGTTACTGTGAGTTTTTTATTTGTTGTAAATTGTTCTTTCTTATAGAGGGTTTTCTTCTCTAGTTGTAAAGGTTTTTTTTTTCTTTGAATAAAGATTTAGCGAGTATTTGCAAGGTTTTTTTTTTTTTTGTAAAATTAGCACAATAAACGTAAGAATTCAGTGGAATAACACCGTTTAAAAAAGATATGGCAAAATAACACGGTTTGATATTTTCATGATTTGGAAGCGTAACATTTAGTAAGTATTGCTATTAAAAAGAGCGACAAGGTAGATGTCTCAATTTTAAAGCGCGACATTAATTAAAATTTAAATGCAGCCTAGATCAAGAGGACATACAAACCATACAACCTCTCTCTCTCTCTCCTTAAAACCACATGTTGCCCCTTATAATCTCTTTAAAAAATCCACCAAATCCTTTTATTTTGCCCTTAAAACAACAAAAAATCAACCATTCTTTTTGTCGTTGCCATCACTACCACCACCGTTGCCGCCACCACCCCAACTTTTTTTCTACCCCTACAAGCAAGGTAAATATACCACATTGCTATAAATTTGTGTTTTGTTTGGTTGAAATAAAATAATTGTTTAGGTTGAATTTAAAGTTTATGGTGAATTTAGGGTTTGCTGAATTAATGTGAAATTAGTTAAGAATATCATTATTTAGAGTTAATTTGATATATTTGAACATGACAATAAGTCAAATTAATTATGAAATAATATTTTTAATTAATTATGTGTTTTGTTTAATTGATGTTAAGTTGTTGAATCAAGAATTTTGTGTGTATTGTTGAAATCAACTAGTAATATAATTAACCACGCTTGATGATTTAAGGCAAGAGAGCACGAATTTGATATTTTCTTTATAGGTTTACGAATTGCGTTATGTGAACGAGCATTTGGATTGACACCCCCTCTTTCTGAATGAAAAGAGGGGTAACATACGTCTTAAATGGATCGATGAGACATTTACAACACCACTAGCTGATGCTAAAAAGGAGGTCTTATGAAGGTACAAAATCAATTATGAATTTAATGTATTGATTATTTGTTAAGTTTGCATGAATTATTATGATAATTTTAATGTTTCATATAGGTATGTGAGAACATGTATACTCTATATGTTCGGTAGTGTATTATTTATTTACCTAATAGGGAGATATGTGCCCTTAATTTATCTGACTCTCCTTGATGGTTTTGATGTTATTCCTCATATAGCTGGAAATTTACTATCTTAGTATGCTTGTTCAAACATTTATGTCTTGCATTCATGAAGTGAGTTAAATGGGTTGAGGGATGTTTGCTACTTTTATAGGTATAAAGCAAGAAATATTATTGTTACTTTAAGTTTTTTTTATTGAATAACAATTATAATCGTGGGAACATCTTCATGTGTGTAGACCCCATATACCCCAATTGCCATCTATGACTGTCCAGACGACAGGGGTTACACTTCATCTCCCACTCAGGTGCAGGTACAATGATGTTATTTTGAAATTATATGTGTTTATATTGTGTAACCGTAACTTTAAAAAATACAATTAAACTAACATATTTTTAATGTTAGGTGGTGTGCTGATAAAGTGTTTTAAAATAATCCAACATATGTGTTGGTATTTTATCGGAGTGAGCTAGACACGCAACATGCTATTCATGTATTTTTTTTGAATCATTCGTGTAGTAAAAATCATTACACTTCACTAAATTATTGTTGTTTAATATTTAAAAAATCAATATTCTACCGGTCATGTGAACACCTTGCTTGAAGTAAAGATTGACGGTTACTTTGGTTGTTTGCATCAGTGGGATGAACATCAGTGGTCCCGTTGATTTTTTTTAGAGGGTCGAGCTACATTGCCTAGATCGGGTAATGCAACAGTTTGATAACAGACAACACATTCCAGTTAACATCGACATGAGTGATACATTGCACACCGTAACTCGCCGAGGTAAAAAATAATGACCATGACTGGTTAAGCCGGTATGGAGCATAAGTTTCACAATGGGATGCACAAAGAAATGTGATATTTGCAGAGATGCATCACGTGATTACGTGATTACAGATGAGGAGTATATTATTTGGTACATGAGCATCACACGTCGGGTCGTTACTCTGGATCCCATAAAGGTTCCTCCACCTAAACACATGCAGTATGAGCAACATGCCTAGAGAATTCAAAATCTCGTAAGTAATAAAATCTTTTCATAATTATAAAATGCTAAACGTTGGGTTTTATGTATTAATTTTTTAATTTAACATTAATGTCTTATTAATATTAGATTGGTTTCATGTTACCGGGGGGGGGGGAGCGAGAGGCCGCATCTTATCTTCGTAATATTGATTAATAAAGTGAAATTCACATTGTTGCATCTCGGTGGTTAAATGTTTGCCACACTGGACTTGATACATTTAGAGAGAGGTTAATTCTTGATGATGACATTGTAGAGGACGAGGCCACTCAAGCAGGTGGAAAAGCTAGATTTAGTCGCGTTGTTGATAAGCCCGGATCGTCTAGTAGACGACGTAGAAGCAAATAGATAAATGAGTTATGTTTATATATTTTGAGATTACTTGAATATTATATTATTGTATTATTCTTGATTCATTTAAAATGTATATATGTTTTTTTTTCCATCATTGGAGCTACTTTATGATTATGAAATGTGATAATTTATTGAGTTTAGTTATAATTTGTTCATTGGGGTTATTGTGTTTTTTGCAGGTTTTTTTAAGCGGGATAAAATTTTGAATATACTTTCTATATAGGAAAAACTTTGTCTAAAATTTATCAAAATTATAAATTTTTTAACTCTATAAAAATCATAAAGTAAATTAAATTTCAGAATAACATAAACTATGATTTTATAAACTTTTAAGTCTCAAAACACCAAAATTTTCTAGAACTAGGCAGCAACTAAAACGGTCCGATTATTTTTACTATTGCCTAATTATTTTCTAAAATATCTAGCCATTTTAAAAAACAATTATCTAATTAATGTAGCGATTAAAAACAATGACATTTGATTAAATGTAATGATTAAGAACAACAACATCCTCAAATTGTATTATTTAGTCAAATTTTTTTCATCCAATGTTACTTAGCCATTTATTTTTATTTTATATACTAATTACCCAATTTAAACTATTTTCAATTGAATGAAGATTTAGATATTTTGACGGATATGGATTTTTCATTCAGTGAAGCTTAATAATGTTTGTTTATTCCTCGTTAATTCACGATGACTTCAACTCATATGCGATCGATCACATGTTGCTACAAATTCCCATAAAAGCAGCTTAAATTTAAAAGTTTCAAGGAGTTTAGTTTTATCAAAGCCAATGAAATAATCGTTTGGTGCTTGAAAAGTCTAGTTTTCACTGTTCATTCTCTCAATATCCTTTTCATATATATATATATATATATATATATATATTTATGTCTTTTTTATATTAATGAAATATTATTTTACATTCTAAAAAAACAGTAATAGGAGAGTGAGATAAACTCTGGTGGCATGGAGCGTGAAGATTGACGATGATCAGAAAATTAATTAAGAATAATAACACCAGATAATAAGACTTAAAAATCCGATTCGTCAATAGTGAACAAAACGGTGGCGTTTCAAGGAATAGCAAGCCGCCCGAAAGAAAAAAGCAAAAAAAGAAAGAGAGAGAAAGAAATAGAAAGGAATTGAAAACGCATAGAATTTGTAGCCTCATCATCTCCTCCTTTTACCTAAACACATCCCCCCCTCCCTCCCCCCTCCCTCCCCCTCTTTCTCCAGCGAACCATCACCGAACAAACCCTAACTGAAAATCAAATTCCACTCATCGATGCTTTGATCAGACGAAGAAGAAATTCTCTTTCCGTCTCAGATCTGATTGTTCTGGTATGCTTTGTTCTTATACCCTCTATCTGTTTCTTGGAATCTGTGGTTTCTAACCGATTGATTTTCATGTGTTTTTATTGCTTTGATCATCCAATCTTTGCAGATCGGTTAGTAGTTGTGTTTTATTTCTTCCTTTTCTTATTCTTTTTTTTTCTTGCTTCTGGGAACGCGTTATTTTTTTTACTCGTTTATGGATTTGATTTTTTTTGAAGAAATTCAGTCTCTGTTTGGCTGCTGAGGATATTGAGGAAACCTTGCAAGGAAAAGAAATTTTAGAACCATATGATTTTTTCTTTTCTTTTTTCTTGTAATTAATTTTTAGAATCTGAAATAAACTGAACTGTAACGTTCTCTCTCTCTCTCTTCCCCCCCCCCCCCCCCCCCCTTTTAAATTTTAATTTTACTGCTCTCTGCGGACAAGGAAAATTTGAGATAGCCAGTTTTTTTTTTGTCAGTAACCAAGCTGGAGAGTTTGTGAAAAATTACGGAGAATGACTCTTGACTTCATAATTTTTTTATTTTTTTTCTTAAATTTATTGATATGTATTAAGGTAGTCGACTGAGAAGTAAGGCATATGATTTATTTTAAGTTTTATTGATATGCGTTAAGGTAGTTGATTAGTTTATGAGGTTTCAATTGTAATGGATTGCCAGTCATATTATATCAATGAAATCAAATATTTGTTTTAGTGAGTTGTGGTTGTGCTGTGCAAGACCATGAGAAGGACATGAAATCTTAATGTTTGGCTTAGTTGGTCTTGATTGGTTTCTTCTAGTTTTGTCTTGAATGTTGACTGGTGTTTTAAATGCCCTAATGAGGGGGCAGTGAATTTATTGTAGAGTGTGGAAGGCCTGTGGTGTTGTATATAAAAATGGGAATCTTTGTAATGAAACCTTAAAGATTGAATGTGATGTCGGATGAAGGTGACTTATTTTAGTTGTTTTCAAATGCTTTTTTTTTAATTCTCCGTTTCCATTCCATGCTTCTCATTTATTTCTATAAATTCTGAATTTCTCTCTATATTGTTGCTAAGATGTTCTAATTATTTTTCCAGTTTTTTCCCTGCAGATTGAGTGCAATTTCAAAGTAGGCAAATACATTTGATGGATAATGATTGTGCAGATGGATAAAATGTCTGCTCCTTCACCACGGGAGCGAGCCCAACGCCTGTATGAGAAGGTATTTCCTTTTCTTCTTCTACAAACTCAGCCCTTTCCTTGTTATCTAAAACCCAAAACAAGGATCTTCCCTCTCCCCTTTTCTCTAGAGTGAAGCAATCATGGCTTATTTCTATTTGATTCTTGCACAGAACCTTGAGTTGGAGAATAAGCGCCGGAGGTCAGCTCAGGCTCGAGTTCCATCTGATCCCAATTCATGGCAACAGATGCGTGAGAACTATGAAGCGATAATTCTTGAGGACCATGGTTTTTCTGAGCAGCACAATATAGAATATTCTCTGTGGCAATTGCATTATAGGCGCATAGAGGAACTAAGATCTCACTATAGTGCTGTTTTAGCTTCTACTGGCTCAAATGCACCTCCAGGTCCGAAAGTTCCTGCACGACCTGATCGAATCAACAAGATAAGGCTTCAATTTAAAACATTCCTTTCAGAAGCAACTGGATTTTATCACGATCTGATTCTGAAGATCAGAGCAAAGTATGGGCTTCCTCTGGGTTATTTTTCTGAGGATTCAGATAATCGAGCTGTTACGGAGACTGATGCTAAGAAAGGTCTGGTCTCTTGTCACCGTTGTTTGATATACTTGGGTGACCTGGCTAGGTATAAAGGACTATATGGGGATGGTGACTCCAAAACTCGTGAGTATGCAGCAGCTTCAAGTTACTACTTGCAAGCTGCATCTCTGTGGCCATCAAGCGGGAACCCCCATCACCAGGTTTGGCCTCAATAGCACATACAATCACAGTTTTTTTTTTTGCTTCTTTTTTTGGTGATCCTGATCTCCTGTTTGACAAGAGCTTTAATCTTTGCAGCTTGCCATTTTGGCTTCCTATTCAGGGGATGAGTTGGTGGCCGTGTATCGCTATTTTAGGAGTCTGGCAGTGGATAATCCCTTTGCAACTGCAAGAGATAACTTGATTGTTGCTTTTGAGAAGGTATCTTTTTTATTGTGATCTGCTGTTTTTATGTGCCTCATCTTAAAACTTGATTAGCAAATTCGGAGTATGGAGATGTAGCTTGACTTGTGTCCTTAAGGCTAAGTGTTCTGCTAAAGCTAAAAGATGCACAGATTGATTGTTTAGTCATCTACATGCAAAGTTTAACCTTTTATTATTTCTGTTCAAGTTAAGGTCATCTTTTGTGTATTGGCAGAATCGTCTGAGCTACTCTCAGCTGCTTGGGGATGCGAAAGTCTCTGGTGTCAAGGATTCACCTGTGCGCTTGACTGGCAAAGGTAGAGGGAAGAGAGAAGCAAACCCTGCATCTAAGGATATGAAACTGGAAGCAGGTGCTGTCAAGGAAAAGACATCTAGTATTCGTGAGATTCACAAGTCCTTCTGTGTTCGGTTTGTCCGACTGAATGGCATTCTTTTCACACGCACTAGGTATTTTACCTTGAAGTTTTCTTAATTTAATAGATTGTTAGCCTACTTCTGATGACTAATTTTCCTAGCGTCACTTTTTTCTTGGTCCAGCTTGGAGACATTTTCGGAAGTTCTGGCACTGGTTAGCATTGGATTCTCAGAGCTTGTTTCTTCTGGACCAGAAGAGGAGCTGAATTTTGGTGCAGATGCTTCTGAAAATGGACTTTTCATTGTTCGCCTCATCTCCATTCTTATATTTACTGTTCACCATGTGAAGAAGGAGGCTGAAGGTCAGACATATGCAGAAATCGTGCAGCGTGCTGTTCTGCTTCAGAATGCCTTTACTGCTGTTTTTGAGTTCATGGGACACATATTAGATAGGTGTGCACAGCTTCGTGATCCCTCCTCAAGTTACCTATTACCTGGCATTATGGTTTTTGTAGAATGGTTGGCTTGTTGTCCTGACATAGCATCAGGCAGTGACATAGATGAGAAACAGTCAGCTGTAAGATTGAACTTTTGGAATCATTGCATATCATTTTTGAACAAGATTGTTTCATGTTGCTCAATGTCTCTTGATGACAATGAAGACGAGACATGCTTCTTTAACATGAGCCGTTATGAAGAAGGAGAAACAGAAAACCGGCTTGCTTTGTGGGAAGACTTTGAGTTGAGAGGGTTTTCACCGCTTCTTCCTGCACATACTATTTTAGACTTTTCAAGGAAGCACTTGTTTGGAAACGATGGCAGTAAGGAAAAAATAGCTCGTGCTAAAAGGATTCTAGCAGCAGGGAAGGCCTTAGCAAATATGGTCAGGGTCGATCAGCAAACAATATATTTTGATTCAAAGATGAAAAAATTTGTTATTGGTGCCGAGCCTCAAATTTCAGATGATGGGTTGTTGATAGCTGCTGATGTGATTCAAGAAATGCAGCCTGAAGAAACAATGAATTTGGTAGCTTTGCAGCCTAATCCACACCCGTACACTGAAGGTGAAGAGGAAGATGAAGTGATTGTTTTCAAGCCAGTAGTGACTGAGAAGCGAAATGATGTGCTTAGTCCAAAATGGGCCCCTCATGAAGGTCTAAAACCTAGTCGAAATGCAGCAGATGATTTGCACTTTTATGGCAGTTCTGTTTCAGCCCCTCTTGATAATCTTCGGCAGCAGGCTGCTTTTGATGCAGGTTCTCAGATATCTGTATCTCATGGTACTATTGTCCCTCAGCCTCTCCAACTTATCCAGCCTCATACTTCAAAGTGGTTAGTTGAAGAAGCTGCTTCTCTTGCCAATGGCTTGAAAGGTGTCAGGTTCATGGAAAATGGGCATGTCATGGAACATGAGATGCAGAAAGATTTAGGCATGGCCTATCAAGCTGTTCATCCAGTTTCTGTCCAACAATCTTTGAATGTAAATACTGGTATGTTTTATGGTCAGACAAAAGTGGCAGAAACTGCTGTTCCATCAAAGGTTGATACTTATGCTCCTTCTGGAGTTATTGCTGAAAGTTTGGCTGTGAAGGCATCGGCAGCTTTGCCACCAGGTTTCAGAAGAAGTCCAGTTAGCCGACCTCTAAGGCACCTTGGGCCTCCCCCAGGTTTTAATTCTGTTCCTCCTAAGCAAGCGAGTGAACCAGTTTCTGGTTCAGTTTTGATGGCTGAGAATCCACTACAGGATGATTATAGCTGGTTGGATGGCTATCAGCTGCCATCATCAGCAAAAGTCTCTGGACTTAATGGTTCTGCTAATGTCACTTCTCATGCAGCACCACAGTATACGAGTAACAGCAGTGGCTTGAGTGGGACAGCCAGCTTTCCCTTCCCTGGGAAACAGGTACCGCCAGTGCAAACCCAAGCAGAGAAACAGAAAGGCTGGCAGAACTATCTGGGTTTTGAGCATCAACGGGTACAGCAAGAACACCAGCTGCAGCAACAACTCATTAATGGAAACCAGCAGTTTTCTCCAATTCCTGAGCAATATCATGGACAGTCCATCTGGGGTGGTCGTTATATTGTGTGAATCAGCATGGAAGCATAGATGGTAAGATTGTGGCTTATACACCGCATTTCACCCATCATTGGTGTGTAAGCTCTCTTATTGAATGTTGTCCTGATCTCACAAAATTCCTTTTATCTTGAGGTTTTGAGAATGATTTCGGCGAATGTACTGCATCCTTTTGCTACCAAATACAAACTCCAACTTAGCAGCCTTGTCAAATTTAAAATTTAACTTTTTGTTGGAGAAAGCCTCCTTTGCGGGCACTTGCTATTGAACAGGTAAGTATCTATCTACTTCTTCACTGACTAGATTATTCAACAAGCACTTGTTCGATTTGGTTAAGTAGTGCATTTATGTGCTGTATATTGCATGCACTGATTACTATCTCAAAAACAGATTTCACGGAGCTCTCCTGCATGGAGAAGACAAGTATTGCAACATCCTGATGATGTGAAATTTGTAAGAAGTAAATGCCTGGTCTGGTTACTTGGGTTGGAGATAGAACATGTTAATAAGAGCAACTGTTGGTTTTGGGCTTATATTCGGAGGAGTTGGTGGAATAAAGAAATGGTGTACTCACCATCCTACTAAACTTTCGTTCTGCTCTCCGTTTTCTGGATTACTGGTATAGTCTCTCGGTCTACAGTGATATGTTATAGCTTGCTCAACCAGTTCTGTGCCAGATAACTTCAGAGCTCTAGTTGGGAGAGTGCAGGGAATGATATCAGCGTCAGAAGCTGGAGAGTAGCATGTTGATATTATCAGAAGTTCTTTATATGGATGATTGGAAGTCTTATGTGCATGGTCTTAAGAGTCCATAGATGAAAGACTTTTTTTTTAATTGTATGATGTTATTTACGGGTTACAAGTGACCTGGTTCAGACCCTAATTTCCAGGAATAAGTCATTGAACGGTGTCCTTTCTATGTCAAAGACACTATTATGTTTGGAGTAATGCTTTTTATTTTTTTATTTTTTATGTTACATGTTTGTTAAGTCGCTAGTTTTTTATTTGTAGATGTATGGATGCTTGTCGGGCCAATTACGTGTTGGGCTTCACTTACAGGTTTGCTGATTCAAGTCTGCACCATGGCTTGTGCACCCATTCTACGCCTCACTGGCCTGGGAGTGTTATTTATTAAGCCGAAATGTGCTAATAAGTGCTCCGTTTGAAGTTTACATCCTTCTTCTTCATTAGCTTAGGATCAACGAGCATTGTATGTGCTACTTTAAGCCGGACACTAGAAATGGATTCTCGATAGGTGGATTGTTCTTCTCATCTCACTATGGAATGTGAAGTTGAATCGGGGTTTTTTTGACTACTTGGCTGTGACAGCATTGCTCTTGATATTACTCGCCAGTTGCCATTTTCTGGCAGTGACAATTACTGTGCCGGCATAATTAATAGAGAATAAACGATCCTGCATGCTTAATTATTATTACAATAACTCCCACCGAACTAACTAAGAGCTCTTCTCCTCTTTTTTTTTTTTCTTAGGGAAAAAACTTTGGACCTGAGAAGGAGGTACTGTGACAAATTAAAGGGGTTTTCTCATATTTTGTTTGGATGATATTGCCATCGCGAGTTCAAAATTATCGTGAGACGGAGAAAGAAATGATGAAATGTTCTAAAAAAGGGGGTCAGGTTTTAGAGTCAAGTGAAGCCGAGCTACCCAAGTTGATTTTTGTGTGGACAGAAGACTCAATTTGTCAACCCGAAGTGGCTAATTGACTACAATCTTTTGAGAAATGAAAGGTGAGGACTAGGGAAATCAAACCGTCTCGGTGAAAATAAAAATAAAGAGAGTTCGAGGATACTGTCCAGAACCTAACTTGGTTGATTGATGGAAAAGAAACCACACCATGTTTCCCAGAGCGGGACCATGGAGTTCTGTTTAATTAAAAGATGATGAAGAGGAGTGATTTACCGACATCTTATCAGAGTCTTTTTCTAGGTCACAATCAGAAGACCTTTGCAGGATTCACATTTGCAGTAGTCGAACTCAACACGCCGGGCAAGGAGTCGGTGCGTTTGTCATTTCATCGATTTTTCATTTCGTGTACGTGATTGTTAGCCCTTGGCAGCTACCCCGGATCTCGGTACATTATTTTTATTTAAAATTATTTTAATATGTCAACGTAGAAATTAAAATTTAAAAAATAACAAGATATTGTTTTAATATATTTTTAAATAAAAATTATTTTTAAAAATAATTACTACCATACTACTAACACCCACCCTGAATCACTGCTAAATAAGGTAGTTTTTATGTTGATAAGATCATCTCATAATGTTGTTCATAATAACATGGATATTCTCTTCAATTTTTTTGTGTTAGAATTTGAAAGATAAGAAACAATGTCTGAAGAAATAAAAAATGAAGGTCTAAAAATAGCTTCCCTCCCTTCAATTAACTTTCTTCAGTTCACAAAGTATAACCATTATAGATTCAAGCATTTCTTTGGCTGTACATCTTTCCATTTCCTTAATTGTTTTTCATTTTTTTTATATTTCTCATTAATAAATTTAATCTCTCTATAATAAGTATCATTAATAAGCATTTATTTTGGCTGTACATATATAACTTTTTATTATGTTTTTTAGTTTTTTTTTTTTTCTGTTTTAACTGAATAGTTTTTCTAGTTTATTATATTTTTGTAGGTTTTTTCTATATAAAAAGTTGTGATAGCTTTTTAGCAAGTGAAAACTATGATGAATAAAAATTATGTATTCTAAATCCCCTCAAAATTATGATGTTTTTGATATTAGAGAGTTTTGACTCGTAACAAACTTTTTTATCATTCATTTTTGTTTGTGTCACTTGATATTAGAGCCCAACTATTCTAGAGGTTATTTGCTTGTTGCGTGCTGCTAGACAACCATGTTGCATAATACAACATGCTTGTGTATGAAGAGGTAAGGTGGTTCTTCCTAGAAAAAAAATGTCTATAAACTAGTGTGTTATTTCTATTTATATTAGTTGTTGTTATTAGAAATTTAATAATGATGGTGAGATCCATAATAAGACAACCCGTACAAAGATGTTATGTTAGAGATCTATAATGGAATGACTCATACAAATCAAGGTTGTCAATTTCGTTCCGTTTCGTCCGGAATAGCCGAAACATTTTATACCAATTCAAAAAACAGAACAAAACGGAACAATTTTCATCTCATTTTAAATCTCAGTCTGTTCCGGATTTTTGGCTAAATTTCGGTCGGAATGTTCCGGTTTTATTCCACATGTTCCGTTCCGGTCTTAAAAAGCCATTGAATCAAATTAAACTTGGTTCAATTTAATTAATTAAACCACTCAAGTATAAAAAGCTCTTTTTCATTACTATTTTCAATAACAATGATATTAATTTTTTAAAATTAGATTTTTCACTAATATATATGGTTTATATTCATGTTGTTTTTTTCATGTTTATACTTTGTAAGAATTTAAACAAAATAAAAGATGTTTTAGATTCCATTAGCCTTGATAATATTGATCTCATTTTATATTTAAAATATTTGTGTTAAAACATTTACTTTCATAATATTTTGATATTTTGTTTAAGTTGAATTACTTTAAGTTAAAGATCTATTTTATCTTGACTATTTAGCAATATTTTAAATTTTAAAATTATATTTGTTTGACATTGTGTTTGTATTGCATAATTTATAATTAATTTATCTTGAATTTGAATTATGTTTATTGAATATATGTGTGTGTGTGAACAATATAACCTCGAAACGACACGCCGAAACACTCCAAAACTGAAACAATCCATTCCAGTTGAAAAAATAAAACACCTACCGAAACGAAATTGACAACCTTTATACAAATATGTTGTGTTAGGTACTCTTGTTGAGGTGGTCCACACAAAGAAGTTAAAGGATTTATGAAGAGGTTGCTTACCCACCAAGTAATGTTCTTGATAAATAAATTTTTTTAATTAAAGACTAAATTTAAGGACGAATTCTTTCAAACCCAAAGAGACCAGTACAAGAGCTTTTTTAAGAAAAATAAATATCTTTATTAGTTAATTTTATTTTTCTTTATTTTTATTCTTTTATTTTGTATTATTATGGTTTTAGTTTTTTTTATTTGAAGAGAATGATTTTTCTAGTTTATTTTTTCTATTCAGTATAGCTGAGGTTTTTATATATATATATATATATATAAATGATTATAATAAACTTTTGATAAGTGGAGATTACAATGAGTAAAACTAAATATTTTAAATGTTTATCTATAATTATAATATTGAAAAGTTTTGAGTTGTAACAAATTTTTTCATCACGGGTTTCTATCTACATGAAAGTGGGAAAATAGAACGTAGAAAAAGAGATGGATTATTTTTCATCTATTAGAGAATGTTTGGTTGTGTTTAAATTTTTGTCTAATTTGAATATGAATATCCGACTCCGCAATGAAAGTCAACCTTTCCAGGCGCCCAAATTGCAGGAAAAAACGAATCCTCATTTACATGGCAAGGAGGATGGAGAAGAGGCAACAGCTAGCATTTCCAATTAGATCATTGCGGTA
The DNA here is from genome assembly GCA_007827005.2 of Populus simonii. Classification (NCBI taxonomy): domain Eukaryota; kingdom Viridiplantae; phylum Streptophyta; class Magnoliopsida; order Malpighiales; family Salicaceae; genus Populus; species Populus simonii. Next base: position 6,478,385 of record CM017470.2, on the reverse strand, counting down.
TTTTTTATTTAAAAATATATAAAAATAATTTTTTTTTAAAATATCAAAATGATTTAAAAACATCAAATAATATTAATTTAAAATAAAAAATAAAATATTTTAATTTTTTTTAAAATACTTTTAAAATTCAAAAACAAACACAAAAATCGATTCACTTGATAGATTTGCACATCCTTCTTTCTGAATTATCATAAATTCCAGAGTCCTTTTCCATTTATTTATATAAAAAGGAATATTAAATTCTTTTTCTCTCACAAGGTCTCATATGTCAATGTCAGTAAAACGTTCCAGAGCGGATTACATGTACGCCTTGTATTATTGTGACAAATATCCTAAAAGTGAAGGGACGTTTTAACAGTGTTTTTCCTGCTTACATCTCACTTGGACTACAGCAGTAAAATTATTAATTTACTCTTCATTCAAATAACAAATGGACTTACTTATAAGAGTATTAAGCTATGTTTGTTTTATATGAACATTAAAAATACTAAATTGTTGTTGGAAACAAAAAATTATGTCTTTAATCAAATAGTATTATCGGTTTTTTCAATTTTGATTAAAATTAGATTACTAAAATGCTTCTTAAACCAAAATAATCAAAAAAAAATTATGTCTTTTCTATTGATTATTTTGTTATTTTTTTTATTATATTTTACCATAATAAAATAATATTAAAATTTAAAAAGCGGTTGGCGCGTGCGATGTACGCGCTAGCATGTGGGAGACACTCGTGCACTTTGGTTGGTGCCCCCATGGTTAAACTTTACCATTCAACGTGTAGTTAAATACGTCGCCATGTCCTCTTTCAAGTAGTGTAGCACGTGTCATCAATGAGTTGGTGGTTTGCATTGGTGACCCTTTCTTTTTTTTCTTTTTTTTTTTCTTGTCATACTTCAAAAATTACTAATTAGTCTTCTTTGTTTTTTCAGTATTTATGATTTAGTCCCTCTTCTTTTGATTTTTTATTTTTGTCATTGACTCTTTAACAAAAAATTATTTTCTTCATCTTATTCCTTTGTAATATATTAATACTTTTCAATTTGATTCTCATTCTTTTGATTTTTTATTTTCTTTACTTATCCCTTTTATATAAATTTTTTTTTTCAATTTCACCCTTAGATCTAAGTTTATTTTATGTTATTTTTTTTCCAATTTGGTCCTTATTTTTTTTGTTGGAGTTATTTTTCTCTTCGATTTAACCCTCCAAACAAAAACTTGTCTTTTTTTCATCATTTTACCTTTTGTATAGGTGTTATTTATTTTTGATTTAGTTCTTCAATTTTAATTTTTCATATATTTCTTTTTTTTATTTGGTCCTTAATTTTTGGATTTCTCTCTTTTTTTTCCTTAACTCTTTTATTAAATTTTTATTGGTTTTTAATCTCACCTTTTTTAAATCAAGTTTATGTTGTGCTATTTTTTTTTCAATTTTTCCTCTTTCTTTTATTTCCTTTTCCTTTTTTTGTTATTTTTTTTCAATTTAACCCTCCAATCAAAAAAATTTAGTTACCCTCTATTTTTTTATTATGATTTTTGCTCTCATTATTTTAATTATCATTTTTTTATTTTAGATATTTTTGTGTAGTTAATTTTTTTTTCTATTATGTTCTTTAATATTTGTTGACTTGAACTCATTTTCTTATTTTTTTTATCCAATTTCATGCTCTCATTTTTTTTCTCTCAAGGTATCGTAATATTTTTTTAAAGTAATTTGTTTGGTTAAGATCACTTTTTTTTATTTAATTAAAATAAAATCAATTTATTAATCTCAAGTCAATATTATAACTCAAATTATTAATATTGTTTTTTTTGAAAGAAAATTCAGACCCGCTCGTGACTAGTTACTACTGGGTACTCTTGGCGTGAAAACACCAACTTTAATGCATCCAGTCAATTTCTATGCCTCACAAGAATCAAAATGGGAAATATCTTTGTCAAAAGAGGATTGGGCACATGGCAAAAAAGACAAGCAACGCCCACTGCATCTAACTCAACACAACAGGCTACCATTAAGAAGAGCACAATGGCACGGGCTGGATCACAGAAGTTGTCAAAACAGCCATTACCAAAAGCTACCTCTCCCTTTCTCTCCTCTTCTGATCTATCTCCAAATGCAACAAAACATGTCCGCAAAAAGACCACCTAAACTAGCCCCTTCCATCTTCCTCTTCCTCCTTGTACTCCTCCACGACCAAATCCATGCAAGTCCAATAAAAAGTGTTGTGGTATTAGTGATGGAAAATCGTTCTTTTGATCACATGCTAGGTTGGATGAAGAAAATCAACCCTGAAATCAATGGTGTTGATGGCACTCAATGGAATCCACTGAACATAACGGATCCAAATTCACCAAAATTCTTCTTCAATAACCAAGCTCAGTATGTTGACCCTGATCCTGGTCACTCTTTTCAAGCAATAAGGGAGCAGATATTTGGGTCTGAAGACACGTCCAAGAATCCTCCTCCCATGAACGGCTTTGCTCAACAGGCTTTCTCTATGGACCCATCAGCCAACATGTCCCGGGATGTGATGAACGGATTCGAGCCTGATATGCTAGCTGTTTACAGGGCACTTGTATCGGAATTTGCTGTCTTTGACAGGTACAGCCATTCCTTTTTGTCTGTCCAAATTTAACTAAGCTACGTGCTAAGGATTCCATTTTTTTTCAAACTAAACACTGATTTTCACTCTATCCACAATCATATAGAATGGATATATAATCCAATAATGTCATGATTAATCTCAGGACTGTACCAATGGCATATTCCAGATGGGATTTAACCATAAGAAAAAGCAGATAGAAAAAAAGATAACTCAACGGATGATTTTCGTCTCCAAACCCACCTTCATCTTCTCTTTAGTTTCTACACATGCCATGTTGCAGTTAGTAGGAAACAGATTTTTCTTTCTTTCTTTTGTAAAAAAAAAGGGAAAGTTTTTTATTTTATTTTAATTATAGAAATCTATGTATGTTGCTTAATGGGCCTTTTATCTGTAACCCTCCATCTACTGGAAGGAGAACGTTCCTATAGCCAGTCTATCTATTCATCTACATATATAATTTTTGTGGAAAAAAAAAACTGAAAGTATTAAATTAATTCGTCGACTATATATGAAATACCCACTAAGCTATAATTTTGCAAGTACATGTAAAAGCACATGCAATGTCCAATTAACGACAACCATTCTGGTACTGGCAGGTGGTTTGCTTCGGTTCCATCATCTACACAACCCAACCGGCTATTTGTGCATTCAGGCACATCTGCCGGAGCCACCAGCAACATCCCGGCAATGCTCGCTAAGGGGTACCCTCAAAGAACAATTTTCGAAAACCTTGACGATGCTGGAATATCTTGGGGAATATACTACCAGAACATCCCGGCCACATTGTTTTATAGGAACCTAAGGAAGGTCAAGTACACTTCTAGATTCCATCCTTATGACTCGTCGTTTAAGAAGGATGCGGGAAAAGGCAAGCTTCCTGGTTATGTTGTGATTGAGCAGCGGTACACGGACTTGAAGACAGCCCCTGCCAACGATGATCATCCTTCCCATGATGTTTATCAAGGGCAAATGTTTGTCAAAGAGGTGCTCGCCATTTTTGTTTTACATATATTTTGGACAGTCATTCACGTGCATGTAGGTGGTTCTATCAGTCTTCTACGTTTTTTTATTTTTACAAGAGCACCGTTGTTGAGATTGTCCGAGTTTTTTTCCTTAAACATATGTCTTCTCCATCCCCCCTACCCTCTCAATCGCAAGAAACATTTTTGTAATTCTGGATATTGCAGGTGTACGAGACACTAAGGGCAAGTCCACAATGGAATGAGACGCTGTTGGTAATCACATACGACGAGCATGGTGGGTTCTACGATCACGTGGCTACACCTGTAAATGGAGTCCCTAGTCCGGACGGGATTGTGGGACCAGCGCCTTTTTTTTTCAAGTTTGATAGACTAGGGGTTAGAGTTCCTTCTATCATGGTCTCCCCGTGGATAGAGAAGGGCACCGGTAAGTAGCACATCGCTTTCAGAGGGAATTCCGGTATATATATATATATATCCAAGAATATTACTTACTGTGGGCATTGATTCATAGCATTATCATATACGATTAAGGGCTAGCTTTGACTTAAATGTCACCCAGCCATACCTTCACGACTAACTGTTAGATTATGTGCAAAATAAACTAGCCTGTTTTACAGAGCTTTTTCATAGAAAAAGAGAAATAGGTGACCACCTCCTTCTTTTTGTGTTTTTCGCACTCGCCCATTGTCAGTGCGTGAAATGAAATCCTCGTGGATGACAACCAGGCTAGCAGAAAAGTGACAAATACCAATTTCTCACTTCCCTTCTTTTCATCGACCAACGTGCATGTCTTAATGTGAGAAGATTAATTATGTCTGGAGAATCAAGATCTCGTGTGTGATTTTCTCAAATGGAAGGCAAGGAAAATTGTCGATATATAGCATCATCGTGTAATAATTTTGATGATAATTGACTGCAGGAGTGTTGACCTATCATGCTGGAAATGAGAAATTAACTAAAAATTGATGGATGTTACTTTGTCATGGTGGTGCAGTTGTCCATGGACCCAATGGGTCACCATTTCCAACGTCAGAATACGAGCACTCATCCATTCCTGCGACGGTGAAGAAGCTCTTCAACATGACCACTTTCTTGACAAAGAGGGATGAATGGGCGGGTACCTTTGAAGGCATCGTACAGACTCGGACTGAGCCTAGAACTGATTGCCCAGGTTAGCCACCTTAATTCGTTTTCCAGGCTTGGAATACGTGAGCTTTTTGCTAACGATTGTTCTTGTTCTCATCCCCTCTCCTGAATAGAGCGACTACCGATTCCAACTCGGATCAGAAAGAGTGAGCCCAATGAAGATGCCAAGCTTACCGAATTTCAGCAGGAGCTACTACAGCTTGCAGCTGTGCTAAAAGGAGAGGATACTTTGACGAGTTACCTTGAAAAGATAGGGAAGGAAATGACAGTCAAGCAAGGGAATGATTACATGGAGGATGCAGTGAAACGATTCTTGGAGGCAGGCCTTCATGCTACGAGGATGGGAGTTGATGAAGAACAAATTGTTCAAATGAGGCCCTCCCTCACTACAAGAACATCCAAACCAACAACCAATCAACCATGATGATCTTTGTTACATGCTCAGCAACATTAGCAATTGTATACACAGAAAAAAAACATAAACAATTGTGAAACAAATAAAGGTTTCTCCATTTCTTGCTATACCGATACTGTTTTATAATGAAATCGAGCTCAGCAATACTACAAGATCACAGAAACAAAAATCCATTACCCTAATACATCCAGAAACATTTTAATGGATGTCGACAAATTAACAAAACACAATTGCATAGCAATATTCCAGGGCTCATGCATCGAGAGCTAATGCTTGCAGAACAAGAGCTCCATGAAGTTCACTTACAACATGACAGCTTGAGGATTCCGTAGATGAACCACTAGAACTTGCACCTCTACTACAGTCGGGCACACTCTTCTTGTTTAGATATATGCTTTTCGCTATCTCAGAGTAATGTCAGGGGGGAATCAGCAGGAACAAAGGACTACATTAGTGGAAATTAGGGCTTTATTAACTAAAACAACAACAGGAAAGACGACCTCAGTCTACTGAACTGTCTTCAAACAGAAATAGTTGTACAAATGCCAATCAAATTAACCTGCCCGTTGACTTTCAGCCACGGTTAGCACAAGACAACTTACTTCACCATCGTTTCATAAACAGCAAAGAGTACTACAAACTGTGAAAGCAAGAAATTCCCAATTACAGGTCTGAAACATTCAAAATTCAAAACTCAGCACTATTTCAAGTGTAGCAGATATGTGTACAAAAAGAATCCAGAGTCCTTCATGATCAATTCACGTAGTGTCACTAACCAAAGATCCCTCTGTTGTGAAGGCATTCCTATTTTCCTATACCATTCTTCTGTTATCTTGTAGATAGTATGGGTGAATCTCTCACGCAAGAGATTGCATTGAACCAAGGATCAATGAGCTTATGATCCAGATCTCAATCTCAGCCACTGTTTAATGAGTCCCAGCCAGGGATGTTAGCTGTAGCCTCATTAACCATCGTTACAAGTCTCACCTGCAGAGAATCATAATAAATGGATTATTAACTCCATGAGAAAGACAGAGAGAAAAAAATAAGTGCCTTCACTTCCATGGCATACTATGAGAATAAGGTAAAATGACTCATAATCCAGACAGGAATCATTATCTTAACTATCAGTTCCCATGGCATCAGTTACAACAAATAACAGAAAATATCGCAGAACCCTTTACTTCACACCAGACAAGGATACTTTGTCATCAGAGACCAAGAATACTTGAACAACTCAATGCAGGTATGTTTTGGTTTCTTTTCACCTAGGATGCTAAGATCCATGTAATTTGAAATTTGGATGGAGACCAGATAAGGTTTTTGCTCTATACTATAAAACATAGACAGACAGTTTCACATTGCGAGTGATCAGGATGGCCAGCACGCCAAGTTGATATGTACACGTGGTTTCATACAAACTATTGTTTTTATATAAAGAAATTTAATCCATGTATTATGTGAATATTATGGGCATCTTTTCAGGGAAATCATACATGTACAATGCCGTGCCACAGTATCTGCCCTTCATATTCCTTCTCTACAAGGTCTGCCTAAGATGGCAATTCTCTTGATCATCTTCAGTGTATGGGTAAAGCCTAATTGGGTTCTAATTCAAACATACTCCTCAGAAAAGCAAGTTCATTATAGCAAGAAAACAATTTGTACAATAACGCAATGTGTTGTAGTTCCAGGCAGGCTTCATTTTAACATTTTCCCTTTAAGCCCACTTATCAAACATGAATCTTCTGACATTCATATAATATGATTTCCCAAATGGTCTGAAAGATCTAGTTGTGAACATACCACACTTTCAGGAACTCCTGGTGGGGGCAGGGAAAGGTTCTTTGGTGGAGGACCACTGAGATAGGATCTCTTGTCAAACCGCCATTCTCCAATCTTTCCATATGTTAATTCTCCCTGGATAATAACAAATCATAATCAACAAAATAAGAATCAAATATTGGTTGTCTAAGAAACAACTTGTGAACATTTGCAGGAAAAAAACAAAGAAAAATAGAAGGTGAAGAATAACAGTTAAAACATCAAAATCAGAAAAGATAATTATAAATATGAGAGAGAGAGAGAGTGAGATCCCTTCTTTTACCTTCATATTGTAGTCGCATCCATAAGTGTAGTGGATAATAAATCTCTTCCCAACTTCCAAATCCCATGGTGGCTGAAACATACATGGATATATGCAATTCTGAATGAGTGACTTTAAGAAATAGAGAGATACAAGAAGCATTACCATAAACCACAGGTACCTGTAGCATAAAGTCTTCATGGAGTATATGCCGCACACCATGCAATGCTGATGCTACAGCATAGGCATACCTTAGATCAACAAAGATATGTGAGCAACATTGAATATATACCAACCATTCAAGATCTAAATTCATTAGCAAAATAGAAAGAATCCTATCAAACATTACTCACATTTCAAGCACCCAACCAAATGCCTTATCAGTCTCTGGGTCATCTTTCATTCTTAGCGAAACATTCACCCATGTTGGTGAAATTTCCTCCAGCAGTGACTGTAAGGATAAAGTGTAGCTCACCAAATGTTAATAAGCAAAACTGTTTAGAGTTAAAGCAAATATCCCATCCCAATGGCTACGACAATAGTGATATTTTGACAAGGACAATGGCATGTCAATGATCAGCACTTCATGTGTTTCCAACTGAAATTTAAATTATATTCCCATAATAACGAGCTCTGATAACTAACATGGAAATGCATAAAATTCTCAGAAGTTCAAATGGTTTAAACAGGCTATAAATGAAATAAAAGGAGTACCTTTTTTATTATTACGGGAGAATTGCCAATTGGATCAACGTCGGTCACAGGACCCTTCTCCTTGGGATAAAACTTTCGAACAATTTTCTCGTGTTCAGTTGGTTTAATATAGAAAAATGGAAACCCTGCTGGATTATCTCCATGTGCCAAGTTAGGCAAAGGATTTGCAAATATGTGGTCAGGTTCTGCCATTAGAATGTATCTGTATCAATCACAAAATGCTTCTGTATCAATCATCAATCACTAAATTTCAGATGTCATACCGAAAGAGCAGGTGTAAAAAGGAAACTGTGAAGCATAGCTTTAAAAACTTACTCTTCCTCAATAGTTGCTTTTTCCAGCCATTGCACAAAAGCCCACGGTCTATTTAAGACAATATAGCCCTGGATAGAGCATGAAATGGCTATATGAGCAAATTATGCAATTAACTAATTATTGATAATTTGATAGAAGCAAACCATGAGTATTTACTTCTTTTGTACTAATATTAGGAAGAGCCACATATTTGGTATGGGAAACACATTAAATGTCTGCATCATTATTGATAGAAATCAATCTAAAACCAAGATGCTTGAGAAATGTCAAGATTTCTCATAGCCCCAGAAATAATTGAGTAAAATGAAAGTTGAACCTGTATAATTCATGTTATTGATGAAACACAATACTTGCAGGATCCCTCATCAATTCACTAGGAACACTTTTAAATTAACAAGGTAACAATGTGTAAACGAGCCAAGGAGAAGAATAAAAAATGACTAAGAAGCATTTCCTAAAGCAAATTCAAGGTCACAATAATTTTAACTTTGAAATCAATATGTAACAGAATAAAAGCTGAGAAATAAATATAAGCAACGGCGGCAAAAGCAAAAATAAAAAAATTCTTACCCGATCTAAGCCCTCCGGAAGAGGATCAACAACAAAAGTTGGAATCTCGTCCATCAAATGATCACCTTTTCCCGAATGCAACACTCGAGTAAACTTTCCCATGTCTGATCCTGGCATGTTTTTCATCTTCTTGTACCAATAATACATAATCCGGCATTGCCATTGACTATAAGGAGCATCAGTAGCCGTAAGGGCAACATGGAATTTCAAATTCGACTTCCCTAATTTCCTCAAATTGGTTGGCATCCGTATTACAGGATCAGGATTCCCTGATCCAGCTCCTGAACTAGAATCCTTATATTGTATTACCAAAGTCAACAAGTTATACATCGCAAAGAAAAATCCTAGTGCCAAAAGCACCAAAAGCAATGGCGACGCTCGCCCCATATTTTTTCTCCCAATCATCTCGAACCCCCAATATACAGAAACTAAATTCCAACTCTCTTCACAATTCACAAAGCCAAACAGAACCTCAATTATGCTATCTACAATAGCATATAAATAGAAACCCAGATATTAACATTTAAACCACTCGAATTCACATCTCCAACACACAATTTCACCAACGAAAACCCCACTATCTTTTCAAAACATCAAATGGTTCGATCATAAAGCTAAATAAAAAGCCAAGAATCAATCTGCATTACAGTAACAATAAAGAAACAATGAGTCAATAATATAACACAAAAACAACTCAATTTCTCATCATCAAACCAAACTAAGACTTGAAACAGAAAAAAGAAAGAGCACAAATCTTAGTGTCAAGCACGTATAATAGCAATGCAAAAACAAGGCCCAGAAGTAAGAAAAAAAATCATTAAAAATGAAAATCCATGCAAGAATCAGAATTCAAGTTCATAAAGACAACCATAAACAAATACACAGATCTGATGAAGGGTCTTTCTTTATCTGTTTACCTGAATAAAGAGAAGAAAAAAACGTAGATTATGGGTTATGTCAACGCTTTGCTAAATGCGAAATGAATAACGTGGAGAAGGCTCGGTTGACAAGTTGCAAAACTGAGAAAGTGGGAGGAAACTGAATGCTTAATAAATTATTCATTTTTAAGTTAAGAATAACTAAATAAATAGCGGTGTTTTCAATTTTAATACATATTAATTGGTTATTACAACCTGCAAATATGGGTGTTCTTAGGTGGAGGCTGATGTGGTGGTGATGGCTCGATTTAAGGATGCGGCGACCTTTTGGATTTAAGGATTTTGTTTTTGTTTTTGCTTCTAAACTTGTCCCATTCTTCTCTTAATTTTAATCAAACCACGTAAAAGAAGGAGAAATGATTGGAAAAGGACAATCACCTCGCAGGCAGGACAAAGATAATGAGTTTTTAGACTATGTTTTATTCTTATCTTTCAACAAAGGGTGAGTGCTTTCATCCTTCTTAAATTAAATAAAAAAGAAATAGTGTTTTAAGATTGCAAGTCCATTATACTTTTGTGAGTGCAAATTTAGGCTTTTTTTGTCGTCGTGGAAGATAAAATGAGTTGAAAATTACAAACCTATTTGGGTATTTTTTTTTAAATGTTGAAGACTATTTAAGCGGTTGTTTTTTATTTAAAGTGTTTTTTATTAGAAAATTTTTTAAAATAATTTCTTTTTAAAAAATTATTTTTACCATGAACAAATCAAAACCATTTAAAATATATATAATTTTTTTTTACCAAACAAGTATGTCGCAAAAACTAACATAGATTGAAAGCGTATCCCAAAGGGGTATGCTTTTTTATATCTCATTGAATCTAAAAACTTTTACTTGCATTATATTATTTGGCATACGCACTAAAATTGATAACATTCAAGATTATACATGAAATTTTTTTTTTTGACTCTCTCTTTAGCCTTATATCTCTTATCCCTATAAGGTCTTCCTCCTATTAGTTTGACTATACATTCTGGAATCTTATTTAAAATGGGAGCACCTGGATTGGTTCAAATAAATATGGAATTATTATCTCATGCCCATTCTATATTTTCTTCTTGGTTGATAATAGTAGGCGCAATACAAATATTCTATATGTAACTTCAGCATCTTTTGGTCAATTTTTTTTTTTTAAAAAAAGAATAGCCTATTCTTTTGTATATCATATGAGTTTTACAATTATAGGAATTTTCTCTATAAGTGATATGGGACTCAACAAGGCTATTTTACAAATAATATCTCATAGATTTATTTGCGTTACACTTTTTTTTCTTGTCAGGAACAAGTTATGATAGGATATGTCTTGTTTATCTTGATGAAATGGACGGACTGGCTACCCTCATGCCAAAATATTCACCCAGAGCTGCTCTTGTATAAGGAGCGAGATATTGTAGTGTAGCTGGGGAATCCATCGTTTCGGCTGCCACAATAGTATACTCCATTGCTCGTCTTTCCTGTAAAGCAGTTATTACCTGAGCTATAGAAGATGATTTTTGACCAATAGCTACATAAGACACATATTATATTTTGTCCTTGTTGATTGAGAATCGTATCTATGACTACTGCTATTTTATCTGTTTACCTGTCCCCAATAATTAATTCTCACTGATCACGTTCTATAGGGATTATTGAGTCAATAACAATAAGCCCTGTTTGAAGAGAGTTATATACGTAACGCCTCGAAACAATTCCTATAGCGGGAGATTCATTAACCGAGATTCATAAGATGAAATTGCACCTCGACCATACAACTCGTCATTCAATTCTTTCAAAGTCATTGGACCCTTTTCATCAGTCGAGAAGCTTCTCCCTTCATCCACTCAGTCCCAAAGAGTAATTAGAACAAATTCAGTTACATTTTCATGTTCCAATTAAACACTTTTTTTTTTATTATTATTCTCAAAGGAGAAGATTCTTTTTTTTTACCGAACATATACGCATCTAATCATGATCTTATAATACACTCGATATTAGGGAATTGTAAAAATAAATAAATTAGATTCTATAGAGCAATTCCGTTTTATTCAATTCAAAGATTGACTAAAAAAAAAATATTAATAAGAATAAATTATATGAACTTACATCAACCGAAGACTTATATTTCTATGCAATGATTTAGACTAAAAAATCCTTGCCAGAGTTTTTGGATACATACAAGTATTTTTATTGGAACGTTGATACATAACTAATGGAATGTTTACAATATAGCCATTCCTCTGTAAAATAATGTTATCCAATATCGGTATAAATTATCTTTCCCTCGTGTTTGACTATAGCAGGAACCCCTAAATCTAGAGCCATGCTAATTGAGAATGTTCAACTGGGAGGTACTCAAATTGGGATAATAATTCCATATTTATTCGAACTAATAAGAGAGAATTCTAGTACAAAAGAACTTAATTGTATGAACTAAAAACTCAACATTTCTATTACAAGAATTGAAAACGCTTACATGCACCCCCGAATGTTCTTGGAGAATTTTCATCTGGACAATTAAAGAATCGAGTTTCATTTCGTAAAGTAATAAAAAAAGCTATTGAATAAATGGATTGTTTCTTGGTTCGTTTCGCCATCCTACCCTCATTAAGATAGATTCATCTGGTTTAATTTAACCGATGCATTAGCTTTTCTTTTACAAGATGTCCTGGACGCCCCTTTCTTCAAACTTCAAAAAAGGAGATGCATGTAATTACGGATATCATAGCTTTAGGTGCTCCTACTTTAGACGTACATGGACGATACACTCGATACAGCCAGCGTATAGGGATAGGGAGAGGTAAAAAGGCATAGCATAGCTTTCAGGGAAACTCCTTAACACAGGAGTATTGGAAATGGAAATACAGATCAAATACCTTCTGAGGCGGTGTTCCCTACATACAGTACGGAGGGGAAGCGGGAAGAGAAGAAGGGCTAATTAGAATATGCAACAGCGCTTAGCCCCTCCACTCAACTCAGCCATACAAGCCTTTCTAGTTATCCTATACGTTATGTGCTTAGTTACACGACTTCGACTCTGGGCGTCCCCCTTAACCAACTATCCTTCTTTCCACGGACAGGCAGGTTAAGCTGACTAGCTGCCATCGCTTTCAGATTCAAGGAAATTTTAACATAATATACATGAACAACCAATATTTGGAATGAAGTATCTAGAGAAGAGAAAGAATGCTCCAAGAACTGTGCAGATGAGTGAATTTCCTAGAGTAAAGTCAGGAGAGACTGCACTTGGGAAAAGCACTAGATAACTAGCCATCAGGACAATAAGCCACACCACAAATGCGAAGAATGCGAAGGCAGCAATGGATGGATTAAGTCCCACAATCCAGTACACAGGGACGACGAAAAGAATAGCCACTGTGAACAAGAAAGGTAGAAAGACGATGCTGTTGGCAATCATGTAGGAGGATATATTATACGTTCCTCTTGAAGATTCTTTCATCAGAACACGCCGCTCCTGAAGGTTTATGGGAAGAGCTTCCACTGTCGAAGAAATGAGAAAACTAATACTAAATGCAAAGAGGTCTAATCGCTCAGCAACTCCCCCTTCATCCTCCCCACCTTGACATAAACACTGCCTAACCCAAAGCCTCTTAACATGGCTCGCGTAGTTCTTGCCAAGAATAGCTGCTTTGTTCTATAAATGATCTTCCTAGATCTTGATCAGAGAAACATGATTTCAGACAAATTGAAGAAGGAACAGAAGCCTGATATTTGCTATCAATACCTTGTTGGGTTTGGACAATTTCTTCCTGGGGCCAAATGGTGTAGGAATATCCAATACTAAAAAAAAAGGATCATTAGTATCGGATTAGCATCGGATATTAGCATCAGAATAATTTAAATGCAACTTTAACAACAGATTAGTAATGAATTATATATATATATAATATATATATATATATATATATATATATATATATAGCAATGGATTTAGCAACGCAAAATTAGATATTAAAAAATAAATTAATATATTAAGAATCAACAATAGAATTGCCGTTGCTAATATGATTGTCGATAAAAAAGAATTAAATTTTGATTTTTATAAAAAAAACAATAAATAATAATTACGTGCTAATTATTTATAGGTCTATCTATACCTTGAAAACAAAAGAGAACCTCACACAGGCAAAATTCCTTCATTCTCCGGAAGAACCCATATGTCCTTTTCTATACCTTCTCCAGATCAAACCTAATTAACCCATATCTTCCTTTCTATTCCTTCTCCAGAAACCAAACCCATATGTCCTTTTCAATTCGTTCTCTAGAAACCTTTGTCACGCGTCATTTTCAAAAGCATAATTTGTCATTTTCTTAACTTCTTCTCCAGTTAATTTACGCTTACAAGAATTCCATCTTGCAGGGAACAAACATGGTGTGAAAAATTAAGATAGCAAGTATAATCAGAAATCCATATTTAAGAGATTATGTTTGTAATTTAGAGAGAATATATATTGTGCAGTTTGGATAAACAACGACGATTAGAATAAAATGATTAAAGAATTTTGATCCACCCCTGAATGTCAAAGGAGATCAAAATCTGCAAGAAATAATCAGCTAACTGAAACAAATGGTAAATTAAGCACTCATTCTGGAGGTACGGTGTCATTCACATCATATCGAACAACATGGTGAGGATTGTTTATATTTGTTATAATGGACTTTAAATTTTTATATTTATATTGTCTAATATTTTTTGTTTGTTGATAGCAAGAAAAAGCACGTGGAAAAGAACCTTTATGAGATGATGTGTTTTCGGTGTTGCATCAGAGTGCCAAGAAGCCTGAAACCTTCATAGATAACAAGTCTAAAAAATTTGTTGTAAGTATTTTTTTATGTAATTTAATTATTATTTAAAATTAAAATGAATTTATTATTATATTTAATTTTATTATAGGAGAATTACAAAAAAGAGATGATTTCAAGATATGGAACTGATCGGGAAAATCATCCTTCATTTGATGGAGCAGCTTGGTGTGTGGCTATAGAAGGAGTTACAAAGGGTAGAATATATGGTGCACCTGGTATGCTGAAATATATGGTTAGTATGAGTGCTTCATCACAATCCTATATAATGGAGTCAACACCTCCTAGCTTATCAATTCAGGCATTGAAAGAACAAATAAAGGAAAGAGACGGTCATATTTTTCACTATAATAGGAGATGACTTCAATAAAAAAATTTCTTAGTAATATGGGATACCAAGCTTGAACATCAAATATGGACCAAGGTATGTCGACACCTATGGCTTCATCTATGTCGTCACATGTGGCTCCACAGATGACGACACCTATGTATCTCCTGTCTAATCCAGTATATCGACCTAGGCCTCGATCATTATATACCGGTCCCACCTTATAATTTTTGAAATAGCCACAAATAATTTAAAAAATTTCAATAAATTGAGAAAAATAATTTAAAAAATTCATGTTTTAAAAAATAGTCATCGGATAAATCAACAACGGATCAACAACAAAGTTTGCATTGCTAATTAGCAACGGATCAGCAACGCAATATCCGTTATTGGTCAACAATGATTATTAGCAATGAAATATCTGTTGCTGATTTACACATTCGACAACCGAATTTCAGCAATGAATAATTTGTTACTAAGCAAATCATCAATTGATAATCCGTTGCTAAAAAATTAGCATTTATTATTTGCATCTGAAATTACATCTAAAATTATCTGTTGCTAATTCCATTACTAAGTTTTATCAGCAACAAATTTTAATATTATCTGCAACGCAATAGTTAGTTGCTAATAGGCTCTCTTTTTAGCAGCGATGGTTCATTATTTTCTAGAGTAGGGGTGTACATTTTGGATTTTGCATCTTCTAGTGTATTGATAATCCATTGCGAACTCCAGAGCATTTAGTTGCAATGGAATTTGGAATCCCAACTTGGTTATGGTTTCCTCAAGTGATTCCAGGCTGCCATTATGCACAACTGAACCGTGAGACACGATTAAAAAATTGGGAATGTATCGAAGAATTCTATAGCTCGGTTGATGGATAGACAACACCACTGTCCTTTGCTTTGCCTTTGCCATTGATGAAAGTAGTTCAATCACTTGAAGAGCTGAAGTGCTGTCTAGGCCTGAAGTTGGCTCATCAAGGAGTAAAATTGGTGTATCATGAATCATGTCAACCCCAATTGACACACTCTTTCTTTCTCCACCAGATATACATCTACTCTCTTAATCGCCTACAAAACAATCTGCAACATGGAAAAGGCCAAGCTCATGCATCAAGCTCTCCACCCTCTCTTCTCTCTCTCTTTTGATGATAGGTTGCAGAAATTTGATTCAAACGTTAGCTTAACGTGCCCTAATCTAACGCATATTTTATTTTGCTCGCATCCAAATCATAAAAAAATTTGATATTGTTTACAAGAGTTGAACTTGAAGTGAAGATTTGGAGACTTTCAGATCTTGAGTTACATAATTGAAATTGAAATAGTTTGTCAAAATTTCATTTCACCAATCTTCTATCCCATTTCGTTAATTTCTGAACTTGGAACCTTCAAATTGGAATTCCAAACTAAACTCATTGGGCTGAGATGTCTTAGTGTGGGGACGCTAGCTGCTGCAACACTTTTGCAGTCCTATCTCGTGAAAGCCACGATCCACATGGTATCTTTTTTACTCATTACTGGGCAAAACTCTAAAACCTCTGTACATGAGGCCAATCTCTACCTTTCTTTTTAAGATCCCTTTTCACCTTTTCTCCTCTTGAGCCTTTCCAGATTAGTACCAGAATTCCCTTTTATTGCTTATCCTCAATTATATTATATAATTTCCAAGACAGACATTCTTGAGATTATGCACGTAGACAAACAAAATGGACGAAGTGAGTTGATAGCAACCAACTGGTTGATGTAACAAAATCGAAGCCAAAAGGGAGACAGACCTACTTGCAATTACATTCAACAAATTAAAGCAAACGAAGCTAAGTTATAATCTACTGCAAAGCGAAATTAATCCCAATTATCGCAAAGAAATTTGGTGAAAGCTGAGAACTCTTGGACTGGTAAGGTTTT